>SSNQ01034712.1:405290-430486 GCA_006942095.1 Nothobranchius kuhntae | reverse complement strand
CTTGATAAACTGATTGAATGGGATAGGTGGAAATGACGTTGGATGCGGCGTTCACGTTTCGCGTAAGTTTGTGTAAGTTGCATGCAGGCGGGAGGAGTGTCAGAAATCCGTGGAAGATGACTGATAAACATAACTAATTTGGTGCAAACATTTACTCGCCAGGTGGCAGATAGAGCTCAAATATTTACTCGCCAAATGGAGCAATTTACTCGCATTTGGCGAGTGGCGAGTGTTAATTTCGGACCCTGTATATATATATATATATATATATATATATATATATATATATATATATATATATATATATATATATATATATATATATATATATATATATATATATATATATATATATATATAAAATATAGTTAGAAGCCCAATATTAAATGTCCGTTTCACTTCACTGTTCAGGTGGACTAGGTAATACATTTTTAGTCCAGTGGGAGCTGAACCTCAGTAAAAGGTTGTGAGGGCTCATGGAAATGTAAACGTATTACCATCGTTTTAGTACTGTTTTATTAACAAGAATGTATATAGAATATTTTATTACCTTAGTATTTGGTGGTATTTACATGAACACATTTTGGCACCAGACCTGATCTTGATATAAATAATAATGAATGGTGCCCCATACAAAAGCTTTTTTTTATTTCATCATAAGCTTAGGTGTAACATATCAGAGTCAGAGCTGTTCTTATTGTCAGTAGCAGTAAAGTTCAGTTTACAGCACGAGGAACATGTCTTGGTGTCAGGAGCAAAAATAAATAATGATACCAAAACAGTTAAAAGACATACTATAAATACAAAAGAGTAGAATAAAGAATAATAAGATTAACAGAACAGATTAGAGTAAAAAAAATGGCACCTATTTCATTTAACTTATTCATCTGCCTTTTGTATGTATTTTATTGAAATCCACCAAACAGGTTATTTGGTTATCATTGTTATGCTGACATCAAAGACATGAATTCATAGACGTTTGGGCGCTGAAGAGCATCACCGCCATATTGGATGGGTCTCCTCTCTCTCCAAAGTCAATACAGAATGAGCAACTGATAGAACTTTACATTTTAATTTATTTAGTTCAATTATATTTCTATTTTAATTATCGTGCCATACCATATCACATTTTGTGAAAAACATTGATAAAAATGATTTTTGTAGTTGTGTAAGCACGTTCCTCTGTAGAAATGAGTGCACTGGGGGCGAAGGAGACCTATGTAAAATGGAAGCCGGTGTTGTGCCCAAAAATGATCGTCTGCCAGAAACTGATTGCCGTCCCTTAGAACTGCTGAATAACGTGTACAGGAACAATAATATATCGATAATATGCCATTTTCAAGCTGCCAAAAAGTGATTGCCGCCTATGTGTTGTCACAGAAAAAATATTCCTGCTTCAAACTTACTAAAATGGCATATTATGGGTATTAATGATCCTTTCAAAGTTATTCAGCAGCCATTAGAGACTGATTGGGATATAATGTGTCACATATGATTCTTCTGAATGATATCAAACAAGTCTGAAGCAGGAATATTTTTTCAGTGACACGTTATACCAGTTGCACAGAAGTAGTGGCAACGCAAGTAATCCAGGCGCTGCAGCAGCTGCCCGCGCTCCCGCAGACGGCAATCAGTTTCTGGCAGATGATCACTTTTGGGCACAACACCCGGCCTCTACATGGGTTTTTTTCAACATGGCGCCCGTGCGGTGGTCGGAGTCAAATGTGCCCCGCCCCGATCTGTGTACTGCAATCAGGGGTATTTGCTCTGAGCTGCTTGCCTCCTTGAAAGAAATGCCCTCCTCCCCTTTCATGTAATGATCGCGTTAAACAGGAAATCCTCCAGAATGATGCAGAGTCTGTCTCTGCTTTTCTCCTGAGCGGTAAGCCTTGTGTGAGTGCGCTCGTTTTTAGATGGAGAAACTCTGACAGCACACGTGGGGGGGTTGAGGGGGATGCGGTCTATCACTGCCTCAGTGCCGCTCTCTCTTTCAGAAGCATTTTCTAACAGGAAGTGTGGATGAAGCACGTCTCCACCCAAGCATTGACCCTCACTTTAAGCACCGACCCTCCTCACAGAGTTGGTTTGATCGGCTAAGTGTTTGTCTCTTCCTTGCTTAAAATTGCTTCTGATCGCTCAACAACAGCACTTTTACCCAATCACTCATGGACGTAATTTGGGGGGGGGGGACAGGGGGGACATGTCCCCCCCACTTTTTCCAAAGTCAAGTTTTGACCCCTGCCCTTTTTACCATCCAAAAACAATATTACACTATATTAAATTGACACTGGTTGAGCTCTAGGACCAAGCGGAAAACAACCGTTTGTGTTGAAGCCTATTTCCCATTAGAACATACTGTAAAGATACCCCCCCCCCGTGTCCCCCCCCACTTTTAAACTGAAAATTACGTCCATGCAATCACTAAACTGAATATTAAAGCCTCACCTCGAAATATGTCGATCAACTCACTCAGTCCCCACTCGGTGAGTTTGTCACGAACAAAGTCATCCATGTCTGAGAACAGAAGCTGGAAGATAATCTTGGTGTTTGGTCATTAAAGCTGGCCTTACATGAGTCATCAGTTCAAAAGCACGTTAATCTTTCTGAAATTCAGATTAAGACCTAAAAAACTCACCTGTCTGAAGATATAGAAACAAAGATGGTTGATTCAGCTGGGAAAAAGCAAAAATGAGCAAGAGGGCAAAAATGTGCAGGTAAAAGTAATCAGAGATCTTCGATCTGGATGCCACTTTGTGACTGAAAAAGTTGAGCTAACAAGAAGCAGACTGCAAATGCAAACCAGAGGAGAAAGAGGATGTGATAACAGACGAGTGAAGATAAACGGGTAGGGCCACGTCTTACACAGGAGGAGTGGCTGAAACGGGGATTACCAAGAAGGAAATGAACATGCAGAAGGAAGGAAGTCAGTTAGTAAATTTTATTTTGCACTCATCACAGACAGAAAATCACAAAGTGCTTCAAAACAAATAATAACATCATAAAATCATAAAGATAAAAACAAAGTCATGAAATTATAAAATACCATAAAACAAGATGATTACAAATTTGAGTTTAAAATAAGAAAATAAAAGATTTATTTAAAATCAGCTTTACATAAAAGGGTCTTCAACTGTTTATAAAAGTGTCCAGACTGGCAATACTACATACGGATAAAGGAGGATCATTCCAAACTCAAGGTGCAACAGTCTGGAAGGAGCGATGTCTCAGCTTTTTATCGGGTCTTTGGGACTTCTAGAAGGTTCTGGTGTGTGGACCTGAGGGCTCGGGATGGACCATAAAGCTTTAACAGTTCAGCAATTTAGGGAGGAGCTTGACCATGTAGAGTCCTGACATGAGACCTCCAAAGTCTGTAAATCGTTTTCACACCGAGGAAAAAATATCACTTATGTCATTTACGTCAAATGTTATGTTTGACATGTGTGACCAGAGTACATATATAGTCACAAGCGCCCGCCTGCTTGTAGACCTCCACCATAGTCCCTGTCCCCAAGAAGCCAGCGATCACTGGACTCAATGACTACAGACCTGTGGCTCAGACATCTGTGGTCACAAAGTCATTGGAGCACCTCGTTGACATTAGGTGATATAAGGAATAATGGTATGCTGATGTTCCGCTTTGCTTTAATGCAAAGCATGGAGCAGAGTTTGTGTACAGGAAGTTGTGGTTAGGCAACTGTGCATTCATGCTGGGGAGAAGCAAGCGCAGGCGCGTTGCAAGCTTTTCAAAAGTGTGGGGGATGTCATCAGCTGTAAACTGAAACTCAACCTGAATCCAGTAACGGGTCCGCGAATGATTCATAGTAACTAAGTCCTTCCAAAAACATGCTTAATATTCACCAATGTATAAACTGCACACATGCAGAACGGGAAGAGCTAATCTTCCAAACAACAGAACCCAACTTTTCTCCATCAACAACACCCAATTTCAACAATAAGCTGTTAAATCAAAAGGACGTAAAAAGACACTAAATACGCATTTAGAGAAAAACACACAGTAGCAACAATCCAATATCCTATCCACAGAATCCGCCGTTTAAATTAAAGCCCAGGCTCTCCTCTGTCCAACAGTATTTATGCACTCTACGTGCAAAATTCACAGCAGCTAACAAATTTTGTGCTTTAGTTTGAATTGCTTTTAACTTAAGTTCAATAGACGCTCGCTAATGTTTTACTAGAAGTGGAATGATTTTACTTGTTCTATCTTTATCAACCCAAAAAATTATAAAATAACAAAACTCACAAAAATAATTATATATGGATTTGCTGTTATTAATTATTTAAACCGCAGCCCTTTGGCTGATTTTTCTGTGTTGAAATTTCCTTGATTTATTAAAAGGTTTGTTTTATTGGAACCCAAATAGCAAACATCGTCTCCTGCAAGTTATTTTACTCATCTAAACTACTTAGGTAAATACAGTGCATCCGGAAAGTCTTCATAGTGCCTCACTTATTCCTCTTTTTTGTTTATGTTACAGCCTTATTCCAAAATGGATTAAATTCATTTTGCCCATAAAATTTAACACACAACACCACATAATGTTAATGTGAAAAAAGAGTTGCAAATATATTAAAAACAACAAACTTGAGAAATATCAGGTAATGGACATCTGTCAGTCTGGTTTTAGAAAACAGCACAGCACTGAAACTGCTCACGTTCGGGTGTTTAATGACATTTTTCTGGCTTTAGATTCAGGTTTCCATGTGGTTCTGGTACTTTTGGATCTATCCGCAGCATTCGACACGATCGATCATGACATTTTGATCACAAGACTTCACACTTGGGCTGGCATTTCAGGCACAGCCCTGGATTGGTTTAGGTCATACTTTTGTAACAGGTCTGCTAGGGTCATGTTGGATGGCTGTTCATCCGAGTCACAGCCTCTACGTTGGGGTGTCCCACAAGGTTCAATTCTCGGCCCGTTACTGTTCAACCTCTATATACTGCCCTTAGGAGCCATTTTCAGAAAGCACGCTGTCTCATACCATCTTTACGCTGACGACTGTCAAATCTACTTTTCATTTAAGCCAACTCAATCAACGAAAGTTCTGTCTGATTGTATCCTTGAGGTCAAGCAATGGCTAGCTGATAACTTCCTCCATCTTAATGACTCCAAAACTGACTTAATCGTTTTCAGTCCTAACAGTACCACGGCGACTCATCAACCTGACCTCAACTATCTCTCACCTAATGTATCCTCTGTAATCTCCAACCTTGGAGTAAAAATGGACCAGGCTCTGAAGATGGATGCCCAGGTCAATAACACAGTTAAATCATGTTTTTACCAACTAAGACGCATCTCAAAACTAAAGCACATCCTGAGTGTCCGTCTTCTGAAATTGGTGGTCCACACTTTTATCACTTCAAGGCTGGATTACTCTAACTCCTGCTTATACGGCATCAGTAAAGCAGCTCTTTCTAGACTTCAGCTGGTCCAGAATTCAGCAGCTAGGTTGCTGACTGGAGCTGACAGAAGACAACACATTTCTCCAATTCTGAAATCTCTCCACTGGTTGCCCGTGCAGTTCAGGATAAACTACAAAATTATGCTTCTCACTTACAAATCCTTGAACCATCAAGCTCCTCCATATCTGTGTGAACTTGTCCATTACTACAACCCGCCGCGTGCTCTCAGGTCTGAAGATAAGCTCCTCCTAGCTGTTCCCAATGCACGTTTAAAAAGCCGTGGAGAAAGGGCTTTCTCTGTCTGTGCACCGAAGCTGTGGAACGCATTACCACTGCTAGTGAGGCAAGCACCAACAGCTAGCATTTTTAAATCACGCCTGAAAACTCACTACTTCAACCTAGCGTTTACCACATAATTATGAACCTCACTTACATCTGCACTGTTTATAAATGGACTCCACAATTATCGACTTCCGTATTATTGAGGTTCTTTGTAAAATGTTTTTTCCTATTTTTATTTCACCCTGTGTCTTATTGATTTTTAGCTGTTATTTTTGGGAATTTTGTTGTATTTCCTTTTTATCTTTTATCTGTGTTCGACATGTTTATATAACGCCTGTTTAATTAATCAACATTTTTAGTGTACAGCTCCTTGTTTGGTTGTAATGCCTTGTGAATGTGGTTTATAAATAAAATTGGATTGGATTGGATTGGAAATCACATGAACAGAAGTATTCACAGCCTTTGACGTGAAGCTCAGAATGGAGCTGAGGTGCTTTCTGTTTCCACTGATCATCCTTGAGGTGTTTCAGCAGATTAATTGGAGTCCACCTGTGGTGAATTAAGTTGATTGGACATGATTTGGAAAGGCACACACCTGTCTATGTAAGGTCCCTGTGTTTGATGGTGCATGTCAAAGCACAAACCAAGCATAAAGACAAAGGAATTGAGTGTAGACCTCCGAGACAGGATTGTCCTGAGGCACAAGGCTGGGGAAGGTTACAGAAACATGTCTGCTGCTTTAAAGGTTCCTATGAGCACAGTGGCCTCCATAATCTGTAAGTGGAAGACGTTTGGAACCACCAAAACTCTTCCTAGAGCTGGTTGGCCTTCTAAGCTGAGTGAACGGGGAGAAGGGCCTTGGTCAGGGAGTGACCAATAACCCAATGGTGACTTTTTCAGAGCTCCATCGGTCCTCTGTGGAGAGAGGAGAACCTTCCAGAAGGGCAACCATCTCTGCATCAGTCCACCAATTAGGCCTGTATGGTAGAGTGGCCAGACGGAAGTCTCTTCTTAGTAAAAGGCACATGGCAGCTCACCTGGAGTTTGCTAAAAGGCACCTTAGGGACTCTCAGACCGTGAGAAACAAAATCCTCTGGTCTGATGAGACAGCAATTGAACTCTTTGGAGTGAACGCCAGGCGTTATGTTTGGAGAAAATCAGGCACCGCTCATCACCAGGTCAATACCATCCCTACAGTGAAGCATGGTGGTGGCAGCATCATGCTGTGGGGATGTTTTTCAGTGGCAGGAACTGGAAGACTAGTCAGGACAGATGGAAAGATGACTGCAGCAATGTACAGAGACATCCTGGATGAAAACCTGCTCCAAAGCCTCTTGACCTCAGACTGGGGCGACGGTTCACCTTTCAGCAGGACAATGACCCTAAGCACACAGCCAAAATATCAAAGGAGTGGCTACAGAACAACTCTGTGAATGTCCTTGAGTGGCCCAGCCAGAGCCCAGACCTGAACCCCACTGAACAGCTCTGGAGAGATCTGAAAATGGCTGTGCACCGACGCTTTCCATCCAGCCTGATGGGGCTCGAGAGGCACTGCAAAGAGGAACGGGCAAAACTGCCCAAAGATAGGCGTGGCAAGCTTGTGGCATCATATTCAAAATTCAATTCAATTCAATTCAAGTTTATTTATATAGCACCAAATCATGACAAGAGTCGTTTCAAGGCACTTCACATAGTAAACATTCCAATACAGATCAGTTCATTAAGCCAATCAGAATAAAGTTTCCTATATAAGGAACCCAGCAAATTGCATCAAGTCTTTACAGCAATCCTCGTACTAAGTTAGCGACTAGAGACATCACAGAAAAGTGACTGTTTTTACTTTCCCACAATGTGTTCCATCAAGGTAAAAACAGCAGAACAATTCGTCTAAACAGTGAGCGAGATAAATGGCAAATCAGCGTTTTAGCAAACCAAATCTACCTGATGCGATAATGTTACGAGATGTTTTGCAAAATTTACCTGCACGAAACAGGAAAAATGCAGAGTACCTGCTGAAAAAGCTACCCTCCTGCTGGACCGTGTTGGGGGAATTTATGCATAACGGGGATGTGCAGAAAGGCTCTCACATCCTCGACTTGAGCAGAAATATTACAACTCCTTTAAAAAATTTTTTATCAGGACCTGCAGGTTGGGTCGATTTTCTAAACACTCTGGTGGAGAAAACTATCCCCTTATCACGGTCACAAACCCTTTTGCACTTCAGCAAATTACACAGCTCAGGAGCGAAGGTGCGTTACGAGTTTTGCTTGATAATGAAATGCCATGATAGCTAAGCTCTGCCCATGCTAACGTTATGCTAGATGAAATAACAAAATTGGCCAAAAAAGAAGTTGTGGCCAATCAGTTTGTGACTGGTTATTTTTTCACAAGTAGAACAAATTAAGGGGATACAAAAGTATCTTTGACTTCTGCCAAAGCAAAACCTCTTTATTCACAATTAGTGATTCATAATCAAACTGTAGGTTTATGGAGATATCATAGGAATGGCACACACACACACGCACACACACACCTAAACTGGAGATGCCACACACACTGGGAACCTCATCTGCAATAAAACACAAGATTAAAACATGACAAATGATTAAATGTCAGGCGTATCATTTCCCCACCCAAAGTACTCAGAGCGCTGGACACTCCTTTACTTGCTCCAGGGCAGAGGAAGTGATGGGAGAAATGAAGCAAGGATTCAAGGATTGTGTGGCAGGGTGGAGAAACGAGGGTTCGGGCGGGATTCCATCCCCAGACTTCAGCCAAAGGGACATCCTCTTGGCCAAGTAGCCAGGGCACATGATCAACCTGTATAGAGTGATAGGACGCTCACACTGTCATACTTGTATCGAGCAGGAAGGAGGCGTGTCCATGAAGCCCCGCTTTGAGGATTGCTTCATTTTACAGAAAAACACGTGACTGAATTGTTTTCTGTGTCACTTTCAAAATAAAAGCTGCCGAACCTCACGGTGATTTGTGGGTTGTTTTAGTTTGGTCCATGTGCATTTCAGAGTTTCAAGTGATTGAGCTTGTAGAAAAAAGACAATATTATTACTGTCATCAACTATGGAGATAGTGACATTCTGTATATGTCATCTTGACTTGTGTTCCAAAAATAAATGTAAGATGTGGATCACTGACACCCCACCTAATGTCGTCTGTGTACGTCCCCACTTACGTACTTGGTTTCCTTGAATGAAACAGTGATGTCATGTTATGTGAACATGTGCATAAACCACAGTACAAGTTTGACAACACGTTTATCATGATGGCTCTCATGTTTCACTCCCACCAGCTCCAGAGCCAAACTGAAGCGGGATGTTGGATTTGTTCCTCTTAAGTCACATGACAAACGTTTTCCGAGCTGCGTGACTTTTTCAGGGCGTATCAGTTGATGGTAATGCATTAAAGCACGATTGCACAGCACAATTCCCCATTTCACAAAAGGACATGCACACACACTGTCAACAGAAAGCAGGTATTCACCATAAAACAAGGAATACACAGGAACAGCACTTTATTTGATTATACAACTCCTGGCTGGGGAAAAAAAACATGTACACACGTGAAAAGCATCCATCCTCAGACTCAATATGTCTACGGGTGTATAAAGCATTTTAATGCATTGTAATATTACCTAGTACCTCTAGATGGTGCCACAGCTAACGTGTTCAAGGCCTGTTGTCAGTAGAGAATGCTTCAAAGCACTTCATGAGGCTTCAGTGGCACACCACTAGCCAGAGGAGCGAGCAACAGAGAAAGATAACACACTGTGAGCGAATGGAAAAGGCCCAAGCTCCCTCACCCCTTTCAGTCTGTGCATGGGAGGTAATGGGCACTTCATGCCCATCAAGTGCTGCAGATGCCTGTTGATCACTCATTCATTTAAGTCAGGTGTGTGGCAGCAGGGAAACATTGGTGTTTGAAAGGGCAACATGGAAAACATGCAGGACAACGGTCCCTCAGGACCAGGGATGGGAAACACAGCTTTAAAATATATTGTTGATGTGATAAAAAAAACTGGTAGCAATAGCGTCAGATCCTACAGAATGATTTAGACATTACTGACATAACTGTCTGATCAATTTCTTTAATTGCTGCCATATATGTCATGCTGTGGGTAAGAGCTTTCACCCAGGACATGAAGAATCGCATCAGAGGAACGGTGAGTAAAAGTAAAATGGTTTATTTACAATGAGGAACCACAGAAAAGGCAAAAACTAACTAAAGGCGCTGCTTCAGATCAGGAACAGGAGGAGACCGGAATCTACGGGGAAATAAGCAGAAGGTGAGCGAGACCACAACCAGAGAACCAGGAGATAAGAGTCTGTGACTGGGAAAGTTCTTACGGTCAGGAATCGGAACCAGAGCGGAGGCGAACTGAGGAAGGTCGGACCAGAAGAGGAGTTCAGAGCGTGAGGCAGGCGGGCAGACGTGGAGAGAGGAGTCCAGAGGATCTTTAAGCGACGAGACGTGGGAACAACTCCAGGCAAGGTAGGTGATGCAGGTACAGGTTACTGGAACGGAGTTCAAAGTTATCAACATGGAAACACGAACAAGCAGGCAGGTTCAGAGGCTAGAGAACTACCCATGTGAGAGTATCAACCAGCACTGGAGTTGAGTCGCACCGCTCCTTAAATCCTCTGTCCCTCAATTAGTCAAACTCCAAACAGGTGTGCCGTCTGCCGCGCCTACCTGCAACACAAAAACAGAAAAATCCACCAGTAGGTGGAGGCACACCGTGACAGTGCCCCCCCTCAAGGGACGCCACCCGGCGGCCCAGCAGAGGAGGAGGAGGCGGAGGAGGAGGAAGCACGGGAGGCCTCAAAGTCATCAATGAGGGAGACATCATCGATCCAGGATCCAGGCACCCACTGCCGGTGTTCAGGTCCGTAGCCCTCCCAGTCCACCAGGAATTGCCAGCCGCGACCCCGCGGTCGAACATCCAGGATGCGACGCACACGGTAACCGACACTCCTGTCGGCGAGGCGGACAGGTGGAGGTGGAGCGTCAGGAGGGCACAGAGGGCTGGACACCACCGGCTTGAGGAGGGAGACATGGAAGACTGGATGCACCCGCATGGAGTCGGACAGAGACCGGACCCAGGACTTTGGCCACAGGGAAAGGACCCAGGAAGTGGGGAGAGAACTTCCGGCAAGATCCACGAACCTTGACGTCCCGGGAAGAGAGCCAGACCAACTGACCCGGAGTGTAGGTGGGTGCAGGCCACCTGTGGCGGTCAGCAATCCGGCGATTACACTCCGCGGTACGCTGGAGGGCTGCAAGGGTCTGATTCCATGTGTGGCGGGCTCGGCGCAGGAACTGAGGAACTGAGGTGGAGGAAGCAGAGTCGGAGGGAAACAGAGGAGGTTGGTACCCAAGCGAGACCTCGAAGGGAGACTGACCTGTGGATGACGAAGTGTGGGAGTTATGGGCGTATTCCACCCATGGTAATTGCGCACTCCATCCGGCAGGGTTGGAGGAACAGATGCAGCGCAGCATAGCCTCCAGTTCCTGGTTCATGCGCTCCACCTGCCCGTTAGTCTGAGGGTGAAAACCAGAGGTGAGACTAACCTTGGCTCCCAGGTGTTTAGCAAAGTCTGTCCACACTCGAGCAACGAACTGGGGTCCACGATCAGAGAGGATCTCGCTGGGTAACCCATGCAGGCGGAAAAGGTGTCTGATGAGCAGGTTGGCTGTTTCGGTAGAAGAAGGAAGGGATTTCAGGGGAACCAGATGACAGGCTTTTGAGAAGCGGTCGACAATGGTGAGTATGACGGTGAAACCCTTAGACAGAGGGAGACCAGTGACGAAGTCCAGAGCTATATGAGACCATGGTCGATGGGGCACAGGCAGAGGTTGGAGAAGACCCTGAGGAGGCTGGTTACTAGACTTGTGTCTGGCACATACCTGACAGGCACTGATATACTCTTTAACATCCCGGTACATGGAGGGCCACCAAAATGTCCTTCTGATTAGAGAGATGGTTCTTCCCAGACCTGGATGAATGGAAAACTTGGCGGTGTGGGCCCAGTGAATGAGTGTACCCCGGGTGCTGGTGGGAACAAAAATCTTATTAGGGGGACCGGTACCTGGATCGGGTTCTTGCTGTTGGGCCTCCAGGACCTTGTTCGTAATGTCCCATGTGATAGAGCCGATTATGCAGGAGGCAGGGATGATGGTGGAAGACTCTACTTCTCTGTCGGAGGTATATTGTCGAGACAGGGCGTCTGGTTTAACGTTCTTTGAACCGGGTCTGTAAGAGATGGTAAAGTTAAATCTGGAGAAAAACAGGGACCAACGGGATTGACGGGGATTGAGTCTTTTAGCCTGCTTCAGGTATGATAGGTTTTTATGATCTGTCCAAATGGTAATCAGGTGTTCTGCTCCTTCCAACCAGTGACGCCACTCCTCCAAAGCCAGCTTCACCACCAACAACTCCCGATCACCAACGTCATAGTTCTGCTCGGCTGGGGAAAGGCGCCGGTAATAGAAAGCGCAGGGATGGGGAAGCTGATCAGAGGAGGAAACTTGGGACAGGACAGCTCCAACCCCGTGTCAGAGGCGTCAACCTCCATGGTGAATGGAGCTGATGGATCCGGGCGAGTGAGTATGGGTGCGTGAGCGAATCTCTCCTTCAGAGTAAGGAAAGCCTGGTTAGCCTCCTCAGTCCATAGAAATGGTCTCTTGATGGAGGTGAGCTGGTTAATGGAAGTGCTATCCGGCTGTAGACACGAATGAATCTGCGGTAAAAATTGCCAAAACCTAAGAACCTCTGGAGCTGCTTACGGGTAGTCGGAGTGGGCCAGGACGAGACAGCAGCGATCTTATCAGGATCAGTCTTTAGTTTCCCATGTTCTAGCACAAAACCTAGGAATTTTACTGAAGGAACGTGAAATTCACATTTCTCCGCCTTAACGTACAGCCGGTTCTCCAGGAGGCGCTGGAGCACCGCGCGGACATGTTGGCGGTGTTCAGTCAAGTTTTTGGAGAAAATGAGGATGTCGTCCAGGTAAACTGTCACAAACTGGTTAATGTAATCGCCCAACACGGAGTTGACTAGGGACTGGAATGCAGCAGGTGCGTTGGTGAGACCAAATGGCATTACTAGATATTCGAAGTGACCTAACGGTGTCTTAAATGCCGTTTTCCATTCGTCACCCTCACGAATTCTGACCAGATGGTAGGCGTTGCGCAGATCTAATTTTGTAAAAATTGAAGCATCATTTACGGGTTCGATTGTGGAAGATAGGAGAGGTAGTGGATACTTATTCTTAACGGTAATCAGATTCAAACCACGGTAGTCAATGCAGGGGCGGAGCGCTCCCTAAGGGCCCCTGGGGACACTGGCCCTATGCCCATTGTTAACGGCCAACGGCGACGCCCCCGCGCATTACGGGCCCCCTTCGGGCCCCCGCCGCACGGCCCCTGAGGCCCCCAAAAATCTGGGAGGGCCCCGGCTGCGCGGCCGGGCCCGGGGGCGACCCAGCGCTCCGGGGCCCGTCCCTCTGGGGCCCCCGGGCACCGCGCTGCGATTTTTCAAAGTTTGCATGGGGATGTGGGGCGATTGGCACAGTACCGCGCCGATCCATCAGGGGGAGATTGGGTCAGACTTGTGGCAGATTTGTCAAAAAAATCGACTTTATGGGGGACAATGGCCCTACTTGTCAATTCCCCGACATTTGTTTGTTAAATGGCAAATCCCTACGGCAAATGGCAAAATGTCAGGGTAATGGCAACCGTTTTGACACTAGCCCGACATTTGTATGTCGAATGGCAAAAGCTTCGGGGTAATGGCAAATGCGGAGGTGACAGCCGTTTGGCCGGGCAAAAGACGTTGGTCTGGCAAATGGCAAATTGCCATTTCCCCTACATTTGTCCGGCAAATGGCAAGAATTGCCAATTGCTGGATAAATGTAGTAGGAATGTCAAATTGCCATTTCTCCTACATTTGTCTGGCAAATGGCAAATAATTGACATTTCCTCTACATTTGTCTGGCAAATGGCAATAGTTGTCAATGGCCGGACAAATGTAGTAGGAATGTCAAATTGCCATTTCCCCTACATTTGTCCAGCAAATGGCAAATAATTTCCATTTCTCCTACATTTGTCTGGCGAGTGGCAATAATTGTTATTTGCCGGACAAATGTAGGTAAAATGGCAGTAATTGTAATTTCCCCTACATTTGTCCGGCAAATAACAAAAAATTGCCAATTCCTGTACATTTGCCCGTCAAATGTCAAAAAATTGCCACAATCCCTACATTTGCCTGCCAAATGTCAAACTATTGCCAATTACACTACAATTTTACATCAAATGGCAATTGCCAATTCCCATACATTTGACGGCCCAATGGAACTACAATATATAAGTGCATAAACTGGCAAATGGTAGCTGTTGGACATTTTTATTAATTCAATTCAGGCGTACCAACACACGCAAATGGGGTTAGAAATATTAGGTTCTCAATACCATTTATCGATAAACACCAAAATCACGTTGCAAAGGGTGAGAGAATGACACCCACCAGAGTCAGAAGCCAATTTCCTCTCACACAGAGCAACGGCTGGAGACTTTATTTGGGAGCAAACACACCAAGTTAGAGATAAGTACATACTTCTTCACAGACACTACACTTTGGAGAAGAGTCCAGGGGCGGCGTTAGGCCCGGCTACTTGGGCTGAAGCCCCGGATCTTTCATGATAAGCCCCGGATCTAAATCGCGGAAGTAACATGCAGTACCAAAGTCCAACAGAGAGAGCGCAGCTGGCAGTAGTTTGTAAAGTCCCATTTAGTCTCCGCATTTGACCCATCCCCTGGAGGAGCGGTGAGTTGCAGACACGCCGCGCTCGGGAACTATTTGGTGGTTTAACCCCCCAATCCAACCCCTTAATGATGGGTCCCATTTTTCTCAAAATCTTTGGTATGACCCGACCAGGAGTCGAACCCCTGATCTCCCGATCTCAGGGCAGACACTCTACCACTAGGCCACTCAGTCGGTATACAGCCTGCCTGAGCCTCCACCACTGAAGAAGAAGCCCTTCAGCAGCTGGCTTCTTCTACAGTCTGTCTGAAACGCATGAGTGAAGATGGACATAAGGACGTTTTTTTAGACCAAAAGTACAACAACAGAACCCCAACTCTGATGAGAGTGGTGTTGACTCAGGTTTGTGAGTCTTATTTGAAAATATTTGTTGTGCTGCTGGTTTGCCTAAAGTTAGCTTACTATCAGGTAAAGTTGTTGGAGAAAGAAGGGAATATTTACTATCATCTCACACTAAACACTAACAGGAACAATACTCTGCCCTGAATATGCTGAATATGTAGCTTCAGATTAAACATTATGTGGTACAAGATATATATATATATATATGATGTTGACTAGTGCGTGTCACATGTGTGCGCACATGCGTGTGTGTGCGCGTGTGTGCGCGTGCGCGCGCGTGTGTGCGCGTGTGTGTTAAGCCCCGGATCTTCTTCAGTCCTAAATCCGCCCCTGGAAGAGTCTGCAGGCAGTCATAAACAACACATTGGTTTTGCAGGGACACTTTATTTGGGAGCACACTCCAAGTTAGACATAAGTACATACTACTTCACAGACACTACACTTTGGAGAAGAGTCTGCAGGCAGTCATAAACAACACATTGGTTTTGCTTGGAGCCTTCCCAGGACCTTCTAGGATGCACTGAGTGATGAACTCTGTTTTGACAGAATACTTAGGTGAAAATCAAACTAACAATTGCCATTTCTCCTACATTTGTCTGGCAAATGGCAATCAGTGCCATTTCCCCTACATTTTCGGGGAAATGGCAGTATTTGTCTTTTCTCCTACATTTGTCTGGCAAATGGCACTGATTGCCATTTACCTGACAAATGTAGGGCAAATGGCACTGATTGCCATTTCCCCTACATTTGTCGGGCAAATGGCATTCAGTGCCATTTCCCCTA
Source organism: Nothobranchius kuhntae (assembly GCA_006942095.1). Taxonomy (NCBI): domain Eukaryota; kingdom Metazoa; phylum Chordata; class Actinopteri; order Cyprinodontiformes; family Nothobranchiidae; genus Nothobranchius; species Nothobranchius kuhntae. The sequence continues at coordinate 414,818 of SSNQ01034712.1, read as the reverse complement.
TATTTTCGGAGAAATGGCAGTAATTGTCATTTCCCCTACATTTGTCTGGCAAATGGCACTGATTGCCATTTCCTCTACATTTGTCAGGCAAATGGCAATCAGTGCCATTTCCCCTACATTTTCGGGGAAATGGCAGTAATCGTCATTTTCCCTACATTTGTCTGGCACATGGCACTGATTGACATTTCCCTTACATTTGTCTGGCAAATGGCAATCAGTGCCATTTCCCCTATATTTGTCTATCAAATGGCAAAATATTGCCATTTTCACTACATTCTTCTGGCAAATGGCAAAGGATTGCTATTTCTCTTACATTTGTCCGTCAACTGGTAACTTGCCATTTCTCCTACATTCGTCCGGCAAATGGTAAAATATTGCCATTAGATGGACAAATGTAGGGAAAATGGCAATTTGCCATTCCCCCTACATTTGTCTGTCAAATGGCACATTTGACGTAACATAACATAATTTTTGTTCCATGTGTGTTATAACGAACCATCCTTCTTGGAAACGAAAAAGAATCCAGCACCCAGGGGAGAAGTGGATGGTCGTATGATTCCGGACATAAGGGATTCTGAAATGTAATCAGACATGCAGGCTTGTTTGGGTTTAGACAGGCTGTATAGCTTACTGGTAGGTAAGATGGCATCCGGGATGAGGTCAATACCGCAATCATACGGGCGATGAGGAGGTAGAGAGGAGGCTCGATCGTTACTGAAGAATTGTTGTAGGTTGTGATATTCGGCGGGCACCCCAGTAAGGTCAGGTGGTTCCGAAGCAGTGTTATTGGTGATCTGGGCTGGAAGAGGAGCTGAAAGGAGACACTGAGACAGGCAGAAGGAACTCCATACAGAAACCAACCCGGTTCTCCAGTCTATCTGTGGGTTGTGTAAAATTAACCACTCATGCCCCAAAACCACTGGAGATTGGGGAGAAGGAAAAATATAGAAGCTCAAAGTCTCGTGATGGTTACCCGAAATCTGCATAGTAACTGGAACAGTGCGATGAGTTATGGTTGTGAGAGAACAGCCATCCAATGAGGAAACGCGGATGGGGGTAGAGAAAGGAATGGTGGGAATGTTGAGCTGTCGAGCCACTGTTATGTCCAGAACACTCCTCTCACATCCAGAGTCCACCAACGCCTGGGTTGAGAATGTCTGTTGGTTATAGGAAACAGAACATGTTAAGCTGCACCGGGATTTCTGATTTCCAGGAAGGCCACCCATCAGTAACCCAGATCCTACTGATGGGCCCTGGCTTTTGGTCGAACCGGACAATCATGCAGCATGTGCCCCGGCTGCCCACAGTAAATGCAGAGACCCAAAGAGCGACATCTCTCCTTCTCCTCAGGGCTTAGACTCGCTCGACCTATCTGCATTGGTTCTTCGGGATGAGCCGGAGAGGGATGAGGGTGATGTGGTCGTGGTGGAGCATGGTCAGGAATCGGTCTGAGGTTCTGTGTCCTGTGTCTCTCCTTTAGACGTCTCTCGATGTTGGCAGCTAACTGGACTAGGGACTCTAGGCTCTCTGGTTCCTGGCAAAACGCTAATTGGTCCTTAATCCGATCATTAAGCGCTTGAGAAAATGTGGCTCTAAGTGAAGGTTCATCTAGTGAGGACAGGGAGGCAAGAGTACGAAAGTCAATGGCAAAATCTACTACAGATTGTCGGCCCTGCTGGAGACTCCAGATTTGTTTGGCGATTTCTGCTGGGGATTCTGATTTATCAAAAATCTGTTTGAATTCAGCTAAGAAGGCTGCAAACGGTCCTTGCAGAAAGGTTGACTGCCGACTCCTGGCCTCGGCCCACTGTAGGGCTTTACCACGCAACAGACTGACAATATAAGAAATCTTAATAGCATAATTTACAAACGTCTCAGGTGATCTGTTGAAAGCTAATTCACAAAGTAATAAAAAACCATGGCACTTTTCAGGTTCACCGGCGAATGTTTCTGGTTGCGGGGATTGCGCAACTCGGAACCCGACCCCGTGATGCGGAACAGGAAGTGGAGCTGGGAGAGAAGCTACAGAGACAGCAGCAGAGGATGGTGTGAGTTTCTCGTTTACCTGGTGGAGGGCGGAATCGAGCTGGAATAAACGCTGGTTAACAAGTGACAACTGATCGAGGGCGGAACGAATGGATCCTTCATGCTGAGTTAATGTGTTTGCTAAGGCTGCGGGAAGTGATTCTTCAATGGGGGTGTTTTTCTGGCCGGTTGATTCTGTTATGCTGTGGGTAAGAGCTTTCACCCAGGACATGAAGAATCACATCAGAGGAACGGTGAGTAAAAGTAAAATGGTTTATTTACAATGAGGAACAACAGAAAAAGGCAAAAACTAACTAAAGGCGCTGCTTCAGATCAGGAACAGGAGGAGACCGGAATCTACGGGGATATAAGCAGAAGGTAAGCGAGACCAGAACCAGAGAACCAGGAGATAAGAGTCTGTGACTGGGAAAGTTCTTGCGGTCAGGAATCGGAACCAGAGCGGAGGCGAACTGAGGAAGGTCGGACCAGAAGAGGAGTTCAGAGCGTGAGGCAGGCGGGCAGACGTGGAGAGAGGAGTCCAGAGGATCTTTAAGCGACGAGACGTGGGAACAACTCCAGGCAAGGTAGGTGATGCAGGTACAGGTTACTGGAACGGAGTTCAAAGTTACCAACATGGAAACACGAACAAGCAGGCAGGTTCAGAGGCTAGAGAACTACCCATGTGAGAGTATCAACTGGCACTGGAGTTGAGTCACACCGCTCCTTAAATCCTTTGTCCCTCAATTAGTCAAACTCCAAACAGGTGTGCCGTCTGCCGCGCCTACCTGCAACACAAAAACTGAAAAATCCACCAGTAGGTGGAGGCAAACCGTGACAATATAATTCTAAAGTGTCTCCTATTATTTTCTATTATTTCAAGAAAATAATTTGTTCTCTTGTCGCTTTGTTTCTTAATTATGTAAATTTTAATTTGTTAGTTGTCAGTTTGGACTTCAGTTAGATTTTTAGGATCTGGGGGTTATTCCAGAAAGCGAGTTTAGAACATCGGGGATCTCCTGATGAATACCTGCTCGACAAAGCGCTCCGCTCCAGCTTTCGCCAACTCCACCTACAATTCTCAGGTGGATTCAATCCCCTATCTGCAGCTCTTGTTTCTCCACCTATTTTATTCAAGTTTTCTTCATGTATGCATTATTTTCTTGTTCTGCTCCGGAGTCTGGATGTTTAGAGACTGGAGGACGTTATTTTTGCTGAGCAGCTGTGCTTTTTAAGAATGTACGGTCATGGTAGTCACGTGACCTTGACGGAAACTCTGTAAACCGTTTTCACACCGAGGAAAAAACACCACTTATGTCATTTACGTCAAATGTTATGTTTGACACGTGTGACCAGAGTACATATATAGTCACATTAATGAAGTATTTCCTTTTACATGTATTACATTAGCAGCTGTAAGGTAGTTTAAGGCTGTTGTAGAGAGGGTAATTATGTATGTATTTGGGTGCTTTTAAAGCTTAATATACCACTCTACACTTGACCATTGTGATGTGAATTCCCATATCAATATGGAAATCCAATCTGTTTGGTCTTTAATGTTTAACCAGAAGATTTAGATTTATTCCTTTACCCAGGGATTGTAGAACACTTCTTATTGATTCAAGAAGAGAGTCAGGTTTATAAAAAGTAAGAATTTGTTTTCCAAACAATGAAATGAAATGACATGTTAACTAATATTTACTGTGATGGATGGATCTAGGTGGATGAAATGTGATGTATGGTGACTATATGTGGATGTGAGGTTATCAGAACCTTCGTATCTAGAAGACTTGAGTCCTGGGTGTAAAAAGGAAAAAAGCTTGGTTTGCGTTAACTAGGAAGTTGATTCTTATCAAAACCACGTCAGACGCGATTCATGCTGTGTCTACCTCACCCTTTTCATGGCCCTCTTCACGGATCCAGAGGTCAGAAAGGTCAGATGACCTCGGGGCACCGAGGTTTGTAGAATAACCGCAACACCGACTCAGCGGTAGAGTCCTCATGTTAATGTTACTTAGTTGTTTGATATTTGAACACATTAAAACAAATATTTACTGATAACTCATTTTGATTATGAATTTTATTACCAGTTTTAATATTTAAAGATGCTTTTGAACATGTTACGTGAACAGAAAATAAAAGATGGTGAGGAGACAAGATTATTTATGATATGTGACTATTGTTTACACATCAAAACAAATATGGACCAGTCATGTACAGTTGATGCAGGAGTAACCCGAGTGACTCTTTTCCTGGATCATTTATTTAAACGGAGTCAGTAGGAAGGCTTTGGCAGTGCAGCTGGATCTGCTGAGCACCGCTGACCGCCTTCATGCCAGCCTTCATCATCTGCATCTTCCTCAGGCCCCCAGACTCTGGAACTCTCTCCTCCTGAGTCTGAGATCAGTGGAATTAGTGGTCTCATTTGAAAAGCACCTTCTGTTCTCCCTCACTACCTTCTGTTTATGCTGCTGTTCCTACCGATTCAGCCCTTCTTAGAATTTCGTTATTACACTCCTCCTCACTCACAAGTAAACATCCAGGGAGCAGACACTGAGGTGGTGGATACCTTTGAGTACCTGGGTGTTTACAACATCAATCATTGTTTTATGACGGTGGGGTGCACGGCGCATGGAAAAAACACAGCAGTCAAAGAAGCCACCGGCGGCTGAAAAAACAACAGCCCCATCCATATTTGGTGAAGAACCAAAATGAAGTGCATCATTACTCTCTGTAAGTGGTCTTTTATTTAATCTAAACTGTTGAGTGTTGCTGGGCTATCATAAATTACTATAATTATGAAGTGTGGCTAATGCGTATGTTTGTTTACGGAAGCTGAAGGCTGTTTTGACCTCTGTGTTATTTCCATGTGCCACGGAGCGGCGGATTACAGCGGCACATTGTCTTAACGCAGTCCCAAGTCTACATCCTTTGTGTTATTTCTTATTTTTCATTTGCAGTCGTTATTGATTAATTTTAATCCCTTTTGCACAAAACAAATGCTACGTTCTGCTATTCACTTCCATTGTTCATGCTGAGCTAAAGCAGATGGACTTCTGCCAGACCAGGAGAATTACTGCACTGGTTACAAAAGCGTTTTTCTCACTTACCTAACTCTGGGGAAGACTGCAATAGACAAAAATTCACTTGGGGTGGAATATCCCTTTAAATTACCTCCTTACTAACGGTATAAATAGTGTGACATTCTGTCGTGTTAGTGTCACTTACTCGTCTAAAAAGAAGAGGAAATTAGTTCAATTGAGGTTAGAAAGCTACTGAAAATGATCTTACCCAGAGTTTTGCTAAAGCTAGCTGCTGAGCATAAACAAAACAACATTAGCTCTCAATAATACCCACACACGTGCACACACACACACACACACACACACACACACACACACACACACACACACACACACACACACACACACACACACACACACACGGAGCAAACAGCGTTATAATCTGACACTGCAGCCATATCTGTGTTAGAACATTTTTGTCTTGATTTAATCCTGATAATCTGTCTGGTGGAACTCTGAGTTAATCTAAACATTCTCCTGGGGTGACGAGAGGATCGCATTAACGATGCTGTGAAGCTGAAATGTAAGTTATCAGTCTGAACTCATTAAAGCTCTAAAAGGGTCTGAGAAGGAAAAACATAAACCAAGTGCAATTACTAAAAGTCATTCCTGTTCTTTACTCATAAAACTGAAGCTGCTCAGAAATAAAAGTGAAACCATCAGCCGACGCAACACAAACAAGGAGTCAGGACTCTGTTTTTCTGCCTCAGCTGATTAACCCTCTCAGGCTCAAAATAAGTTTTGATAACAGGACGAACAACTAAGTCCTTCAGGGGTACTTCTGAGTTAAAAATTGCTCATGAAATACATATGTGGAGTAACCAGGTAGGTTTTAACGTTGCACATCTGCAACACCTGTCTCCAGAGGGTTAAACTGCAGTGAATGAAAAGGCTGAATGACCTTCAGTCATTGTAGGAGGAAAATTCACCAGTGATCATGGACCTCTCTGGTTTATTACAACTGCTCATGTTGCAGCAGATCTTATCAAATATGAATTTATTATCAAAAACCATCAAATCTGAGATGAATAACTGAGAGTAGAGGATCTGTAAAGGACTCACCATAGAGCAGAGACACAGGTGCACTCTTCATGATGTCCGAAGAGTAAAATGATGCCGTCAGCTCTATCACTTCCTCTTAAACACACTCTACCCTCCAGCCACAGAGATCTGGAGAAGAGATAACATTTAGCGTTTTTATGTTTGTGAATCAAGATGAATGAATGAACGGATTCCGAATGTGCTCACTCCCAAGACCCTAAGTGTGTGTTTGCGTCGAAAGTCGTTGGTGGAAGTGGTGCAAATAAAATTGGGGGGCAGGTTGCCACAGGAATGTGGAAATGGGGTCCATACCTGCACTCCCTGATTCACCCCCCGAGGTCCAATGTGCATGTTTGTGTGATGATGTGAGGGAGCAGGAGGAGAGATGTGTGTGGGGATGGGGAGGAATGGCTGGTTGGGCTTAGCCCTCCAGGGAGCCAGCTCCCCCACTGGCTCCAATAGTCACCTCTGTTGTCAAAATGTCACCCAGGGCATGGAGATCCCAGCCCATCCTGCCACGGCCCAAAGCAGCAGCATCACAGAGCCTCACGGAGTCCGAGGGCAGTTTTCCACATCAGCAAGCTGAAGCCTGAGAAACTCAATCCCCTGCAGACGCCCCCCGCGGTCCCTCCGGCTCCCTGCCTCGCGGATGGCGGCCCTGTCTACAGCGTCAAAAAGCTCTTGGCCTCGAGGAGAGTGGGCAGGGGCATCCAGTACCTCGTGGACTGGGTTGTTTACGGCCAGCTGACAGGCAATGGTTCCCAGAACGCCACATCCTCAGCCGTGAGCTGATCAATCGGTTATACGGGGACAACCCCACTGAGCCGAGATGTCCATCTAAGAGCCGGACTTTGTGAGGGGGTTATGTTATGATTCGCCCCTTTTTGTGTGGTTTTCTGTTTTTGGTTTTGTGTTTGTTTACCCCTGTTCCCAGTTATTTTGTTCAGGTCAGCTTTAGCTCCTCTCAGGAGCCCTCCCCTTCCCTGTGAAACTCCTGTAGTGCTGCAGCTGAACCATATCACCAAGATTGTCCTCACCCTATGTCAGGCCACTGCTGCCAGTCCTCAGCGTGGCGTTGTTTTGACTATTTGTCAAGTTTATGGAACGAGTGTACCTTCGAGCTATGTTGTTTTCTGTTTTTGGTTCCCACAGCCAGTGGAGGAATTTTTGTCATTAAAACACTTTGAACTCAGGTACACGACTGTTATTCCTGCGATTGGATTACTGCCTGAACCTCACCGTGACAGTGAATGGATGAATGATACCGTAGAGTAAAGCTCCTTGGAGTCTTCTGACTCTGAAAGACTACACAAGTACGTGTCACTTCTCATCATTAGTCACTGGCTTCCTGCTTCATGGTGCTTTGATTTAAGCCACACCCCCTTGTTGTTGTGTTTGCAGCGGAGAGTTTCCGGTGGGCGAGCTGGCTGGTCCGTGTGGTGAAGTGTCCTTCCTGAGGGTGGCTTCTCTTGTGACGGGTCTGGGTTGTGACACACGCCTGAGGTTTGAAGCCTTGATAACATCAAAGATGAAAAACATTTAGATTGTTTATCTCCAGTCCTCGACTGCACCCTGTTTATTTATGAACCCTTGTTGTTCTTTAATATGAAGTGTGTATCGTATTCATGGATGCAACCCTTTCCCAGAACGTCTACAGGTATTTATTTTTGTGTACCGGTGACTTGATCTTCCCTCATGACTCCACAGTCCCATAGAGATGATGCCAGATCCTTCCTATCCACACATGGTTCTCCTTCTGGTTCTGCTACAGGTTCCTTCCTGTTAAAGGGGAGGCGTTCCTCTACTGCTGTCTGAGGTTGGATCAGGATGGAGGACCACATCTGTCTGCTACTTCTATAAAAAGCTTTTAACTTCACGCTGATGAAGGTTTCTGATCTTCTCCTTCTGGATTGAACTCTTCTGGTTTACTGCGTACCAACCCAGCATGCTAATTAGATCTAATCCCATGTAAAGGGCTTCATCAGTGGAAATGCATGAGTTCAGAGATGTTTTTTACACAACTGGAGTGTTTAAACTAAGTAAACACACCTTCTAATGTGTAGATGGGAAGACGTCATGCACATGCAGAATAAACCAGGATGTGTGCTCATTCTATGATGTGCGTGCACACATGAATTGTCATCTGATCTACTTCTAACCACATTTGTATGACCACCATAGTGTTGTCGAGAATGTGTTTATGAGGAAATGACAGAGCTGCCAAAGTCTTTGGCTCTGCTCTTTGAGTCTGTACAGCGCCTCTACTCTTGTTCATTCTCATGTCTATTTAGGGTTCATATCTGCTGTTTTAGCTCATTTATGGCTCTTTATAAATAAAGTTGGATTGATTGATTCATGTCAGACTTGCACCAACCTGAGCAGCAGCAGCTATGACTCAGATGATTGATACACCAAGACATAACCCATCTGACTGGATACTAGTTAGCTTTCTGTCCAGCTTAACTAATCTGTAAGCTGATTTCTACCCCCCAGCCTGAATCAGAGAGCTGCTTCCTCTACGGTTTGTGTAACTGCTCCTCCTTTATGACAGGAAGTCATCTTGTTAGAGATGTTTCATGGTTTACAACAATTCAGCCACTGTAGTGAAGAGAGATATAAGATCATGTCACTGTAGCTGATGGATGGATGGACTCCTACATACCTGCCCGTAGACAGTAGCACTAACCTGTCCTTCTGCTTTTGGATACCCCTGCACCTCCTGAAGCTCCAATGTTCCACTGAAGGAAAAAAGCATCCCAGACCATTATGACCCCTCCACTGTCACAGACAATGGGATCCTCCAGATCAGTTTTGGATCTTTCATTTGACTTGTTTTTATTTCATACCTTTAAGGATCATTTCAGACGTACTGTGTCCCAACTCAGTAGCGATGGCGCTGAGACAGACCTGCTTATGCAGTTCAACATCCTGACCATGTTCATAAAGGTAAAGGTTCTTGTCGTTTCCATCAGGACATCATGACAGTATGACTACTGGGCAGAAAATGATAATAAATTCAATTTTTTGTACAAACAGGCATGCGGTCTTTAACTTTCGATCAACTTTAAAACAACCCGTTTCAGTTTCAGTACGCTGCTGCTCAGATTTACTTCCTCTGGTTTCATTGTGAGGTTTTACTTGGACCATGCTACGTGTGTGTGTGTGTGTGTGTGTGTGTGTGTGTGTGTGTGTGTGTGTGTGTGTGTGTGTGTGTGTGTGTGTGTGTGTGTGTGTGTGTGTGTGTGTGTGTGTGTGTGTGTGTGTGTGTGCGTGTGCGTGTGTGTGTGTGCGTGTGTGATGTGTGTGTGCATGTGTGTGTGTGTGTGTGTGTGTGTGTGTGTGTGTGTGTGTGTGCGTGTGCGTGTGCGTGTGTGTGTGCGTG
>SSNQ01034712.1:375391-392742 GCA_006942095.1 Nothobranchius kuhntae | reverse complement strand
CTGCTGACCTCAACTCGGGACATTGTGGATTGGTGGACAGAATACTTCGAAGACCTCCAGAATCCCACCGGCACGCCTTCCAGTGAGGAAGCAGAGTCCAGGGACTTTAGGTTGGACTCTCCAATCACTTGGGTTGAGATCATTGAGGTGTTCAAACAGCTCCTCGGTGGCAAGTATCCAAGGGTGGTTGATACACCCAGTGTTCCTTAAGGCTCTGAACATTGTAGGGCTGGAGTGGGTGACAGGGCTCTGTAAAATGGTGTGAACATCAGTGGCAGTTCCACTGGAATGGCAGACTGGAGTGGTGGTCTCTGTATTTAAAAAGGGGTACCGTAGGGTGTGTTCCAACTACAGGGGAATCACACTCCTGAACCTCCCTAATAAATTCTATTTAGGGGTTCAGGGAAAGGAGAGTCCGTCAGATGACCCTAACTCTAACCTCGGATTCAGGAGGCGCAATGTGGTTTTCATCTTGGCCCTGGAACACTAGATCAGCTCTATGTTCTTAGGGGGATCCTGAATGCTGGGAGGGAGTTTGCCCAAACAATCTACATGTGTTTTGTGGATTTGGAGAAGGCGTTTGACCATGTCCCTTTAGGGGTCCTGTGAAGAGTACTTTGGGAGAATGGGGTACCAGACCCTCTGATACGGACTGTTAAATCCCTGTATGAGTGATGTCAGAGCTTGGTCCGCAATGCCGTCATTAAATCAGACTTGTTTCTGGTGAGAGTTGGACTCTCACCATCCATTGTCACGCCTGAAGACTCACCTTTATAAAGACCGCTAGGTCTTTGCTTATCTAGATGGTTTTCTCATTTACTCCAGGACTGAAGCTGACCATGTTCAGCATCTGTACACAGTCCGCAAGTGCCTTTTCAAGTCCCTCCTGCTCTGCAAACTGGAGAAGTGATCATTTGACCAGCACAACACCTCCTTCCTGGGTTCAATCCTCTCTGTGGAGGGGCTGGCCATGGACCCCCAGAAGGTGCAGGCTGTTGCTCAGTGTCCAGGTCCCACCACTCTCAAACATCTCCAGAGTTTTATTGACTTCAACATTTTCTACCATCGTTCCATCTGGCAATACAGTTCTGTGGCTGCTCCCCTGACCTCACTCATCACACCGTGCCTTGGCCTTTCTGCCTCACCCCAGAAGCCATAAAAGCCTTTCAGCACCTTGTCACGCTGCTCACCTCAGCTCCTATCCTGCTCCATCTTGACAATACTCAACCCTCCATGGTGGAGGTCGATGCCTTTGGTGAAGGAGCAGGCGCCGTCGTATCCCAACAAGGTCCGGACAACAGGCTTCACTCATGCTGCTTCTTACCACCATCCAGAGTACTCATGAGGTAGGCAACCGCGTGTAGTTGGCCAAAAAATGGGCGCTGGAGGAATGGTGGACCTGGCTCTTAGGGGGGTCCTGAACCCTTTTGTTATGTCTTTGCCCTTTAGGCCACCATAGTCACGTGTGACGTTGGGCATGTCGTTGTTGGTTGCTGAGAAGCTAAGCTGTGTAATGTGCCGCTGCTACCAGAATGGATTAAAAGAAGTTCCTAACTCCTATAACCGCCTCATCATTATACTTACCTGAGATAACGGTGCGGAACGTAACACCTTTATTATACGGACTGATCATCAAAATCGACTACCCACTGCCAAACGCCGCTCTGAACTCCTTGGAGCAGGTTGTCCGACTCCATGGTTGCTTGTCTCAGACCAGTGCCCTCAGTGTACTGCCACGTCCTGGAAGGCTTTTTGTCAGTTGGTTAGGTTAGTTAGGTCAGTTGGTTCAGGACCTTAAATTAAATTTTAAAAGAGACTGGAAGCCAGTGTAAGGATGCTAAGAGCCATGATGTGCTCAGACCTCCTGGTACTGGTCAATAACCTGTCTGCCTCATTCTGGACCATATGAAGTTCCTCTGCAGAGGTCTGCTTGATGTCTAAAGGGAGTTACAGCAGTCCATCCTGATGGTGATTAAGGCATTTTAGACAGTTTCCAAATGTTTGTGAGAATGAAACTTCTTAGTTCTAGCTATTCTCCTGAGATGGAAGTAGCAGGATCTGATTGTTCTTTTGACCTGGTTGTCCAGTCTGAGCTCCACATCCAACTTCACCCCCAGATTGGTTACCACTGCTTTCTCAAAAGGTGCTAATGACAGAGAGTCAACCCCTTGAACTCCGTAGGAGATCAGCAATGATTACATACATTTAATACATCCTTCTCTTTCATACCACCGTCTGTCCTCCAGGGTCTCTGAACATCAGTCCAAACCTTCAGTGGTTCTTCGTTGGAGACGCTCCAGTGTCTCTGAGCTGTGTAGAAGATGGACAGACTGCTGATGGATGGACATTGAAGACGACCAGTGAGGGACATCATGCTGGCTGTGGAGCAGCTGGTCCTTATTCTGGAAGGGTTCATGGTTCCTCCTGTGTTGTGGATCTCATTACACCCTTCAATGCATCTTACTGGTGTGAGACCAGTTCAGGACAGAGGAGCGAGCAGGTCACCATCAGTGCTACTGGTACAGAAGCTGGATCCATCTGCTGCTGAAACCCATCATGTAAACATGAATCTGCTCTGACTGACAAACTGATGAATCTCTGGTTGTGTTTTTCTTGTTCAGAGGGAGATCTGATCCTGGACATCCCTGCTCTTCCTGTAGAGACAGGAAATGATGTCACTCTGAGGTGCAGGCAGAAAGATCGTGGTCCAGTTTCATCTAAGTTGTACATCAATGGAAGTCTTGTTCCAAATCCAGCTGGAAAAGAACACATCATCCGTAAGGTCCAGCGTTCTGATGAAGGCTCATACTCATGTTTTACTGATCTACATGGAGAATCTCCTCGGAGCTTTCTAAGGGTCAGAGGTGAGGACAGTGACATCACTTCCTGTTTAAACTTGTAAACTAATCTGCTGTGTTGATAATAAATAGCTGAGATGACTGAAGCAGCTTCGATCATCTCTCCTGCAGATCCTCCTCCTCATCCTGACTCCTCCTCAGCCTCCACTCCTCCAGGAACCTCTCCTGCTCCGTCTCCTGCCTCCATCCTTCCAACTCCCCCTCTTTCTCCTCTGCTTGCCTTGTTTATTCCCATCACTGCAGTTCTGTTGTTTATCTTGTTCCTGGTTCTGATTGGAGTCGTGGTCCTCTGCAGGAAACAAACAGGTAACAGAAAGGTTCTTACATTTGTCCTAATGCAACAAGCTAACATTAGCATAAGCTAACAGGAAAATGTCTTGGTTTTCTGGGTGCAAATTTTACAAGTGACAGTTAAAATTAAACATTAGACTGGAAGAGTCTTTTTGGGGATTTGGAATCAGACTTGGCCTGCAGGACCTAGTGACTCGTCTCAGAATCAACTTGGACTACTTCTATGGGACTTGGACATGCCTTAAAGCAGCATCAGAGCCAGAAATCTAAAAAGGCTTAACAAGCTGGTTCTGTTCTGGAGACGACTGTGGAACCATTGGAGATGATGGTGCAAAAACGGATTCTTCATTAAGTTAAAGCAAGGATGGACAGCCCTGAGCATCCTCTTCATGACACTGTCATGCAACAATAGAGCATCTTCAGTCAGAGGCTTCTTCAGACCTGCTGTAACCACACAGACCACTGCAGGAGATCCTTCCTACCCACAACCATCAGCAGAGATGCTCCAGTGTCTCTAAGTTGTGTGGAAGATGGACAGCCTGCTGATGGACGGACAGTGAAGACGATCAACGAGGCACAAACTGTTGGCTTTGGAGCATCTGGTCCTCACTCTGGAAGGGTTCATGGTTCCTCCTGTGTTCTGGACCTCTTTACACCCATCTCTACATCTTACTGGTGTGAGACCAGTTCAGGACCAATTCCTCCACAACCCCTCTTTGACGATTATCAACTCATTAGAGATCCTTATTGTTACTGTTATTATTTAGGTTTTATTATTGCTTTAAGGCAGTGGTTCCCAACCTTTTTCCCAAGGGACCCCGTTTTTTACCAGTAAAAATTTTGACGACCACCTCCTATTCTCTCTTCCAGTACAAACATTATTAAGAAATGATAAAATTGTTCAAGCACATTTTAATATGCTTTGATTCAATAGATAACAGTAATAGTAGGCTCCAGTGCAGAACAAAGTCATTAACAAAACCAAACAGAGCATAATGTGCTTGACAGTTTGTATTACTTTTCTGAACACATTGTTTCTTGTAAACACCGATAAATCAATCATTCCTTCCAATAAACATTAAAAAATACACAGAGCAAAATGTACTTAAATGTGTATATTACTGTTTATACTAGATTATTTACTGTAAAGGCTGTGATTAATCAACCAGTCCTATCTTTAATGAACTTTTGACACTTGAAAATAAAACAGTGAGCTGAGCAAAATGTTCTTAAAAGTGTGTTACTTTTCTGTACTAATTATTTCCTGTCTTAATATCAGTAAACTTTTCACTCATGAAAAAAAAGTGAGCAAAATGTAGGCTATAAACAAGTAATAAATGAAGTTTTAACCCCTTAAAGTGGAGAGGTCCTGGCGACCCACTGAGAGGCTTTGGCGCCCCCTTGTGGGGGTCGGGACCCCCAGGTTAGGAACCACTGCTTTAAGGAATGAGTTACAACATTTTCAGCTCAGAGGCCCCCTAGTGGCTGGTGGGGATATGTGCGTTTGTATTCGTAAGTGTACGTAACCCATATTTCACTAAAGAAGCATCAGCAGCGCAGAACGGCAGCAGAACGCCGTTGCTTCAAATAAAATCTGTTATAGTTTATGGAATGTTTCAAACCAGACGCGACGTGGCAATTTTCAGGTGCACCGCTTAAAGGGACGAGTTCTTTTTTTGCTGTGAGCCGCTTCTGGGACATGTCAATTTCTGCAGTTAACATAGGGCAAGACAGGAAATTACACACAGTTTCAGTGTAAAATTCTCGGTAATTTTCAAAATACAAGTACTCCAGCGAAGCGATTTCATGTATTTGTAGCTTACGTGCTTACGTGTGTGTTTTTATGGCTTTAATCCTGACAGTGGGGAGGAACAACATCATATACGACATCCAACGTGATTTTCGTTTTGGTTAAATGGCGGCTGGCATAAACAAACCGTGACCTTTGAAGTCTCGACGGATTGCGTGATCTCGCGAGGACTCTCCCAGCATGTCATGGGCCGCATTGAAGCTCGCGAGTAAAACGTTCCATTTCCGTTCTGCGCCGCCGATGCCTCTGGTGTGAAATAAGGGTCAGAGGATTAAGGCCACTTCAAAGAAAAAAAGAAGAAGAAAAAAAATTCAGACTTTTTTCTCAGATTTCTATTTTCTTTTTCAGTGGCCCTAATCCTTTTTGTAGAGGTGATAACATAAAAGTGCATTAATTAAAATACTATTATTTTAATCTTGCTTTGGGTCTGCTTGTGTCGCGCCAGATTGAAATTGAGGAAGTTAAGGATTAGTACACCTAAGTGACAGCGATATGAGTCATTGTCATAGAAGAGTACGATTTCTGATCTCCTTATGCAAAATATGAACCTTTCTAAGTGATCAAATTCTGCAAACGTCCACACCAACGCAACGGTAGTTTCAGTGAACATCCAGGTATGATTTTGATCAGGACCGCCCGTCTCCCAGCCTAAAGTAAGGCTCCAGGGCCGACCACCCTTATAAATGATTGTCTTTCTGCTGCTTCTCTTTTCTATTCAGGGAGGACCAACTCAGCTCCTGCAGAAGTGACCTATGCTGACATCACCATCAGACAGAGAGACAAAAGGAGAGGTAGGCGTTTTATTTATCAGGTCCATGTGTTTCACTCCTCTGTTTGGTCTCCCTTCTTGTTACAACCCTTTCTAGGAGTCGTGGGTTGCAACACGAAGGGAGACCAAACAGAGGAGAGAGGAATCAAACAAATGAATCTAATTGGCAGAAACTAATAAAACCACTAAAGCAATCTTAAAGGGCAACACACAAAAGGCCAGGGAGGACTCTCCACCACACAGGAGTCTCTGGCAAACAGCAGCCAGCAGGCTTTATTGGCAGCCCCGCACCCTGAGCCCAGGTGCCTCCAAGGTCGCCTAACGAGCTGCCTGCAACTGATAAGAACATAAACACAAAACAAACAAAGACCCAATGGGATGGTGGTGTTGTCACATTAGCATGTTCATGATGCGCCTTCAGCATAATCAGAGGCTAGTGACCCGGGCTTTCTGCCGAACGTGTAAGTGGTGCACAACGCCGTTGTTGTGCCGCTTTTTTGACAAAGCTCACAGATCACCTTGCCCTACTTTTGGGTCAGGCAAAGATCGTGGGTGCCACTGGTGTCCTCCCCTGCACCTTCAGGATAATCTCTTTCAGGATGTTGGCCCTAATCTCTGGTCTTTGCCAGAGCAAAGACAGAGGCAAAGATCCTCTCTGCAGCTCTAAAGTCTCTAAGTCATGACTGACACTAATGTAGCATGGTTTTGTTTTCCAGAAACGCCTGCTGCTGGTCCTGAAACGATCCTCCCAGCTGGGCTGTCTCACTGTTCAGGTACAGAACAACAGTTTCTGATGAACAGAGCAAAAAAAGGTTTCAGCCTGAATCTAGAAATCTTCCTCAAAAAGAAAAGAACCTATTGCGTCAGCATCTAAATATTCCTGTAGGTAACAGCGTCTGACTCGGCCACTTGCATACAGCATCACTTCCTCACACTGAGCTACTTTTGTCGTTACCAAAAAGCACAAAACCTTCTGGGAAGGCTCTTAGCTACAGAGCCCCTGGCTCAGGCTGACCCCGTATGAACCCCGTCTTTTACCCACCAGACTGAGTGGGTTAGTGAGAAAACTGGTAAAGTGGCAGTGTGTCGTTTCCTGGTACTAGGGAGCAGTGTATACGTACATTTCAGGGTAGTTTTACACCACATCTTCCCGACTGTCGCTAGTTTACAAACCCATCATGATAAAAGCAGGAAGCATGCGACCTCGGCGTGGCACCTCAGACTTTGATGGCCCTTCAGTTAATTCCATCGAGAGAACGCAATGCTGATTGTAGTTTTCTGGCGCTGCAGTTTCTGGATCTGTTTGGGGTCCTGCGCCTGCCGATGATGTCACACCACGGCAATACCGCTCATCCAAAATACATAGCTTCTCTTTCGTTATTAAATGTGTGTTTCTTACTACCCAAAAAGTTTTGAATGTGGTAACGTCAAATATCCAGCCAATCATCTAGTGTGACATCATCGACAGGTGCATGACCTCGAGCCGGCCGGGAGGAAACATGGCGTCTAAGGCCCAATCCCAATCCTCGCACTGCACCCTGCTGCTTCGGCAAAGTGCACTTGGAGGAAGTGTGCAGTAAGGCTTTGAGTGTGTAGTACACAGGTGTGCAAGTAGTTGCTGAATTGGGAGAGGGAGCACCGACCGAAACCGATGCTGGGATGCTGGTCGCTGTGCTCTTATAAAAAAAAGCTTTATTAACAACTTTCAAACAAACAACTAATCAAATATTTGAAATAAATTTACATTAATTGCCGTTTTTTTTAAACATTG
Organism: Nothobranchius kuhntae; assembly: GCA_006942095.1. Classification (NCBI taxonomy): domain Eukaryota; kingdom Metazoa; phylum Chordata; class Actinopteri; order Cyprinodontiformes; family Nothobranchiidae; genus Nothobranchius; species Nothobranchius kuhntae. Next base: position 385,243 of record SSNQ01034712.1, on the reverse strand, counting down.
AAAGCATCAACTGGATATTTCCAGAGATTAAAGGTAAAAACTACAGATAGTCACTCTGAATGTTACTCTGTGCCTTCAGATCCTCCTGATTACGCCTATGTTCACGTCAGCATCGACGAGCAGACGGAGGCTAACAGGAAAACTGGTAAACACGACAGCAACTGTCTGCATTCTCACACGTAACCGATAACTCATGGTGCATCCTAGTACGATCAGAAAGAGCTGATGGATATGTTTGATATTTCAAGATGGCTGACGTTTCATTTGATGCTTCCTTTGACTGTTGGAATGTGAATTATGATATAAACACCAGATAGTGAGGTTTAATGGTCAACTGATCATTAAGCAGAGGAATGAGCCGGTGGAGAAAGGACAGTCAGGTCCTCTCATGGTGCAGCTGCTAGCTCCACGACTAGCAGCTGCACCATGAGAGGAATTTCCTCCCTCAGCTGTCTGATTCTTCTGCTTCAGAATAAACCTGGATGATCATGTTTCAGGAGGACAGAAAGATGCTGGTGAGAGTCAGACCAACAGGAGTGACCAGACCTCTGGAACCAGTGATGGTTAACATTCACGTCTCCCAGCAGCTCGTCTCTAACTGGTGCTTCTCTAAAGCTGGGACTTCATCAGACTGTCTAAATGAAAGTCTCCAACACGCTCCTCACTAGAGACTTCACTTACTTTCATTTGTCTTCATCTCTTCTGCAGGAAGTCATGGACCCATGATGTTTCAGCCAGATCATTAGGACCACCTAATGATAATTTACTGCAGATACATCTGGTTATTCTCTTCTAAAAAAAACTTGTTAACGATTAAAAAACAACCCTAAACCTTTTATAGTTGCTTTTTATTTATGTAGAATTTTAAATAAACTTTGTTTTATGACTTATTTTTGTCTGATTACCTTTTCTGTTGATCTTTTGAAGTTTTCCTATTATGATGATCATGAGTAACAGTCAGAACTATGCAGCGACGTGTGGTGAGGTTCATGCCTGGGGAGGCACTGACTGCTCCGGAGTCGGACTTACAAACACATCATCCTGAAATGGAAGCTTGTATTTTATTTTTGAACTTGAATAAAACATTCTTTTTGTTTGAACGTTTCTTAGTTATGATTTAATCAATTTCATACTATTCAGGTAAAATAGTATTTCATATTAAAGCAAATTTCACTCAAAATTCATTCATTGTTCCTGGCATAGCTCATTTATTATAGCTGAAAATCATGTATGATCATTTATGTGGTTTTAAAGTCCATACACCTGACATCTCCATGATCACTCTCTATAATCTCTTGTTCTGACTGAAAATCTAGTTTGAGAAAATCATTCAGATTTGAGCCATAAATCTGACATTTAGTGAAAGCAAATTCAAGCTATTTCACCCCTACAGATCTGTCGGCTCCACACCCCGGCCCTTTGTGCCTACCTGCAGCATGTTTGCACCGGTGTCTATGGTGCTCAGCACTGCCCCTGTCAGTGAGGCAGACCCCCCCCGTGCGTTTTAACTGCGTGTCAATGGCCGCTTAGAAGACTAAATGTGCCACAGTCATTAAACGTATATTAGACAGACTGTAGAACATCATCATATGCAGCACATGGTGAAATAAAACATGTATTTTGATGATTTGACAGACAGCAGTGAGCATGCACCAACTTCCTGTTTCAGTGAGTGTTTGTGGGGCAGCTCAGAGCGGAAGCAGGCTTGTTTCCGCCTCCCCTCTCGCTTCTGCATGCATATTTGATCAGGAAACGGGTCAAATCAGCAATTTTGGCAATAAACACGATGGACTCATACAGAAAAAATGTACAGGTGGGCCATTTATATGGATACACCTTAATAAACTGGGAATGGTTGGTGGTATTAACGTCGTGTTTGTTGCACATTAGTTAATGTGAGGGGGAAAACTTTTCAAGATGGGTGGCCATTTTGAAGTCGGCCATCTTTGATCCAACTTTTGTTTTTTCCAACAGGAAGAGGGTCATGTGACCCATTAAACTTTTTGAAAATTTCACTAGAAAGACAATGGTGTGCTTGGTTTTAATGTAACCCTTCAACCGAACCCTGAGTGACAAACAGGGAGGTATCGGGTCCTGTTTTTAAAGTCTTTGGTATGATCTGAGTGGGATTTTTACCCCAATCTTCCATTCCCAGGGTGGACACTCTACAGCTAGACTACTGAGACGAAAACATGGAAGGAATAAGTCAAAGAAGCTAGAAGCTAGGCTCAGGCCAGAAGTGTGAGCACTGAGCAGCAAAATGATTAAGCTGAGCAGAGAGACAGCAGTGAGGCGTGCTGTGGGAGTGACAGAGGAGATCAGGGTGGAAGTGGAATTTCATCAAAGATCAGTTTGCTTTGGTGATGGACAGGTGTCAGACAAGAGTCTCCATGGACCATGATGTTTGCAGATGACCTGCAGTGAGAGCAGAGTTCAGGTAGAGGAATAACTTGAAGTGGAGATGTGTACTGGAAAAGAGGGGAATGAAGATAATCTATGGCAAGATAGAAAACGTGTGTAACTGAGAGGAACACCAGAGAAACACATTCAGACGTAGAAGAATGCTGAGACTGGAGCCATCAAGCAGGAGACTGAGAGGAGATCCATGGATGTGGTGAAAGAAAACATGGAGTTAGTTGATGTGAGGGTGGAGGATGCAGAAGATAAGACTAGATAGCGAGAGATGGTTCACAGTGGAGACTCCTCAAGGGACGAAGAGAAAGATGACTGATTTTGAAAGAAAAGATGTGAACAAGTTGAAGTGAAAGTATCACTTTATTATTGTCCATACCAGGCAATTACAAAACACACAACCTTTGTGAAGTAAAAAAAAACACATTTACTTACAAGTTAACTAACAAGTTCCGTTAGAAACAAAGCAGTCAGAATAAAAAGTCACATTTAACTCTGGGTAAAAGGTCAGAGAGTAAGTAGTTCATCATTCCTAAGTTCTGAACTTTTCTCCTCCGGCTCACTTGGGTTTCCTGAAACAGGAGCGCCAGAGCTTTCCTCCCCAGAGAACCACTGGCAGGTCTTCATCTATACTCTAGTCCAGGGGTGTCAAACATGCGGCCCGCGGGCCGGATCAGGCCCGCACACAGTTTAAATCCGGCCCGCGAGATGATTGTGTAAACCTTATTTTCAGACTTTACAATGTACAGTCTGAAAATAAGCTTTCATTTTTCTATTAAACTGCTGGTGAAAGCTAAAAGATGTCAGGTATCAGGAGTCAAAGACATGCATGAAACAGATATAGCCATGTGATCTGGGAATCAGTTATTTGACTTACTGAGGAATAGTCTGAGTTTTTGGTTTTGTATTTCATGTTTTCAAATACACTTCAGGTGTTTTATTATTAATAGTGATGTTGTGCTTAAACTATTTTGGACACACTGTCATCAGGCTCCAGCTTTGTTTTATGTTGATCGTACTAAAACAAAGAAAACAATCTGAAGCTGTTTTTAATTTATGCATGCTTTAATTTTACTGGCCTGGCCCACTTGGGACTAGATTTTCCTCAACGTGGCCCCTGAGCAAAACCGAGTTTGACACCCCTGCTCTAGTCCACATCTAATGTGTTGAAAAAAGAGAGAGCTTGGTCTTTTAGAAAGTAACATGAATACAGAAACAAAGAAAAAGATAAACAACAAAAAATACTTACAGGACAACTTGTTCTTATTTTAATGCCTTGCTGGCGCTGTGGTTCAGGACTTAGAATAAAATCTTTAAGAATGAATCGCACTGTGGAGCAAAGAATTTTGACAGGAACGTCCCCGTTTGTGACTGCTGTTTTAGTTTCTACTGTAAAAAAGACACATTAGAGTCTAAATAAAAGCTGTAACAAACACGCAGAATCAAATCTACTTTATTGTCATTGCCTCGGCGTCCTGAAGCGTAGAAACTTGTCTCCGCAGCACAGTCACCCTTAGCGCTGATGACTGCTTTGTAGGGTCGTCACGGCGCGAAAACTTCACCTCACGGTCATTGTGACCAAAATGATCACGGTTTTCGGTATTACTGCCGTATTTTTTTTAAACGCGTTACATTTTCAGACTACTAAACAAACCCGGTACACCAGGAAAATAATGTCCTCAGTTTGTGTCTAATTTTTGACTTAAGTTTATTTTGTAATTATGTTGTTTATTTGTTTACATTGTTCCCCTTTAGTCTTTAAAATACCAAAAATGTGCCAATAACTTTGTTTGTTTGATGTCATCATTTTAAAAATATGAGATCACATGATACTCAGTACTCAAGTAGCCTTCTATTCAAATACTTCTCTACCACTGGGTAACTGCTTGGACTTTTACTTGAGTGTAGTTGGTTGCTGCTCGACCCAGCACGGCCAAACCGTTTCCCTCAGTGGGACAAAATAAAAATCTATACCTCCCATTCCTATTTATTATTTCATCATTTCGAGGGTATTACACATACTAATTATAGCGGCAGAAACGTGTTATATTTTCGGACAACTAAATAAACCCTCCATATCAGGATAGTTGTTCTCGGTTTGTCTTTCCAGTGAGATTTGCTGATTTGGGCAAATATCATCAGGCATTAATTGTTAAATTCATAATAATGCAGCAAGTCTATTTATTGCATTGGCGACCAGCTCTCATCTGCCTCCTGGGAACTCCGTAATGCATAGCGTCACTTTAACACGGGGGCGTCCGCGACACCGTTTATATGCTGGCAGTGGGCGCCGCGGCTGCACTATAGGGTGATTGGCTGCATTCTCCCTCAACCCAAAGCTCTCACATCACATATTTCAGCTAAAACGCTGACGTCAGCTTGCCTTGCATTGACCGTAGAGTTGTGGGTGATGGTCACGCAGATGCCATGACATTGAAGTGTGGCAGCCTTTCGCAGACACTTTTTTCCCGCACATGCTGCTAACAGGATAGCCGTCTTCTATCAACTATCCCTCTGCATTCCTTAAATATCTAAAATGTGCCCGTACTTCTGACTTTGTCTTCTTTGAGGGCTGATCGATGTCCTGAGCGCTGCCGTCTCCTCCTTTGGCCATCATTTCAGCGTTAGCTTAAAGAACGTTTTGGTTGTAAACTACAAAGTGTGCATGTGCAGCAACTTCAGCAGGTGATACGGTGGCTGGTAAGGGTCACCGCGCCTTTGGAGAAAAACAAAACTGTAATTATTATTGTCAGCATTTTAACCGGGGTTTACCGCTACACCGGTTACCGTGACAACCCTACTGCTTTGCACACTCTTGGCATTCTCTTGATGAGCTCCCAGAAGTCACCTGAAATGGTTTTCCAACAGTCTTGGGAGTTCCCAGAGGTGTTTAGCACTTGTTGGCAACAAGAGTGTGCAAAACAGTAATCAGAGCAAAGGGTGGCTATTTTGAAGACAATAGAAAATAAAACACGTTTTCAGTTATTCCACCTTTTTGGGTTAAGTACACAACTCCTCATGTGTTCATAGTTTTGATGCCATCAGTGAGAATCTAATAACGTAAATGTCCCGGAAACGAAGACAACACATTTAATGAGAAGGTGTGCCCAAACGTTTTGCCTGTACTGTATACCAGATAACTGCCCACGCCAAAAAGCAGAAATCTGGAAATCCATCCATCCATCTTGGCTATCTGGACTGGGGGGTATCCGGGAAAGGCATTTAACATTCCACTTCTTCCAGGAGTCCAAAATATGCCCGACAAGGTGCATTCTATCCAGACAAGAAGGAGCCCACTTCGCCGATCTTAATGTTGAAAACTATCTTGTCAACCGTGTTGAAAGACCAGCTGAGCAGATGCATATTTTTAATAATTTCCAGATTTCAGCAGCAATCCAAACAAAGAGCCTTGGGAAGACAAGGCAGGAGAAAAATACAGCGACCTCACCCTCCAAGAGGTGGAAGAGAAAGCTGATCAGAGATCAGATTTAAGGCCTCAACTGATCCAAGATCTGCTCAAACAACTGAGCATCATTAAAATGAACTAAACCACCATCTCCATGACAACAGGCATCAGCATCACAGTCAGATGAAGACGGACTCAGTCACTTCTTTTTGGGATTAATCATAGAAATCGAATCCGTATGTCCTCAGGCTGACCAACAGAGATGTCAGACTGACTCAGAACCGATGTTTTGCATCAGTGATGTTTTCACCTCCTCTTCTCTGTTGGGTCCACCCCCTGTTCCTGAAGAAGAAGAGACACACAGAGTGGGATCAGATCTTATGAAGACGAGAACAAACAACATGGGATTGTTGATTGGTCCTTTGGTTATTTTGAACAGAAGAAACATGTTCATGTCTCAGTTTAGAGCAGCTGATTAAATAATCAATTATTTAGGATGATGTGTGTTAATGATCGGAGGGGAGAGCGTTGGGCATCAGAATGGTGCTTGCTTGGTGATATGAAAAAACATCCTATCATGAAACTATTTTTATTAAAAAAATCATTGTTTTGTTGTCAACCTTTAAAGGCCCCGTGTGTGAAATCCATTGAAACCATGCTGAAAAAATGCGACTCTTTAGCGCCGTGCAGTTCAGAGAAAGCATTGCAGCTACGGTGGCTCACTCATGAGTTTGACTGTATAATCAGTTTCCAACCTGTGTAGCCTAACCCTCTTTAAAAAAGCATTTATGATCATGACTGTTTTATCAACCTACCAGTTCTGAAGGAAGCAAGCTAGTTCTGTTCTTGAAGCGGTCACGATTCACACACGGAGGAGGGGTGACGTCAGCCGGGAGGTCAGGTGTTGTGAGAAATTGTGTTCCCCTGAAATATTCTGTCCCCCCGTGTCGGGAGATCGCACTTCTGGCTATTTTCACAACATTTGTGATAAACTTTTATGGTGAAATGATGTCATGTAATGTAATAATGTTATGATTGTGATTTTTTATCTGTATTTCCTCCAAAAAAACAATAAAAAAGAACAGTAAAAACATTCTTGTTCACTCTTTTGCAGCAAGCTTATTTATCATTTTTGAAAGTTATGTAAAAGATTAAATCTCACTCAGTTCAACCACCTTTTATTTGAGGTTGTTTAGTCCTCATTAGAGCCCTGCACTGAAGCCCTAGGCCCTCGGGTCGGCCCGGCCCGACGGCCCGCGGGCCGGGCTTCGGGCCAGCGACTGTGTAATGACCTCGGACACGGGCCGGGCCGGGCGCCTTTATTTTTAATCGAATTCATTAAAAAAAACTGAAACACTTGAACGCAGCAGCACCTGCCTGCTTCTCATGCACCGTTAGCTCAGTTAAGGTCTGTGTGGTTTATAAATGCACCTATATAAACAAATTCTCAAACTGCTGATTGGAACATGTGCCCCTGTTCTAACATGCCATTTTATGTCCACTTTGACGTCAGAAACCATTCGTTTATTCTCATGAAAACGGCAGCATTCTATTTTTCTGTGAATAAATTTGCTCTGCAGTAAAAAAAAATACAGCACTCATTGCTGGTTTTTTTCTAACTGGAGAGCACATTTTCAGCACGGCAGATTAAATTTACAAACGCTTTATTAATTGGGGGCGTTTATTTAATCTGCCACTCTGAAAATGCGCTCTGCAGTTAGAAAATTAGAATGCTGCTTTTTTTCCTAATTGCACAAGAGCGCATTTTCAGAGCAGATTAAATTTACAAACGCATCCAATTAATATAGTGTTCGTAAATTTCATCTGCCGCTCAAAAAGACGCTCTGTTAGAAAAAAAAGCTGCATTAAATGCTGTTTTTCTTTCTTTTCTTTTTTTTTATTCTTTTTTTTTTTACTGCAGAACACTTCTCACAGATAATTAGAATGCTGAGCATTCTATCAAGCTAAAACTTTATGAAAGGTTAAAAAAAAAGTCGGGCTCGGGTCGGGCCAGAGAATCCTGAAAACCTTCTCGGGCCGGGCCGGACACGGGCTCAGATTTTAGGCCCGTGCAGGGCTCTCTAGTCCTCATAAAGGACAATAAGTTCTGTGGATTTGGAAATATTTGATCTTGACTGACTAAGGGAAACAGAATATTTCATGGGAACATAATTTCCCACAACACCCGTTTCACGTGGATCACGACGCCTCGATGTAAACAAACTGGCTGCCGCTACCAGCTTATGATATGGAGTGATCACTGGCTGATCGTGAAGGAGTGTTGGTGAGCCGGGCCATGCTGAAATCAAGTAAACAATGTCTGACTTATCCACCAGCTAATCGTGGCTCACGGCTGGCGTTGTGGAGATAGGCGTCACGAGCTACCGAGCTACTAGTTAGCCATGGCTAGAGCCGGGGAGACGCTGTGTATGCTGGTGTAAACTCCCACGGGTTACCAGAAAAGGGGACCCAAGTCTAAAGGTAACATTTGAGAAGAAGCCCTCTGAGTCGGAGCGTCTCTGTAACGCGTGGAGAACTACATCGCCGTTAGTAAAGTGTTGTGGAGATAAAGTAAACAACGCTGATTTAGCCACTGGCTAGCGGACGAGCGTGTTGAGCCAGACGGCAGGCAGCAGGAAGAGAGGAGACTTGAGTAGAAGGACTTTGGAAAGGACACGTCGGGACTGGGTCGGGAGTTCTGGTACTAGGAAAAGACGGATGAACAACTTGAGGTGAGTTTGGGAGTCAGAGACACTAATCGGAGGCTGGCGTCCAGCTAATAGCGGGCGGGGGTCTGAAAATATGCAGCTTCCTTGTGTTGGACATGATGACGAATTGACAAATTTTATGTGTCTTTTGATTTAATAGTTTTTTATTCAAACTAACAAGTACAGCAACGGTGTAGCTATTCTGCCCTCTGCTGGTTCTTTCAGGTTACAGTCATAGTCCAAACATCCAACATTGACTCCACCACACATTACATGCCCACTTGACCCCATTCCGACTAAGCTGCTCCAATCTATTGCTCCTACAGTAGCCGCAGCAGTCACACATGTGATCAACGCATCACTGACATCCGGTACATTTCCCACCTCTCTCAAGCGTGCTCAGGTTAAACCGCTGCTAAAAAAACTCATCTCTTCCTCCAAATCATGTGGAGAACTACAGACCTATCTCTCTCCTCCCTTTTCTGTCCAAAATCATTGAAAGGGTAGCTTTCAAGCAGATCACAGAATACCTCTCACAAAACTGTCTGCTTGACCCTTACCAGTCTGGGTTCAAAAAGGACCACTCCACTGAAACTGCTCTGTTAGCAGTGACGGAAGAAGCCGGTGCGACTACCAAATCCTCAGTGCTTATCCTGCTCGACTTATCAGCTGCATTTGACGCTGTCAACCATGGCTTCCTTTTGTCCACACTCTCTAGCATGGGCATCACAGAGAAAGCACACGCCTGGTTTGAATCGTACCTCACAGGACGATCATTCGGAGTATCTTGGCATGGACAATCCTCTACCGTGCACCATCTTGCCACAGGAGTCCCCCAGGGCTCTGTACTAGGACCTCTTCTCTTTGCCATATACACCACCTCACTGGGTGAGATCATTTGATCACATGGCTTCTCCTACCACTGCTATGCAGACGACACCCAGCTCGATCTGTCATTTCCACCGGACGACCACACTGTCTCTGCACGAATATCAAACTGTCTCTCTGACATATCAAAATGGATGAAATCCCACCATCTCCAACTCAACCTCTCTGAAACTGAACTACTTGTCATCCCAGAAAACCATCCATACAGCACAATATCTCAATCCAAAATGACTTCTTATCTTTGGCTCCTTCAAAGGCAGTTCAAAATCTGGGTGTTGTGATTGATGAACATCTGACCTTTAAAGATCATGTTGCCTCTGTTGTTCATTCATGCCGCTTTGTGCTGTATAACATACGAAAGATCAGACCATACCTAACACAACATGCCACCCAGCTCCTGGTGCAATCTACTGTCATCTCCCGCCTCGATTACTGCAA
>SSNQ01034712.1:342003-354182 GCA_006942095.1 Nothobranchius kuhntae | reverse complement strand
AGAATATTAGAAGGCTCCGTCTGTGAACAGTTGAGCTAACTTACCTCAGAGATAAGCGACCACCGAAGCGAGAAGAGGTGATTGAATAGTGCGTGCGTGGGGACGCTTGCTACTTATAGTAGCAGGGGGACGCGTACGTCACGGTCACTGGCCAATCAGGATTGGCGTATTGAGATAAGTGCTTCTGAGGAATCCGCGGAGGGGCGTATCCCATAGTGAGACATCTCACTCATGTTACTCAGAGAACCGGGGTTACGATAGTAACCTAAAGTTATTATGGTCTGTCTCAGTGTTTCTTCAAGAGGCTTAGGGGTGTGAGAGCTGCTGTCCTCTTTTAATCTGCAGATGTTTGAACGAAAGAAAGAAAGAAAGAAAGAAAGAAAGAAAGAAAGAAAGAAAGAAAGAAAGAAAGAAAGAAAGAAAGAAAGAAAGAAAGAAACAAAGAAAGAAAGAAACAAAGAAAGAAAGAAACAAAGAAAGAAAGAAAGAAAGAAAGAAAGAAACAAACAAAGAAACAAAGTCTTAATTTTCACCTCATATATCTGTTTACTAAAATATTTCAGACAAGAAATAAGGCAGAAAAATGAGGAGTTGAAACTACAAGCAGCACGTAAAGGGACTTTACAGACTTTTGAATTCTTATGCTCGCGATTGCCCTCTCAGGCCAAAAGCGTAACGGCAGCTTCAATAGTAGGCTCGCGCATGATGTACGTGCACACTCCTTAACGAAATTAACAGCTGAGACAGTCCCGTGTGTGTGTGTGTGTGTGTGTGTGTGTGTGTGTGTGTGTGTGTGTGTGTGTGTGTGTGTGTGTGTGTGGCATGGAGGACAGAGGACAGGAGAACGTGCAGCTAATTAATTAAATAATGTGGTTCTGTACCTTTCTCTTCAGCACAGCCGACAGGTTTATGATGGGTCAGTCCTCCTGCATGCTCAGATCATTCCCTTCCCTTGCTTGAAAAATTGTTCCAAAATGAAAGTTGAACCCACATCTTTTTATCTGTGAATTCAATGCTGTTCAGCAAGTCTCAAATAAAAATTTGGGCATCTTACTGTAAAAAATGTACTATTAATGTAAAAAAGAAACTCTAAATAAACTATGTTGACATCCAGAATCAAACCAAGGTCATCTGCACGAGAGTCTGACATCTTACAAGGTGAGCTACACTCTAGTAACATTCACAGTACCTGTAACTTTTATATCCTTGATGACAGCTGAAACAACGTCAAACCGAAGAACGGTTCGGAGTGAAAATGGCTATTTTGTTGCTAATTTGCAGGAAATATCTAGAAGAAAGTAGCTAAGGGTCCTCAGAAATGTAGCTAGGTTCGTCACTAGGCGTTAGGAACAGCGACAAAGTCGCTGAGTTGGCACTGCCTCTCTCTCTGCTGCTAAAGCTACGGATAGCAAATGCTACGGGCTATGCCTGAGCGTGAACGCGCATGAAGCAGCCTGCTCGACCCGAGCATCTCTCTTTTTCTGTGATTTTACAGAAAAACAGGCAATCACAGTAAAAATGCCAGGGCTCATTCTACAGGACCAGGGCATTGCAGGAGAATGTATGAAGAAGACATTTATTATTTCTATACATGTTTTGGCTGTCAAACTTCCATAATGCCCCTTTAAGGAAGCATTTCAAGGATTTATTATGAATTTATGATCAATTGATTGTGAATCTTTATTAGAGTTCTGGCCTCATAAGATAATTAAAGACTTTTATATTCATTGTGTGTTTTATACCCTGACCCCTCATGAGCTACAACGTAGACACTGCTGTCCCAGGGCACACTGACGGAGCGAGACTGCTGAACACAGGCACCACCGGTCCCTCCGACCACCACCAGCGGGCAAGGTGGGATAAGTGTCTTGCCCAAGGACACAACAGCAGAATTCTCCGCCAGAAGACGGAATTGATCCTGCAACCTCCCACCACTTTCACGGAAGCCCAAAGTACATTTTAACACAGAAACATTCATTAAAGTGGTTCAAATCTCTTTTGAAGAGCATTTTTTCCCTAAAAGGTTCAATAATAGTAACAGTCAGAGGTGTGGACTCGACACACATGACTTGGACTCGAGTCATTATTTAATGACTTCTGACTTGACTTGATAAAATCTATAAACGACTTGACTCGGACTTGAACGACAATGACTTGCGACTAGAATCGACTTGCATCTGTTGACTTGATGATGACTTGAGCATATTTGAAGAAGAAGAAGACAGAGAAGAAGAAAATCCTCTCAAGATAAAAATCACGAGGCGCTTCACAAAAACAAAAAATGTAAAATACAAAAAAGAATTTAGAAAATGATTAAAACATATTTAAAATGAGCGAAAGATAGACAATTGTGATTAAAAATGTAAAGAAAGAGAGAGAGTGAATCGGAAAGAGGGAAATCAGTGGATCCTGAGGAAGGTGGGATAGGCGGGAAGAGCAGAACGTGGAGAAGGTGATGAAGGTCACACCAACTCCAGCTTTAACAGGTCACTTTTCAGCTGCTTTGATATTTTAGCTCAAAAGTGGCCCGACGTGGACAAAAATCATGAATCATTCTTGGTTCTGGGTTTGATCTTGTTCTGCTAAATGCAGCAGCACTTTGTTTAGAACCAGTTTCACTTTCACTTTCTGCTTGTTTGAGCAAATAAATGAAGCTTTAAGAAACTTCATTTCTGGGATTTATTTATTATTATTGTCATTACATTGAAGTTGGACAGATGACTTGATTATAACTTGAAAATTCAAAGTTAAAGACTTGGACTTCCACATCACTGACTTTGGACTCAATTTGGATTTGGTTGTCTTTGACTTGGACTTGACTCGAGACTTGACTGGCAAGACTTGTGACTTGCAAAGCAGTGACTTGGTCACACCTGTGGTAATAGTTCCAAGTCTATGAGGCTCAGATCTGTTTTTAATGTCCTTCCACCACGATCAGGACCTGAGAGCTTCTCAGCAGCTTCACAAACACTAAACACAACGTTTGGTCTTTAAACGGAATAAAACGAGCCGTCATGAGATCTGTCTAAAGAAATAAACTAGTGGACCCACAGCTCTCTCTTCATTTCTACTGAAAACTCCAGTTTCCTGCTATTTACTCACACCAGACAGACACCAACACAAAGTTTCTTACCGTGAGACAGAACCAGCAACAACAGAAGCATCTTCTTGGTTCAGTAAAAACACCAACCAACAACTTAGAGGTTACATCTGCTCCAGACCGACATCTTAAGACTTGTGACGATGGCACAGGTATCTGACAGAGCACCGGGGTTCCGAGGCTCGTGCCGAGCAGGAAGGGGGCGTGTCCATGAAACTGCACTTCGAGATTTGCTTGATTTTTGCAGAAACTCCCGTAACTGATGACAGACGACTGTACAGACAGGGTTATTTGTTTAGTTTGTATTTTTAATTGTTCCTCTGTTCCTCCCTTCCCGGGTGTCACTGAAGAAGATGTGCAGCACCTGACTACTCCTGCACCTTGTGCAGCTCCATTGGGACTCTGCCACACACACACACACACACACACACACACACACACACACACACACACACACACACACACACACACACACACACACACACACACACACACACACACACACACACACACACACACACACACACACACACAAGGACACAGGGAAAACGGAGGAGACATGAAGGGACTGGGGATAAGCAGGACATGAAAGTTCTTGGTTTGACCTCTTCTTCCTTGTACTTCATCAGTGTGACATAGTTTAGAGGAAATGTGTCTGTGGCACTGCTGGGATGTTGTGTGGAAGCTTGATGAAGGCCTTCAGCTTGTCTGTTTTAATGTCTCATCCTCCTCGAGACAATAAGTCTTTATGCTGATCAGGTCTGGCGAGTCACACAGGAAAAATCACACGATTACTCATCTGATTACAATCAGCAGGTGACTAACAGGCTGAACAGGTAAGCCGGCAACAAGTAAACATGCCACACAGTGGCTCTCATGGACATGAGTTTGACTACCCTGCTCGAATCCATCAGTTTATAAATCAGTGGAGCCCAGTTGGACCCCTCACATTGTCCAAGATAAAGTTAACCCATGTACTGCCCACATAAAGCCCGTGTGGGCTCCAACAACTAAGCCAGCCAAAGCCCAATAGCCCAGGTGGACGTGTTTACAGAATTCCATCAGTAACTAGTCCATGGTTCCTGTCAACTTTTTGTGCCTGCTTCAGCTTAGTTCCAAATGTGTTGAGTAGCGGCAAAACCACCACGCTTCTCTAGGGTGTACTGACCATTGCTCACAGCCTCCATCCACAGGGACCCTATCAGAAGCTAGGTTTCCTGTGGATGGAGTTTAAAACTTAGATGAAAGGATGCTCTCCTCTGATGTGACTGGTTGTTTCACTTTTAGCTAAATATTAACAGTCCCACACCATATCACATTCATTTTGAAGCACATTTTACCCTCCCACTGTCCTAATGGGTGTGACCCCGCGAGAAAAGTTGACCATTGGGAAGGATTTATGGTTTATCCCTTGGGTCCACATGGCAGGGGTGAGGAGTGAGCACCACCTCACCCCTGCCACATGGACCTCAAAGGATAAACCATCAATCCTGCTCAATGGTCAACTTTCCTCACGGGGTCACCCATAAAGACAGTGGGAGGGTTAAAAACTGCTTGGCAGCTGATCAAAGTGCTGTACAGATAAAAATGGAACACAATATACAAAACAAAAAGCATAATCAACAATAAAACTAGTAAAAAATGCATAAACCACATTATTAAAATAAATGGCAGCAATAGAAATTCAAGTGTGGGAATTCGCCAGGCCATAAAAATGGGCTTTGGGTAATGACTTCAAACGAGGGACGGATGGCGTCAGTCTCACTGAGAAGGAAAGAGCGTTCCAGAGGGTGGAAAAGCACCCCCTGAGTTATATCTCATGGAGGGAACATAAAGCAGCAGATGATCAGCCAACCTCAGTGCCGGTTTTGGCACATAGTGAGCAACCAGGTTTGCCAGGTAAACCAGGGCCAGACTGTTCTGGGATTTCAATTCAATTCAAAACAAGTTTATTTATAAAGCGCCAAGTCACGACAAGAGTCGTCCCAAGGCACTTCACACCATAACCATTCCAATACAGGTCAGTTTATCTGAAATCAAAGGTTAAAATCTTAAACTTCACACACACACACACACACACACACACACACACACACACACGATGATTGGTGAGTTTTGTACCAGTCTGTTAAATCAACTTGAGACTCAAGAAGAATGGTAGTAATGGATTACATGATGTTCGTTCGTTCGTTCGTGCGTGTGTGCGTTCGTTTATTCGTTCGTTCATTCATTCATTCATTCATGGCAGTTGTGGCTACATTGTAGCTCATCCCCACCAGTGTGTGAATGGATGAATGGCTGTGTTGTGAAGTACCTTGTGGGGCTGTAGAACCGTAAGGAGCTATACAAATGCAGGCCATTTACATTAATTAATTAATTAATTAATTAATTAATTAATTAATTAATTAATTGATTGATTCATTCATTCATTGTGGGTGGAAGATTCACCCTGTTCATGTCGCAGCAGAACCCCATCAAATATGTATTATCAAAACTAAAATCTGACATGAGTGGCTGAGATTAGAGAATCTGTAATGGACTCACCATGTAGCAGAGGCAGGTGCTCTGTGATGTCTGAATGACATTCACTTCCTCATAAACACGTTCTACACATCAGCCACAGAGATCTCATCTGTAGAATCAGACAACATCTTGCATTTTTCTGTTTGTGCATCAAGATGAATGAATGAATGGATTCTTTTAATTTGACTTTCAGTTGGCGGGTAGTTGACGTGATATTGGGAAAGGTCGAAGCTGAGGCTCATTTTGGGCATTTCATGTTTAGCGTCTTTAGCCTCATGATAAACATGAACAATCAAACAAGATTAAACAATCTATCCTTGAAAACATTAGGCTCTTTCACACCTAACTGCTCTTCCCAGGGGAACCTCTTCAGATTGCATTCGCACAGAGCTCCGGAACCTTTCAGAGGCGGGCACGACAAAACCGCCTGCAACAGTGTGATATGGTATGTTAATTAAGTGCCTGAATAACACCACAAAAACAAAGGCTATCTCCAGCGGTCAATGGACAATCAGGCGGGGTACACCCTGGACAGAGAGCCAGTCCATCGCAGGGCAACACAGAAACACACAGGACAAACAACCATGCACACACACACACAGTCACAACTAAGGACAATTTAGACAGACCAATCAACCTAACAGTCATGTTTTTGGACGGTGGGAGGAAGCCGGAGTACCCGGAGAGAACCCACGCATGCACAGGGAGAACATGCAAACTCCATGCAGAAAGATCCCAGGCCAGGAATCGAACCCAGGACATTCTTGCTGCAAGGCAACAGCTCTAACCACTGTGCCACTGTGCAGCCCCTAACCCTAACCCACACATCAAAACCAAAATATCACTGCATCCACAACATGAGGATATATAACAGTAACCATTTTTACTGAACAGCACACGGTAAATATTCATAATGCATTAATCACCAACCACAGCCTTAGGCCATGTGTTTAAATGCCCAAGTCCATCCTTGTGAGAACAGCATGTGAGCACCTGCGTACACGCGCTTGTGTAAGGTTTCTCTACAGGAGTGTCCAATAGTGAGGGGTCACAAACCTGCCCCCAAGGACATGCAGAAGCCTGAGGGGACTCAGAGATCTAGCGGTCTCCCCGAGACCCCAGGGAGACCGCTGCTAGAGAAGCCCTGGCATCCCTCCCTGGAGTTGTAGCAGTTTACCCCGTGGGTCGCAGCCACACGAGAGCCCCGGGAGAGCCCCGGGAGATCACAACGGCAACCACCCAGGCCCACCCACAGCCGCCCACCCCAGAAAATGCCTGGCTAGGAACCCAGCGGCTAGGAACCCAAGGGCGCCCAACCCTGGCTCGGACCCGACAGAGGGATCAGGAGCCACGACCCCACCAGGCAGCAACCGGGAGCAACCCGACAGATGTTGAAAACTTCCAGCCCCTGACCTGGGAGCTGCAAACACACAGGCAGATCGAGGCAGAAATTTTTGGCAGGGTGAAGAAGTTGCAAAATGAATATTTTAACAAAACAAATACAGTGAATGCCCCCGCTTCTAAAGGGGTTTGATCCCGCTCACCTTTCCCAGACCTGGGCTCTGAGTGCAAACTGAGACACTATCCTGCTTCATGTACAGTCTCACGTTGTGTTTAAATGACGCATAAACTGATTGTGTTTCCAACACAGACCGATGGCAACACTTCTCACCTGTTTTGGCAAATTTGAACTGGCTTCCTTTTCAGTTTCAGATTAAGTTTAAAATTCTACTGCTGGTGTATAAATCATTACATGAAATGGCACCCTTTTATTTGGCGCAGCTTTCAAGCCCCTATGTTCCGGTGCGAACTTTCAGGTCCTCTGACCAGCACCTTCTGCTCGTCCCTCCAGCTCGCTATAGGGCACATGGCGAACAGGCTTTTTCAGTTTGTGCTCCTAAGCTTTGGAACCAACTCCCCTTGACGGTCCGACTTGCCCCTCCCTTCCAACTTTTAAAGTACGTCTGAAGCAGGGGTGGCGTTAGGCCCGGCTACTTGGGCTCAAGCCCCGAATGTTTTATGAAAAGCCCCGGATCTAAATCACAGAAGTAACATGCAGTACCAAAGTCCAACAGAGAGGGAGCAGCTGGCAGTAGTTTGTATACAGCCTACCTGAGCCTCCACCACTGAAGAAGAAGCCCTTCAGCAGCCGGCTTCTTCTACACTCTCAGCCTGAAACGTAAATGTGAAGATGGACATAAGGACGTTTTTTAAACAAAAAGTACAACAACAGAACCCCAGCTTTGATGAGACTGGTGTTGACTCAGGTTTGTGAGTCTTATTTGAAAATATTTGTTGTGCTGCTGGTTTGCCTAAAGTTAGCTTACTATAAGGTAACGTTGTTGGAGAAAGAAAGGGAATATTTACTATCATCTCACACTAAACACTAACAGGAACAATACTCTGCCCTGAAAATGCTTAATATGTAGCTTCAGATTAAAAATTATGTGGTACAAGACATATATATATATAATGTTGACTAGTGCGTGTCACGTGTGTGTGTGTGCGCGCGCACGTGCGTGTACGTGTGCATGTGTGCGTGTGTGTGTGTGTGTGTGTGTGTGTGTGTGTGTGTGTGTGTGTGTGTGTGTGTGTGTGTGTGTGTGTGTGTGTGTGTGTTAAGCCCCGGATCTTCTTCAGTCCTAAATCCGCCCCTGGTCTGAAGACATATTTTTATTCCCTGGCTTACCCAGCTGAGATTGTTTAACCCTTAAGTTTGTCTGTTATTTTAGTTTTTTACTTATTTTTATCTAATGACGCCGCTGTTTTCTAGTTTGGTGATCTGTTACTTTAGTCTTTTAAGTGTTTTAATCTATTTTATGCTGCTGTCTTCTAGTTTGGTGTCCTATCGTCTTGTACAGCACTTTGGTTGGCGTAGTCGCTGTTTAAACGTGCTTTATAAATAAAGGATGATGATGATGATGAAATGCACTGGAGAAATCAAAGAACATGACCCTCACAGTGCTGCCTGCTTTGTCCAGATGACAGTGGATTGGTTGAAGCAGCTGGATGATGGCATCTTCAACTCCAACTCCATGGCGATAAGCAAACTGCAGCGGGTCCTAATACGTTCTAGTTTGCTTATTCAGGTGGACCATCAGGAGTCTCTTCAGGGCCTTCATGATGTGGGATGTCAGGGCAACCGGTCTGTAGTCGTCATTGACTGATGGTCGAGTTTTATTTGGAACTGGAGCAAGGCAGGATGTCTTCCACAGGACTGGAACCTTCTCCTGGGCCAGGCTGAGGTTGAAGAGGTGCTGCAGAATCCCACAGAGCTGCTTTGCACGGGCCTTCAGTACTCTGGGGCTGACACCATCTGGACCTGCAGCCTTGTTCCTGTTCAGTCTCTCCAGCTGCCTCTTCACCTGACTTCTAGAGACAGATAGGTGGGAGGGGGAGGTAAATGGGTCAGCAGCATCTCCTGATTTGGTTGAAGACAGATTTATAGAACCAGAAGAGTCCATGACTGTGTTAGAGGACAAAAGAGCTGGCGTGTGACAGGAAAAGGTTGGATCAGAGGAGGATGGGATGTCTGATTGGCTGGGGACAGGCGAGGAGGATGCTGGGTTTGTTCCTGAACTGAACCTATTGGAGAACTTGTTCAGTTCATTGGCTGTGTCCAGGCTGCCATCTGTGCAATCCTTCCTCTGCTTGAAGCCTGTGATCTTCTTCATCCCTGACCAGACATCTCTGATATTTTTCTTCTGTAGTTTGTTCTCCAGCTTCTTCCTGTATGCCTCCTTGCTGTCTCTGATCTTGATCTTCATTTGATTCTGTATACTCCTCAATAATTCCCTGTCTCCCTCCTTGAAGGCTTTTTTTTCTCATTTAGCAGATTCTTCAGTTCACTGGTGATCCAGGGTTTGTTATTAGCTAAGCATCTCACTGTTCTGGTGGGTATGATGTTGTCCACACAGAAGTTAATATAGTCAGTGACACATCCAGTCATAGCATTGATGTCCTCTTTATACCCTTGGCAGAGAGTTATCCAATCTGTGGTCTCAAAACAACCCTGCAGGGCTTCTTCAGCTTCCTGTGACCATTTTCTCACAGTTCTTCTTGTCACAGGTTGCCTCTGAACAAGTAATTTGTATTCTGAGCAGAGAAAAACAAGATTATGATCTGATTGTCCCAGAGGAGGTCTTGTTTTGGACATGTATGCATTCTTTTCATTTGCATAACAAAAATCCAATGTCTTGTTTTCTCTGGTGGAGCAGTAACCTAGTGAACTAGACCAAATTCTTGCTTTGCAAAGTTTGGTCTAGGCATGCTCCATTGGAACCTCCGCAGCTCCTACCAGGACTCTGGCTAGCCAATCACAGCTCTCTTGAGGGGTTTCAAACACATAAAGAGCTGTGTATTGGTCCATAATGGTGGGCCAATCATCGTGCTCTATCTGCTTAGTGAACAAATCACAGAGCTTTATCTGCTTTGTGGGCCAATAAGGGCACTCTGTATGCCTGGTGGGTGGGATGATGCAACAGAGTGAAACAAGAGTATGTCACATTCATTGTCCAGTGGAATGCAGAAATCATTTGAAAGACAACGGTAAAACCCGCCCCACAAACGAGAGCCGTCAATGGAGCGTGGCCAGACTAAATAATACATTTATTTAGTAAGTAAGTAGTAAGTAAATTTTATTTTTAGAGTTTTTTATTGACTATTTTTATTTAGTCTGGCTTGCCAGGCTAGTGGAGCAGCTGACAAACTGTTGAAATGTTGGAAGTGTAGCAGAGAGCGAGGCATGAATAAAATCACCAGATATAGCCACAAATGCACTGGGGTTGTTGACTGTTTTGATTTGTTGGTTCCATTTGTGTTCTTAATTGAATGACCTGGAATCGGGTTGTGGGCGGAGCTACACACTTGTGAGAAATAAAAGGACTGCTTATTCACAGAAAAGGGATTGCAGGCCAAACACAAATACGACTGTGTGTCTATTTGTCCTCCGATGCCGGTTTCCAACTCATATTCAGCATGGCTTCGCCAACAGGGGTGCTGGGTTTGTAGATTAGCGACAACGGAACTGATAGCATCACATGAATTTTCAGCAATGGCTTAAGGTGCAATATAAATGGTTGCTAAGACAACATTGGTGAACTCTCTTGGCAAATAAAATGGGCGACAACTTACTGCCAAGAGTTCAACATCTGGGCTGCAGAGATGACATTTCACTGAAACATGACATGGATGGCACCATCTGTTGTTGACAAGCACTGCCACTCCACCTCCTTTTCTTTTCCCGCTCCTCTACAGTTCTCTGTCTGCTCTTACAATCAGGAATCCTAGCAGAGAGACGCTGGAATCAGGGATATGGTCCTGCAGCCACGTCTCAGTGAAATACACAACACTGCACTGCCGATACTCTGGCTGAGTCCTTGATAGGGCTTGGAGTTCATCCATCTTGTTGGCCAGTGATCTCACATTGCCCATTATGATCGATGGAAGGGATGGTTTGAATTTCCTCTTTCTCTGTCTCCGTTTTGTTCCCGCTCTGCACCCACGCTTCTTGCGATTTAGCTCATTTGGGATTTGTAGCTTCAGTTGAGGTATTATTTCAGCCTTTCCAGTGTTAATCAGCTGCTCCCAATTGTAAACCAGCTTGTTGCCATGGTTACGCATCATAACAAATGCTCAAAAAGTGAAAAAAGTGGAAAAAATAGCAGAAAAATCCTCTAAGGTTCACAGCACCAGAAATAGAAAAGTAAAAGGTCCAAAAAATACAGTTTTTCTTAAGATGCTAGAAGAAAAAATGTCCAAAAAAGGTAAAACTTACATGTAGTTTACAGAGCTACTCCAACATGCAGCCACCCAGAGCAGCGCGAGAATTGGAATGCATCTATCATGGTTACGTCAAATTTGAAGAACACAATTTTTTTCAGAAAGAGATGAAACAATTATTTGGAATGCTATATTAAAATTTATTGTATAATTTAAGAACACTTTATTTAATTCACCTGTTGTTGTCTTCACAAACAAGTGCACAAAACTACAGATGTATGCTTTTGTTTTGAAAAGGGTGAGCAGAAGTATCAACTTTTCTTTATTCAGATGATTTATTAACTCTTTAGTTGTATTTTTTTATTGTTTATACATTTGTGTCTGATTAAATATTATGAATTAATAGTTTGTGTAAACATGAACATGATTCTCTGGTGTGGCCAGCAATTTTCACCCCTTGGGGTGCCACTGGTGCCTCGCACAAGCCACCAAATCGCAGTAGAGAAACTGCTGCTTGACTAAAGACTTGTGGGTGAGAGCTGTTTCTGGGGACTCTGACAGAGTCTGTGATGTTTGTTAGAGTCATTTCTCTCTGTCACAGCACTGATCCCATCTGGTTTCCAGGCAGGTTGGTGTTAAAGTCCAAATAACACAGACAAGGTGCTGGGATTGTGTTGTTTCATACAAACTAAACCCTTTTAAAGCATATAAAAAACTGTTGAAATAATCCAATTAAAGCCTTGATGATTTATTCCGAGAATTCTGAGAAAAAAGTCAAAACTTTAAGATTAGATTGATTTTTTTCAGAGAATACAATCAGTGATTTTTGTTTTGT
>SSNQ01034712.1:312516-326023 GCA_006942095.1 Nothobranchius kuhntae | reverse complement strand
GGAAAACAGGAGGCCTGAACAGTAGTGCTCATCAAAAATTCTCACCTGATGTGACCAGAGAAGCAGCAGGCAGCGCGCAAATTTCGTGAGTGATCCACTTCATAGCTGATGTGAACCAGGCGTCAGCCCTCCACGGTGGCTCCTTTGGCCCGATATGTGGCTCCACCAATGACTCCATGAGCGTTGTCCCGAGCTAGCAGCTCCTCAGTTGTGCCTCCTTCTCATGTGCTACTTGGGGTGGACAGAGAAGGCCCAAGCTCCACCACCCCCCTCAGCTTGTGAAAGGGAGGGAGTAGTCACCCAGTGCTGTTGGAGTGGCAGCAATCAGAACCCTAAACACACCTGGCCTGGTGAATCTTTTAAAGAAGGCCACCAGGGCCCTGATTGGCTGGCTCCATAATCAAAGGGAAGTGGCAGCAGTTGGAGCAGTGTTGCCAGATGTACGATAATTATCGTATTTGTACCATAATTTTGGGCTCTGTACGATGTACGATCAATAGTTTCAAAAATCCTCAAATGTACGATAATTTCACATTGCATCTAGTAACACCGTCTTTTGCTGTGGCTTTCCCAAGTCAATTACATAATTTTAAACTCTTCTGAAGTCAGATTTCACCTCAGTGCTTACAGGTATATGCTATTGTGTCTATTACAAAAACTGACTCTGGGTCTGTACAATAAATAGCCCAATCACATTGATAGGGCCTACTCTCGCGAGAAACTGTAAGGTTAAATAATGTGGCAGTGGCCCGCCAGTTTTTGCTGTTTGCCCGCGAGCGCGCCGAGTTAAGTCTAAGCTAGGAGGACAGAGCGACGAGACAATGGCTTCTAATCTTAAAAGAAAAACCAGAGAAGGGACGGATGAAGGTAAAGCAAAGCAACACCGGACACAAGTTTTTGTCCTGCGTGGGAGTTGGACCCTATTTTCAAAGGATGGCTTGCACCTGTTACGGGGAACGAAACCAAGGCTTTCTGTCGTTGCTGCAACATCCAGATGGTATCAGAAATCACCGTTCTCAAGAATCATGCAAAGGGAGCTAAACACAAAGAAAGGGTAAACTGCATTGCGCCAAACCAGACATCTATACTTAAATGTCTCCAGCAAACTAATGAAAAAGAGAAGTTTGAAAATGATGTGAAAAATGCTGAAATCAAGCTATGTGGCTTTTTAGCCGAGCACAACATTGCAATGAGAAGCACAGACCACTTAGTACAGGTGATTAAAGGCATTCTGCTGCGACAGACAGTGAATCAGATGAGGAGATCGAGATCAGCAACTAGGTGAGTAGGCTGCTTTGTCATTTATTGGGTCAGTTTTTCCACTGCTGGGATGTTTTGTCGCGTGCTTTTAACCTATGTAGAAATGACATAAATAGGACTGCGCAAATGTGCATGTTGTGTCAATGTGTGGAGGTCGGAGTGGTGCCGACACACTCTGCACTTTTATATGCATTATATTACTGGTTTTAAAAATGTTTATTTAAACAGGGCAATATAAAACACCTTCTTTGTTATATTATATTGGAGTGAGAAGTCGTTTATAGAACGTTATTATCAAATTTAAAATGTATGATAATTTGTACTGAAAAACGATAACTTAGGCCTCTCTGTACGATATTGTGGGATTTTGGATCTGGCAACACTGAGTTGGAGCAATCCACTCCATTGTTTCACTGATGAGGTGGTATGTTTAGGATCAGGAGCAGTTCCGTTCCCACCACTGCGGGACAAATTAAGCTTGGTCTCATCTGTCCACGGGATGTCGTTCCAGAACAGTGAAGCTCGTCTAGACGACGTTCAGCCAACTCCAATCTAGCCTTCCTGTTTTAGAGGCTCACCAATGGTTTACATCTTACAGTGAAACCTCTCAATGCATTCTGGTGGTCTCCTCTCGACACACACACACACACACACACACACACACACACACACACACACACACACACACACACACACACACACACACACACACACACACACACACACACACACACACACAGCTCCTGGAGAGTGTTCTTCGTCTGGCCAACTGTTGTGAACGGTGTGTTCTTCACCAGGAAAACAATATTCAGTCATCTACCACAGCTGTTTTCCGTGGTCTTCCGGGTTTTTTTTTGGCGTTGCTGAGCTCACCGATGCTTTCCTTCTCTTTAAGAATGTTCCAAACAATTTTGTTGGTTTGCTTTGTTTCTGCAGCCTCATGATGGCATACCTCACTGATAGTCATAGCTCTTTGGATCTCATCTTGAGAGTTGACAGCAACAGATTCCAAATGCAAACGGCACACCTGAATGAACTCTGGGCCTTTCATCTGCACAATGTCGCTGAGATAATGAGGGAATAACACACACCTGGCCATGGAACAGCTGAGAAGCCAATTGTCCCGTTACTTTTGATCCCTTAACAAGTGGGAGGCACATATGCTAACTGTTGTAATTCCTGCACCACTCACCTGATTTAGACGAAGTTATAGCACGTTGTTTTTGATTCATTTCACATCCACTGTGGTGCCAAAATGTTCATGTCCCAGTATTTATGGACTTGACTGCATGTATTTGTACATGTGTGCTTACATGTTCGTCCACATTGCTTATGGTGTGTGTGTCTACCTAGAAACTGCTGTTTTATTTAATGTCTTTTATTTTATCTTAAGTTCACATACTTTTTCTTACAACTGTAAATAGCTGAGTGACTGAAGCAGCTATCATCTCTCCTGCAGATCCTCCTCCTCACCCTGACTCCTCCTCAGCCTCCACTCCTCCTGGAAACTCTCCTGTCTCCATCCTTCCGGCTCTTCCATCTTATACGTTTGTCTTGTTCATCCCCATCACTGCAGTTCTGTTGTTCATCTTGTTCCTGGGTCTGATCGGAGTCGTGGTCCTCTGCAGGAAACAAACAGGTAAGTGCTGCGCCGTCCTCCTTACAACTGTGTGTATGTTTGGGGAGCAGAGGAGCTTCTGGGGTTCTGAGGGTAGATTATGGACTGGAATCGGATTAGTGCGGTTTGTCTGTCGCTGGGTCCCAAATCCCAGCATAGCTGCAGAATTGATCTTCTTCAGGAGTCAGATCAGTGCGCTCGTGGAGGAAGTGTTCCTGAGACCGGAGCCAAATCCTCCCATAAACACGAGATCAGTCATGTTACAATGTCTGTCACTCACATGTGTCCTTTATATGTTTTAGCTTATGTGACACAGATGTTTTTCCATGGAAATAATTATTTATTGGGTAAAAATAGTTTGTGGACGAGGAACACATGGAGGACTGAGACCTTCAGTGTTGCACTTCCTCCGTTCTACCACTAGATGCTGTTCGTACGCATGGTCTGAGTACAAAATGAAGAATTCCACACAACGCGTTCATACACACAGATTTGTGTGTAAGTGCAGTTGGTAAATGTGGCCACTAGTTTGGGTTTAAAGAGGAGGATGTTGTGCAGAAAAGCACCCTCAGTAAAAGTTTCGGGGCGACATAAAGTCCTATCCGCATTAATACCTCGTTAATGCAAATTAAATGTTCGTTTTATGATAAAAACACAGGATTTCTCCTGGGATTTAGTTTCAACAAATGTCCCTAAACTGTTTATTTTTCCTTGTCCGGGGATCGGACCGCCAAGGCTCCTGCCTCGGTCTGCCACCCGATCCACACTGCACCGGACCCTTCATGTTCCTCCTGCGGGTGGTGGGTCCACAGTTGGATGAGCCCATGTATCCGGTTCGGGCTGGGCCCGGCCGGGCCCCATGGGTGAAAGCCCGGCCACCAGGCGCTCGCTCACGGGCCCCAACCCTAGGCCTGGCTCCAGGGTGGGACCCCGGTAACCCTCCGGGCCGGGTACTCCGACTCCTTGATAGTTCCTCCATGAAAGATCCTCTGTCTGGTGAAGAGGGTGTTGAGCCAGAAAGCCAGGCTCTCGATTTACCGGTCGATCTACGTCCCAATCCTCACCTATGGCCATGAGCTTTGGGTAATGACCGAAAGAACGAGATCGCGGATACAAGCGGCCGAAATGAGTTTCCTCCGTAGGGTGGCCGGGCTCAGCCTTAGAGATAGGGTGAGGAGCTCGGACATTCGGGAGGGACTCGGAGTAGAACCGCTGCTCCTCCGGATCGAAAGGAGTCAGTTGAGGTGGTTTGGGCATCTGGTCAGGATGCCACCTGGACGCCTCCCCGGGGAGGTGTTTCGGGCATGTCCTGCCGGCAGGAGGCCCCCGGGTCAACCCAGGACACGTTGGAGAGGTTACGTCTCCAATCTGATCCGGGAACGCCTTGGGGTCCTGCCGGCGGAGCTGGTGGAGAAGGCCGGGGAGAGGACGGTCTGGAGCTCTCTAGTTGGGATGCTGCCCCCGCGACCCGGACCCGGATAAGCGGAGGAAGACGACGACGTCCCTAAACTGTTTCAGCTGATTTTCCCATTTTAATAATAATTACCCATAACAGGGCTTAGTCTGTAAACACCCCCCCACCCCCCACCCTGTGCTGCAAACAGCCGTCAGACCCATTTTACCTGCAGTTATTCACTAGTGGAGTTAAACCTAACTTCTCTGAGCAAAAAAAACGATTAAATGAATCAGGAAAAGCAGGAAGACGTTTTTACATTTTTGACTTCAGTTTCAACTATTTCAAATTTTTCATTTTCATCACATTTAGCTTATTTAAAACATTTTCAGCTTTGTTCATTTTATTAGAATTTCTGTGTTGTAATAGTTGGTAAAATAGTCATAACACAGTAATAGTTACATGAAACATTTTGTATTTTTTTTCAGTATGTTTTGAATGTGAAATGTTCCTGAAATGGCATTTAACACTGTTTAGAAGTAGTAAGAGAAAACTGCTCAACACTACAGAAAACAGCCCCAGCGTGAGATACTGGAGGCGTGGCATGAGAGCGTGTGAGTAGGGTCATGTGTGAGAGTTGGCTGACCTGCACTTATGACAAAAACGTAGATAAACACCCTCAGTTGCGTGAACTCTTCTTTGAGGCCCCCTAGTGGCTGGTGGGCTTTATGCATTTGCCACCTGAAGTGAAACATTAAGTCTACTTTGGTTGTGCTGGATTTGAGGTGAGGTGGTCATTGAGTCAAAACAACAAAACTTTATTAACTTTATAAACTATGAAATTCTGCAAACTTGTGTTTATTTTCGTGAACATCAGCTGATGAACCCAGGTGTGATTTCTATCACCCATCGGAGCCGTACACCTGCATAAACGACAGTCTTGCTGCTCCTCTCTTATATACAGGTAACGACTCAGATCATCTTACAGAAGTGAACTATGCTGACATCACCATCAGACAGAGAGACACCAGCATAGGTAGGCTTTTATTAATCAGTTTATGCTATTCAAGTCATGATGACACCTTCAGCATAAATGAGGTGAATGGTCTGGGCTTTCTACCAGATGTGTAAGTGGTGCACGGATGCAAAACCCTGCACACAGCTGCTCCTGTGTGGTCACAAAATCACAGGAACTCTTGTCTGGCCCCATCGGACCTGCTGAGCTAATATTGTTTAGGAATATTAGATAAAGGCGCATTCTGAGAGCGGGGCAGGAGCGATCCTCTCTGCAGCTAAAGGCTCTCATCAGTGAGATAATGGTGGCAATGTTTTGTTTTCCAGAAACACCAGCTGCTGATTTTCAGGCCATCTACTCGGCTGGGATGTCTCACAGCTCAGGTACAGAACAACAGTTTCTCATTAATATTGTAAAAAACAACCTGTCAGCCTAAATCTAGAATTCTTACACAGAAAGAAAACGATCTATTGTGGCAGCATCTAAATATACCTGGTCTATAGGGCCTTACATGGACAAGCACCATCTTACATTGGTGATCTTCTTAGTCCCTACACCCCCAGCAGGTCCCTGAGGTCCAGTGATCAAAGCCTACTGGTTGTGCAGCACCAGGCTAAAGGTCAAAGGTGACAGATCATTTGCTGCTGTGGCCCCCAGACTCTGGAACTCTCTCCCCCTGAGCCTGAGATCAGTGGACTCAGTGGTCTCCTTTAAAAAGCAGCTGAAGACTCAATTGTTCAAGCTGGCTTTTGGATGACCTTCTTCACCTCTCTCTCTTTATTCTGCTCTCCCCGCCTATTCCACCTTCCTCAGGATCCACTGATTTCCCTCTTTCCTTTTTTCTCTTTCTTAACATTTTTTCTTTTAAATTCCAATTGCCTGTTTTTGCTCATTTTCAATGTTTTTTTCAACATTTTCTAAATGCTTTTTTATATTTTTGCAATTTTTGTTTTTGTGAAGCGCCTCATGATTTTTATCTTGAGAGGTGCTATAGAAAGGATATTTTCTTCTTCTTCTTCTTCTTCTTCTTCTTCTTCTTCTTCTTCTTCTTCTTCTTCTTCTTCTTCTTCTTCTTCTTCTTCTTCTTCTTCTTCTTCTTCTTCTTCTTCTTCTTCTTCTTCCATTCACCATGTCTGTTTGACTCCGCTACTTCCATACAGCATGACGCCTCCTCACTCACAGCACTTCTAGAAAGGCTCTTTGCTACAGAACCCTGTCTCTTATCCAATTAAAGATGGCGCCTGACTAAGAGAGAGAACGAGTGGGAAAACTGTTAAATGTTGTTCTGTCTACAGATCTTTCCACCTATGTTCAGACCAGCTTCAACAAGAAGGAAGCTGACAGGAAAACTGGTAAATATGCCGACGATCCCTGCTGGAGACAACAGTTGGGTTGTGGTGCTGGTGCAGCATGACATGCTGGTGATGGGATGCCGGACCAGTGTCCCATCACCAGCATCTCATGTTAGACCAACATACTGCTATTCTGCTGCTGCACTAGCTAAACCAGCACCAAAACACACCTGTGGTGGTTTTTCACACACATAATAGATGACAGTGGTGCATCTTAGCAAAATCAGAAAAAGCAGCTAGATTTCTTTTTGACGATTCATGATGTATTATGTGTTTTCATTTGAAGGTTACCAAACCTTTAATATATCACGTGGGATTGTGTTTGGCTTGAATTGGCATAAAAAAAAAGTCATGTTCAAACTAAGAGGAAAGCTGGATAACACTTTTACTATGGGTCCCTTTGTTACAGTTAAATAGTGCATTATTATGCATTAATAAACTGTTAAGTAAGGTATTAAAAACTGCTTAACCAGATTATGCAATGCATTATATATATATATATATATATATATATATATATATATATATATATATATATATATATATATATATATATATATATATATATATATATATATATATATAATGCATATCTATAATATAGATAGATAGATAGATAGATAGATAGATAGATAGATAGATAGATAGATAGATAGATAGATAGATAGATAGATAGATAGATAGATAGATAGATAGATAGATAGATAGATAGATAGATAGATAGATAGATAGATAGATAGACTGGTTAAGCACAAGGACCAAGAGTTCAAAGACAAAGTTGAATTGAAAGTAGTAGTTTTTTGTGTTACTGCCACCTGCGTACTTCACAGTTCTGCATTCCTGAGATTGCATAAACGCCGGTCCCCCCCCCCCCACCCACCCCCACCCCCCCTAAAGTCAAAACTGCATCCATGGGATGGTCAGACAACAAACAGATGTTCAACAATGAAATGTTCTGAAAAGAGAAAATATGTCTACATAAATGTTTAGAAATTAAAAAAAACACCATGAGAGGAATTTCCTCCCTCAGCTGTCTGATTCTTCTGCTTCAGAATAAACCTGGATGTTCATGTTTCAGGAGGACAGAAAGATGCTGGTGAGAGTCAGACCAACAGGAGTGACCAGACCTCTGGAACCAGTGATGGTTAACATTCACGTCTCCCAGCAGCTCGTCTCTAACTGGTGCTTCTCTGAAGCTGGGACTTCATCAGACTGTCTAAATGAAAGTCTCCAACACGCTCCTCACTAGAGATTTCACTTACTTTCATTTGTCTTCATCTCTTCTGCAGGAAGTCATGGACCCATGATGTTTCAGCCAGATCATCAGGACCATCTAATGATAATTTACTGCAGATACATCTGATTATTCTCTTCTAAAAAAAACTATGAGCTTTTAAATTTGGTTACCTGTATACCAAAAATACCTAAAAATATTTTATGGGATAATTTTATTATTATTATTATTATTATTATTATTATTATTATTATTATTGTTATTATTATTATTATTATTATTATTATTATTATTATTATTATTATTATTATTATTATTATTATTATTATTATAGTAGGTGTGTCTGTGGCTGGCAGAAGAACTAATCATGAGTTAACTGTCAGAACTCTGGCGCCCTCTAGAGGAGCAGCTACCAGAAAACAGAGGAAAAAGTTATAATTCTGCTGGGGCATTCTGGAAGCTGGGCCAAAACCTTTTGTTTCTGTTTCGTAGGGTGCAGGACAGCTTGGACGGTGTGGTAGCCTGGACGAGGTGTTGGGGCATCAAGCTGTCTCCCACCAAGTCTGAGTTCGTTGTTTTTGGTTTTAAAAGGAATGTCCTGACGGAGGGCTTGCTGGTGGGCTGCAGCTAGAGCACGTGTCCGCTTATAAGCACCTGGTCTTGTGGCTGGACGAACGGATGACATGGTGTGTTCGTATTCGGAGCTTGGTGGCTAAGTGTGGTCGTGTCCTGAATGTGATGTGGTGTCCGGCAGGCACTGATTTAGGGGTGAGTCGATGCACATTGCTGTTGGTGTATAGGTGTGTGATCAGGTCGGCCCTGGATTACGGGTGTTTTCTGTATGACTCGGCTGCCCTACTACCCTGAAAAGTTTGGAAGTCTTACAGGCGTCCGCTTTGAGGGTCTGTACTGGAGTGTTTCGATCGATCCCTGTTGCTGCCCTTCTGGTCGAGGTGGTTGGGTAAAGCTGTGTCTCCGTTACCTGAGGAGGATCATGGGTATGGGTTTGGCTTCCCCTGCATTGGGCCTCTTGGACCAGAATTGGGAGGTTGAAGGATAGGGTCGGTCAGGTGGGGGTGGGTTTTCTGACCGGTTGAGGGAAAGAGCTGAGGCATTGGGCTTCCTTTGTTGGCCCGTCTGTTCCCACCTGGTCTGGCCTGTTGTTCGGCCATGGCTTCTGCTCGTACCTGAGGTGAATTTTATGTTTCTGGGGCAGGATCACGGTTCTCAACTGGAAAAGGGGGGGGGCTTGCCAACTCCAGGTTGGAAGAAAGGTCCTGCCTCAAGTGGAGGAGTTTAAGTATCTTGGGGTCGTGTTCACGAGTAAGAGAAGAAGGGAGCAGGAGATTGGCAGGCGGATTGTTCTGGTGAAGACGGTCAATCTACGTCCCAGCCCTCACCTATGGTCGCGAGCTTTGGGTAATGAGAGATAGAACAAGATTGAAGGTACGAGCAGCCAAAATCAGTTTCCTCAAGTCCTATGGGGTGGGTTTTGGCAGATACTGATAATCCTCCTCCTCCACTTCCAGAACCTTCTGGATCCGATAAACCTTTGCTTTTGGTCCCTCCACTCATTCCCCAAGCATGTTGACATGCAGCACTCTGCAGAAGCAGGGCTGATTAGGAATGGTGATCTTGTAAGTTGTTTGTCCAAGTTTCTTATCTGAATCTCACATGGCCCTTGCCATTTCGCTAACATTGTGTACTAATGTCACTTCGAACGAGCACCTGCACTCTCTGACCAGTCATAACAGTCCTTCTGGTGCTGCTGTGCTTGTACATCTTCTGTAAATGCTATAAACTCTGTTTCACTTCTCAAATATCACTGTGTGTCTCCTATGTGATGCATTTAACTGAAAAACAACCAACAGTTTATACAGGAAATTCATGAAGATTAACTAGACTGCCCAAACGTTTGCATCCCACTGTATTATTGAAGCACCTGCTTTTACTGTAATTTGCATCATGAAGAACAAGATGGACGTTTACTGACCTACTCAGAAACGACAGCAGAACTGATCATAAACAGCTGATCCACTCAGCAGCAGCACAGATGTACCAGATATACCCCACCCCCCACCCCCGATCCACCCGTTTAGAACTTCTGAAGTAAACAGTGTCATAATCTCACCCTGCTGCCACATAATCTCTTCACAATGTTGATGTTCAGAAGATGTTTCATATTTCTGTTTTATAACCTCTGATTTGTAGTCTTGATAATCTGTCTGGTGGAACTCAGAGCGTTGATCAAAAAGTGTTCCTGAGGTGAAGAGATTATCACAATGATGTATAAATTATCAGTCTGAACTCCTTAAAACTCTAAAAAGAAAGAATGGAAAACAAAAAAGTCAAATAGCATTTCCTAACAATGGCCACTAGGGGGCTTTGATTAAGATCTGGCTGATTGTCATTTCTAGTCTTTATTTACACTGCCTGGTCAACAACAAAAAAGGTTAAAAACACTCTAATATTTAGTTGGACCACCTTTAGCTTTGATTACGACACGCATGTGCTGTGGTGTTGTTTCAACAAGCTTCTGCATCGTCACCAGATTTATTTCCACCCAGTGTTGCATTAATGTTTCACCAAGAAACAATGGTAGAGTCTGACCACTGCACAAAGCCTTCTCCGGCACATCCCAAAAATTCTCAATGGGGTCTGGACTCTGTGGTGGCCGATCCATGTGTGAAGATGATGTCTTCATTCAACCATATGATTAATTAACTTATAAGTTGTAAAACCTTGTAGGATTCATGAAGGTTCACTTTTATTCTGAGTGAGGAATCCAGCAGGGTTTTTGCGGGAGACCTTGACAGTTTATTTTCTGTCTGCGTTGAAGAACAATGAGTGAGCAAAAGGTTGATTTGTGCATCTGAATCCTCCAGCTGGTGTAACCTTGACTTTGCAGCTCTGGTGTGTAAATTTGATGGTTAAAATTGACCCTTTTGATTCATTACACCAAGGAAACACAGTGTCCTTGCAAGCAAGGCGCCTGCTCTAGCAAGACATCGCCTTGCAAGGCCAGGCGCCTTGATGTTGAGAAACACCTCAAGTGTCTGGGTGACGCATATTAGATGTCATGTTTTCTTCTACGGGAGAACCTTGAGGACCAAATGCATTTACTGATTTGTAACAAACGGTTACAAAAAGGTCACCTTTCATAAACATTGTTGTTTTACACATTTACCTCTTCAGTCATTGCCACTGATAAAAGAGAGTCTGGTGTTTTTGTCATTTAGCAGAAGTTTGTACTCCCCATGGCTTTTTGACCCTAATAAGCATCAGTTGGTAAGGTCTTCCTCCAACACAAAAATACAGCTTGCTTGCAACAACTGAGGTATCTACTGCCCCCTATCGCCAGGAAAAATACACACTGTGACTTTAACAGATAATTATTTGAGAAAACATACATTTTTACTAAAAAACTCAACATAAATAAACTAACTCCTGCTACAAGGTACACGATTTAACAGTCATTCTGCTACTGAAGTAGTTTTAGTTACTGAAACAGATGTTTTTTCTCCAGAATGTTGTCCTTTAAGAAAAAAATTGAATTAATGTTGTGGGCTGTTTTTCACACCTTTGACATGTTTGTGGGAATACAAGTGGCACAGTGACCTTGTTGTAACACTAGATGAAGAAGGTTCTACAACATCGTTCTCAGTTGGAAGTTTATGATGAACTCGGGTACAGAACACTGCCGTCTATTTCTTCACAATGTTCTAGCAGGTGCTGTTTAACCCACACTAGCAAGCTACAGACTACTTCTTATGCAGGGAGAAGGTAAGTTGCCTCAGAGCCATGGTACTGGTGGGAAATGGGGTCAGTTGATGCCCTCATCATGAACCTCATGGCAATTCGAACCAAAGCTATTTTTGGTAAAGGTGGCCAAACCAGGTCATGCCGAACCTTCCTGCTAGATCCACCCATTGAGCAAGACAGGCAGCGAGACGGTGAAAACCTAACGGCCTGTCGCTCTCTATTCAGGCCAGGTCACTTCAGGAGGAGAGAATGAGGAGCTGGAAGCAGAGTCTGGAACAGTCACAGGAGAGTGGAGGAGCAGGCATGTGTCCATGCAGCTGTTGGTCCTCTGCCACAAGGCGCCTGAAGGATTGTCGCAACCCACGTAGGTTTAATTGTCCATGGCTTGGCGGGAGAGGTGGATTCCTGTCTGCTGTAACTGAAGCCACCACAAGATCGAAAAACATGAAAAACATGCTCTTAGNCTATAGGGCCTTACATGGACAAGCACCATCTTGCATTGGTGATCTTCTTAGTCCCTACACCCCCAGCAGGTCCCTGAGGTCCAGTGATCAAAGCCTACTGGTTGTGCAGCACCAGGCTAAAGGTCAAAGGTGACAGATCATTTGCTGCTGTGGCCCCCAGACTCTGGAACTCTCTCCCCCTGAGCCTGAGACCAGTGGACTCAGTGGTCTCCTTTAAAAAGCAGCTGAAGACTCACTTGTTCAAGCTGGCTTTTGTATGACCTTCTTCACCACTCTCTCTTTATTCTGCTCTCCCCACCTATTCCACCTTCCTCAGGATCCTCTGATTTCCCTCTTTCCTTTTTTCTCTTTCTTAACATTTTTTCTTTTAAATTCCAGTTGCCTGTTTTTGCTCATTTTCAATGTTTTTTTCAACATTTTCTAAATGCTTTTTTATATTTTTGCAATTTTTGTTTTTGTGAAGCGCCTCATGATTTTTATCTTGAGAGGTGCTATAGAAAGGATATTTTCTTCTTCTTCTTCTTCTTCTTCTTCTTCTTCTTCTTCTTCTTCTTCTTTTTCTTCTTCTTCTTCTTTTTCTTCTTCTTCTTCTTCTTCCATTCACCATGTCTGTTTGACTCAGCTACTTCCATACAGCATGACGCTTCCTCACACAGCACTTCTAGAAAGGCTCTTTGCTACAGAACCCTGTCTCTTATCCAATTAAAGATGGCGCCTGACTAAGAGAGAGAACGAGTGGGAAAACTGTTAAATGTTGTTCTGTCTACAGATCTTTCCACCTATGTTCAGACCAGCTTCAAAAAGAAGGAGGCTGACAGGAAAACTGGTAAATATGCCGACGATCCCTGCTGGGTTGTGGTGCTGGTGCAGCATGACATGCTGGTGATGGGATGCCGGACCAGTGTCCCATCACCAGCATCTCATGTCAGACCAACATACTGCTATTCTGCTGCTGCACTAGCTAAACCAGCACCAAAACACACCTGTGGTGGTTTTTCACACACATAATAGATGACAGTGGTGCATCTTAGCAAAATCAGAAAAAGCAGCTAGATTTCTTTTTGACGATTCATGATGTATTATGTGTTTTCATTTGAAGGTTACCAAACCTTTAACACATCACGTGGGATTGTGTTTGGCTTGAATGGGCATAAAAAAAAGTCACGTTCAAACTAAGAGGAAAGCTGGATAACACTTTTACTAAGGGTCCCTTTGTTACAGTTAAATAGTGCATTATTATGCATTAATAAACTGTTAAGTAAGGTATTAAAAACTGCTTAACCAGATTATGCAATGCATTATATATATATAATGCATATCTATAATATAGATAGATAGATAGATAGATAGATAGATAGATAGATAGATAGATAGATAGATAGATAGATAGATAGATAGATAGATAGATA
>SSNQ01034712.1:287755-311560 GCA_006942095.1 Nothobranchius kuhntae | reverse complement strand
ACAAACAGATGTTCAACAATGAAATGTTCTGAAAAGAGAAAATATGTCTACATAAATGTTTAGAAATAAAAAAAAACACCATGAGAGGAATTTCCTCCCTCAGCTGTCTGATTCTTCCGCTTCAGAATAAACCTGGATGTTCATGTTTCAGGAGGACAGAAAGATGCTGGTGAGAGTCAGACCAACAGGAGTGACCAGACCTCTGGAACCAGTGATGGTTAACATTCACGTCTCCCAGCAGCTCGTCTCTAACTGGTGCTTCTCTAAAGCTGGGACTTAATCAGACTGTCTAAATGAAAGTCTCCAACACGCTCCTCACTAGAGACTTCACTTACTTTCATTTGTCTTCATCTCTTCTGCAGGAAGTCATGGACCCATGATGTTTCATCCAGATCATTAGGACCACCTAATGATAATTTACTGCTGATACATCTGGTTATTCTCTTCTAAAAAAAACTATGAGCTTTTAAATTTGGTTACATGTATACCAAAAATACCTAAAAATATTTTATGGGATAATTTTATTATTATTATTATTATTATTATTATTATTATTATTATTATTATTATTATTATTATTATTATTATTATTATTATTATTATTATTATTATTATAATAGTAGGTGTGTCTGTGGCTGGCAGAAGAACTAATCATGAGTTAACTGTCAGAACTCTGGCGCCCTCTAGAGGAGCAGCTACCAGAAAACAGAGGAAAAAGTTATAATTCTGCTGGGGCATTCTGGAAGCTGGGCCAAAACCTTTTGCTTCTGTTTCGTAGGGTGCAGGACAGCTTGGACGGTGTGGTAGCCTGGACGAGGTGTTGGGGCATCAAGCTGTCTCCCACCAAGTCTGAGTTCATTGTTTTTGGTTTTAAAAGGAACGTCCCGACGGAGGGCTTGCTGGTGGGCTGCAGCTAGAGCACGTGTCCGCTTATAAGCACCTGGTCTTGTGGCTGGATGAACGGATGACATGGTGTGTTCGTATTCGGAGCTTGGTGGCTAAGTGTGGTCGTGTCCTGAATGTGATGTGGTGTCCGGCAGGCACTGATTGAGGGGTGAGTCGATGCACATTGCTGTTGGTGTATTGGTGTGTGATCAGGTCGGCCCTGGATTACGGGTGTTTCTGTATGACTCGGCTGCCCTACTACCCTAAAATGTTTGGAAGTCTTACAGGCGTCCGCTTCGAGGGTCTGTACTGGAGTGTTTCGATCGATCCCTGTTGCTGCCCTTCTGGTTGAGGTGGTCGGGTAAAGCTGTGTCTCCGTTACCTGGGGAGGATCATGGGTATGGGTTTGGCTTCCCCTGCATTGGGCCTCTTGGACCAGAATTGGGAGGTTGAAGGATAGGGTCGGTCAGGTGGGGGTGGGTTTTTCTGACCGGTTGAGGGAAAGAGCTGACGCATTGGGCTTGTTGGCCCGTCTGTTCCCACCTGGTCTGGCCTGTTGTTCGGCCATGGCTTCTGCTTGTACCTGAGGTGAATTTTACGTTTCTGGGGCAGGATCACAGTTCTCGACTGGAAAAGGGGGGTCTTGCCAACTCCAGGTTGGAAGAAAGGTCCTGCCTCAAGTGGAGGAGTTTAAGTATCTTGGGGTCGTGTTCACGAGTAAGAGAAGAAGGGAGCAGGAGATTGGCAGGCGGATTGTTCTGGTGAAGACCGGTCAATCTACGTCCCAGCCTTCACCTATGGTCGTGAGCTTTGGGTAATGAGAGAACGACCAAGATTGAAGGTACGAGCAGCCAAAATCAGTTTCCTCAAGTCCTATGGGGTGGGTTTTGGCAGATACTGATAATCCTCCTCCTCCACTTCCAGAACCTTCTGGATCCGATAAACCTTTGCTTTTGGTCCCTCCACTCATTCCCCAAGCATGTTGACATGCAGCACTCTGCAGAAGCAGGGCTGATTAGGAATGGTGATCTTGTAAGTTGTTTGTCCAAGTTTCTTATCTGAATCTCACATGGCCCTTGCCATTTCGCTAACATTGTGTACTAATGTCACTTCGAACGAGCACCTGCACTCTCAGACCAGTCATAACAGTCCTTCTGGTGCCGCTGTGCTTGTACATCTTCTGTAAATGCTATAAACTTTGTTTCACTTCTCAAATATCACTGTGTGTCTCCTATGTGATGCATTTAACTGAAAAACAACCAACAATTTATACAGGAAATTCATGAAGATTAACTAGACTGCCCAAACGTTTGCATCCCACTTTATTATTGAAGCACCTGCTTTTACTGAAATTTGCATCATGAAGAACAAGATGGACGTTTACTGACCTACTCAGAAACAACAGCAGAACTGATCACAAACAGCTGATCCACTCAGCAGCAACACAGATGTACCAGATATACCCCACCCCCCACCCCCGATCCACCCGTTTAGAACGTCTGAAGTAAACAGTGTCATAATCTCACACTGCTGCCACATAATCTCTTCACAATGTTGATGTTCAGAAGATTTTTCACATTTCTGTTTTATAAACTCTGATTTAGTCTTGATAATCTGTCTGGTGGAACTCAGAGTGTTAATCAAAAAGTGTTCCTGAGGTGAAGAGATTATCACAATGATGTATAAGTTATCAGTCTGAACTCCTTAAAACTCTAAAAAGAAAGAACGGAAAACAAAAAAGTCAAATAGCATTTCCTAAAAAATGGCCACTATGGGGCTGTGATTAGGATCTGGCTGATTGTCAGTTCTAGTCTTTATTTACACTGCCTGGTCAACAAAAAAAGGTTAAAAACACTCTAATATTGAGTTGGACCACCTTTAGCTTTGATTACAACATACATGTGCTGTGGTGTTGTTTCAACAAGCTTCTGCATCGTCACCAGATTTATTTCCACCCAGTGTTGCATTAATGTTTCACCAAGATCTTGCATTGACAATGGTAGAGTCTGACCACTGCACAAAGCCTTCTCCAGCACATCCCAAAAATTCTCAATGGGGTCTGGACTCTGTGGTGGCCGATCCATGTGTGAAGATGATGTCTTCATTCAACCATATGATTAATTAACTTATAAGTTGTAAAACCTTGTAGGATTCATGGAGGCTCACTTTTATTCTGAGTGAGGAATCCAGCAGGGCTTTTGCGGGAGACCTTGACAGTTTATTTATGTCTGCGTTGAAGAACAATGAGTGAGCAAAAGGTTGATTTGTGCATCTGAATCCTCCAGCTGGTGTAACCTTGACTTTGCAGCTCTGGTGTGTAAATTTGATGGTTAAAATTGACCCTTTTGATTCATTACACCAAGGAAACACAGTGTCCTTGCAAGCAAGGCGCCTGGTCTAGCAAGACATCGCCTTGCAAGGCCAGGCGCCTTGATGTTGAGAAACACCTCAAGTGTCTGGGTGACGCATATTAGATGTCATGTTTTCTTCTACGGGAGAACCTTGAGGACCAAATGCATTTACTGATTTGTAACAAACGGTTACAAAAAGGTCACCTTTCATAAACATTGTTGTTTTACACATTTACCTCTTCAGTCATTGCCACTGATAAAAGAGAGTCTGGTGTGCTTGTCATTTAGCAGAAGTTTGCACTCCCCAGGGCTTTTTGACCCTAATAAGCATCAGTTGGTAAGGTCTTCCTCCAACACAAAAATACAGCTTGCTTGCAACAACTGAGGTATCTACTGCCCCCTATCGCCAGGAAAAATACACACTGTGACTTTAACAGATAATTATTTGAGAAAACATACATTTTTACCAAAAAACTCAACATAAATAAACTAACTCCCGCTATAAGGTACACGATTTAACAGTCATTCTGCTACTGAAGTAGTTTTAGTTACTGAAACAGATGTTTTTTTCTCCAGAATGTTGTCCTTTAAGAAAAAAATTGAATTAATGTTGTGGGCTGTTTTTCACACCTTTGACATGTTTGTGGGAATACAAGTGGCACAGTGACCTTGTTGTAACACTAGATGAAGAAGGTTCTACAACATCGTTCTCAGTTGGAAGTTTATGATGAACTCGGGTACAGAACACTGCCGTCTATTTCTTCACAATGTTCTAGCAGGTGCTGTTTAACCCACACTAGCAAGCTACAGACTACTTCTTATGCAGGGAGAAGGTAAGTTGCCTCATAGCCATGGTACTGGTGGGAAATGGGGTCAGTTGATGCCCTCATCATGAACCTCATGGCAATTCGAACCAAAGCTATTTTTGGTAAAGGTGGCCAAACCAGGTCATGCCGAACCTTCCTGCTAGATCCACCCATTGAGCAAGACAGGCAGCGAGACGGTGAAAACCTAACGGCCTGTCGCTCTCTATTCAGGCCAGGTCACTTCAGGAGGAGAGAATGAGGAGCTGGAAGCAGAGTCTGGAACAGTCACAGGAGAGTGGAGGAGCAGGCATGTGTCCATGCAGCTGTTGGTCCTCTGCCACAAGGCGCCTGAAGGATTGTCGCAACCCACGTAGGTTTAATTGTCCATGGCTTGGTGGGAGAGGTGGATTCCTGTCTGCTGTAACTGAAGCCACCACAAGATCGAAAAACATGAAAAACATGCTCTTAGTGAACTGGTTGTTTGAAGAGAAAATGGGTAACATACTGTTAACTGGTCTTCCAGCAGGGTGAATTTTAGCTAAGGCGGCAACTTCAGTAAACAGCTGCAGAGAGAGCTTAAGCTAACGTTCGTAAGCTAGTTAGCATACCGCTCTCTATGAGCCCCACCTAGGTGCACCACTTCTTCTGATAACTGAACTGACCTTGAACTAGTTGAAGGAATTGCTAAAGATCGCAAAAACAGTTTCAGGCTTTACTTTTCCCTTCGTTTAGAACCCATGTTGCTCACCGTTCACATGCTTTATCCGTCCTGTATGCTGGACCCACATGATTAAAGCCTATGCAAAATACAGCTTTCTAACATCCATGTTTACACCGGTCTCCTCAAGCCTGTGTCTCAGACAGTGGACATATGCAGGCCACTCTGTCCAGCTGCACCCTCTCTGGTGGGCTTCGGTTCTGCATGACTTCTAATGCATACGTTTTTAATAAAATATAAGCAATATATAAATGACATTAAACTTACAAAAAGAGTTTATATACCTTGGAACAGTTCAGGATATTACAATGTAAATCAGGTTTGAGAACCCTTGATGTCATCATCACTCAGCTTCACACCTCAGACGTGTTTCTTAACCCAGACCCAGTGACAGGAGAACCCACCCTCAGGAAGGAAGGGACACCACATGGACCAGTCAGCTCGCTCACTGGAAACTCTCAGCTACAAACAAAACAAGGTAGTGTACACAAAGCACCATGAGGCAGGAAGTTAGAGCGACAGGCAAATCCTCAGTGTGTATCCTGCTCGACTTATCGGCAGCATTTGACACTGTCAACCATGGCTTCCTTTTGTCCACACTCTCTACCATGGGCATCACAGAGAAAGCACACGCCTGGTTTGAATCGTCATTCAGTGTATCTTGGCTTGGACAATCCTCTACCATGCACCATCTTGCCATCGGAGTCCCCCAGGGCTCTGTGCTAGGACCTCTTCTCTTTGCCATATACACCACCTCACTGGGTGAGATCATTCGATCACATGGCTTCTCCTACCACTGCTATGCAGACGACACCCAGCTCTATCTGTCATTTCCACCGGACGACCACACTGTCTCTGCACAAATATCAAACTGTCTCTCTGACATATCAAAATGGATGAAATCCCACCATCTCCAACTCAACCTCTCTAAAACTGAACTACTTGTCATCCCAGCAAAACCATACATACAGCACAATATCTCAATCCGAAATGACTTCCTATCCCTGGCTCCTTCAAAGGCAGTTCGAAATCTGGGTGTTGTGATTGATGAACACCAGACCTTTAAAGATCATGTTGCCTCTGTTGCCCGTTCATGTCGCTTTGCGTTGTATAACATACGAAAGATCAGACCATACCCAACACAACATGCCACCCAGCTCCTGGTGCAATCTACTGTCATCTCCAACCTCGATTACTGCAATGCCCTTCTAACTGGTCTTCCAGGCTGTACTGTGAGACTTCTTCAAATGGTCCAGAACGCAGCGGCGTGTCTGGTCTTCAATCAGCCAAAAAGAGCACACATCACCCCTCTGTTCATTAAGCTCCACTGGCTACCGCTAGCTGCACGCATCAAATTCAAATTGCTAACACTAGCGTACAAAGTCCGAGATGGTACAGCTCCCATCTACCTGAATCCTCTTGCAAAGGCTTACGTCTTGGCCCGGCTGCTCCGGTCATCACAGGATCGTCGGCTAGCAGTGCCTACACCACGCTCAGGACAATCCAGACTTTTCTCATGCATTGTTCCACAAATGTGGTATGACCTTCCAAGCACTACCAGGACAGGAGCTACCTTTTCAATTTTCAAGAAACTCCTGAAGACCCTGCTCTTCAGAGAGCATCTTCTAAACTAGCACCCTCCCTGCACCCATCCCCCCTCTCTACTGTCCACTCCTTGTTCCCTACTCCCCATGACTGATGTCAATATTGTTGTTGTTATTGTTGTTGTTAGCCTCAAGGGCCGATTATCACTTGTAAGTTGCTTTGGGCAAAGGCGTCTGCTAAATACATAAACATAAACATAAGTCAGTGGCACACACACTGGGGATCAGCACCTATAGACAACAGGCCAACCACCAGCAGATGACAATCATACGTCCTTGTTTTGGTTCAATTAACAAAATTAATTGAATTCTATCAAATTAAAGCAAACAAACAGAACTGTCCTTTATGACCCAACAGATCAACTGTTTCAATTCTGAAACAGATCACGTCTGTGATAAAAGTTGAACAACCTATTTTGTTTAGGAATTTAAAATAGTTTACTTCGAAAATAATATAGATACCAATTCATGATACAGCCTAGTACTGAATGAGGTAGCAGGTACAGTACAGGCCAAACGTTTGGACACACCTCATTCAATGTGTTTTCTTCATCTTCATGACCATGACCATGAACAAAAGGGCCAACAAGTGCTGAACACCTCTGGGAACTCCTTCAAGACTGTTGGAAAACCATTTCAGGTGACTGCCTCTTGAACAGGGGTGTCAAACTAAAACTCCCACGGGGCCGAAATGAAACTCTGGGACGGAGTCGAGGGCCAAACTTAATATTTTTTGAAAAAGTGACGGCAAATTTGTACGTTTTCTTTATCAACATGTATGCAATTTTGAACCTTTAAATTTGGAAACAAACATATTTCTGCATTAAACTGAATGTGGAATAGCCAAATTACACACAAGCAAGTCAGTTACAAATAAAACACATCAGTGGTATTCATTACTTGTGGTATATTCAGCATTTTTAAAATCTA
The DNA here is from genome assembly GCA_006942095.1 of Nothobranchius kuhntae. Lineage (NCBI taxonomy): Eukaryota > Metazoa > Chordata > Actinopteri > Cyprinodontiformes > Nothobranchiidae > Nothobranchius > Nothobranchius kuhntae. The sequence goes on along the minus strand of SSNQ01034712.1, from coordinate 304,266 downwards.
TTCAGGATTTATGTTTTCTTGTTTATTCATTTTTCTTATTTTTTATTCTCTTTTTTCTCCTGTAATAAGTGTCATCGCTGCTGTGACGTCTAGCTTTCCCCACTGAGGAACAATAAAGGGATTTTCTATTCTACTCATCTATCTGCAGCCTTTCCACTTCCTGTTTACTGTAGGTTAAATCTTTTCTCACGTGCCAACAACAAAATAAAAATATCATTTTATCTTAAATGAAAATGCAACATCTCACCTGTTAACTTTCATGTTTTGGAGCAGAAAAAGAGCATAAAACCAACATATTTAAAGCTCAGTTTGCTCCACTGGTTTACTGTGATGCTCACCTGTTCCAGCCAGATACCTGCATCATGGGGTTGATCTGAGCTGAGGAGGAGACTCCTGTTGTTTTGTTCATCTTCATCATAATAAAGACAACATTAGATGACAACAGGTGCTCACATAGATTTGTGCTGATGAACATGTCTGAGCAGCTTGACCACGTTGTTGTGTGTCGGGGAGGAAACACGACAGCAACCACAGAGTCGTGCTGGTTTGAGCGTGTCGCTGCTCGCTGGAGTTATATCGGCTCTGTCTGGACGTTAGTTGGAAACCTTTCTCTTTAAGTCGTGAACACGTTACTGAGCGGCTAGAATCTCCGTTTCTGGGCTTCAACGTCAGAAAACAGCTGAGTGAACTCGGCGCTGAGTGAGAGGAGTGTAGTTAGTCCGAGACAGCGGAGCTGCAGACACCCAACTACCTCTGACTGCCTCGGCGCTGGAAAAAACACAAAGGAGGGGGCGCGTCTGCTCCGCGCTGGCACCGCAAAGCATCATAGGAGTTGTAGTCTTTGCGGTAAAATCGGCCAGCGGGCCAGTTTTAATATATTTTTGATATTTATCTCGCGGGCCACGTAAAAATGCTCCGCGTGCCGCATCTGGCCTGCGGGCCTTGACTCTGACATATGTGCTCTTGAAGCTCATCAAGAGAATGCCAAGAGTGTGTAAAGCAGTGATCAGAGCAAAGGGTGGCTATTTTGAAGAAAATAGAATATAAAACATGTTTTCTGGTTTTTTTTTCACCTTTATGGTTAAGTACATAACTGCTTATGGGTCCATTCATAGTTTTGATGCCTTTAAAACTGTGGTGAAGATTTGAAAAATGCTGTGAAAGTGGGCGTTGCCGGGAGACACGGAGTGGCATGGCCAAGTGTGGGGAATTTCCATCCCTGGAAGGAGAGGGAGTGGGAGGAGACTGTACCGATGACCTGAAATTGTTCCAGTCCCAATCAATCACAAGTTTAAAATGCAGTAGCCGCTGTTCTGCCACAGGGGGCAGCACTAAGACGTTTTTAGACCTAGGGTCTAATCTCAGTTAGGTCATACCTTAAGAATGGGACCAATGCCTCCCCACTCAGCTTTAAGGGGTTGGATTGGGGGATTAAACCACCAACTACTTCCCGAGCACAGCCACTGCTGCAGCTCACCACTCCCCACAGGGATAGGTCACATGCCATCCAGTGTAATGATGACTAATGGGACTTCATTTGACACCTTCTAGAGTCCTGGTGCCCAAGATTCTTTCACCCAAAATTTGAAAAGAAATGATTTTTATTCGGCACTAAACCACAGAAATTCCACTCAGTCGGCTAAACAATAACGTTCAAAGCAGTTGCATCGACTGTTTTTGAGTTGAATCAGACTTTTCTCCAGAATGTTGCCAATGAACAGCACTTTATTGTGTTTTTTTTTTTCAACTCTTTGACCTGTTTGTGGGTTTGAACTTGGCGGTGCCCTCTTTTCTGAGAATCAAGCCCCTGATATAGTTTCTGATGAACGAACCACAGAACAGAAGAAATCAGTAATTCCGAGATAACCAAACTTGTCATATCTAAATTTAATTGTTAAAGAAACAGAGGAATTAAGAATCAATTTCATAAAATGTTTTCTGTAGAAGTGAGGAAAAAAATGAAACCCAAACATTAAGACTGAGTTGGACAAAATGCTGATGACAGCAACCTTATAAACAAAAACCACAAACACCTCGCTAAAAACACTCCTGTGGGTGCTCGACTTCCTCTTCACACTCAACAAACGACTGTTGAGTTTCATCATGTCTGCATCCAACCTCCCGATTATCTCTTCTTCTCTTCAAATCAAGCTTAAAAATACATAATCACTTGGTCATCTGGCTAATGGCAGCTTTTCTATGAGGTCATCTGGTTGTGTGGACCACTTTGATGTCAGATGTAGATCGGAAATTCAGACAACATTTTCCATGATAACATCCTGGCTGCCCCTTTGGTCCATGACTCTCTGAGCAGCTGCGGAGGAACAGAAACATCTCAAACTGTAGCAAACACAACAACAAAAAACATCTGACGGATGTCCTCTCCACTTTTTCCAAAGCCAATTTTAGTCCCCTGCACTTTTTGCCATCCAAAAACAACATCACGCTATATTAAATAGACATTGGTTGACCACTAGGACCAAGCAGAAAACAACCACTTGTATTGAAGCAGGTTTCCCATTGGAACCCTCCGTAAGCTCATCTATTGGCTCTGCTGATACTTGCTAATGTGTGATTGGCTGTTCCTGCCACCTGTGTACTTAACAATTCTTCATTCCTGACATAGGGAGCCCAAGTCTCTTCCCTTTCCGGTCGGCTCATGGGTCCCCAGAAGAACGAAAAACTGAATGCAAGTCAACGGGGCTAAAAACGCTATTTTTGAATCCGCTTTGCCTCACGCCCTGGACCGCACATGCAGTATGTTGTACTGCAATTTAAATGAAAAGTAATAATGAGTGTGTGACCACGCAAGTCACGTTTTTTGAGATTTGTCAGCTTGTAAAAGTTCTTAATTAGCATGACTACACACCAGAAATCGAACGTTGCATATGTGACATCACCACATAATCTTTTCTCCCGTAGCACAGCTGCTACTTACCAGATAGGCTAGCCAGATTTGTGGTGGTTCTTTCCTCCTGTGGGAAGTTTTCTGAACTTATAGCCCTTTTCCCTCAGTTTTCTCTGTGTCTGGTTCGATGACGCCACTTTAGTGAAGCACATTTGTAGTCCTGGACGTATTTTCACACAAAACCTAAAATAGCGTTCCCCCCGTTCAAAAATAAGCGCACTCTTGGTATCAATATGTGTCTTTAAAATTCACGGACATCATATATGAATTCCATAGCCCAAAACAAGCAGTTTAGAAATAAACCTTTTAGCCCCATTGACTTGCATTAATTTTTTTCATTCTACTGGGGACCCATGGTCCAGAAAGAGATGGGCGTGACTTAGGCTCCCTATTGCATAAAAGAGCCTCTAGGCTGTGGTTATATATCGCCACCTGGTCCTCATGCCGGTTGTATCCCCCCACTTCTAAAGTCAGAACTATGTGCATGCAATAAAGTCATCCACAATGCTGATGACACTTGACTGTTTATGAAGGGTTTCCTTTATCCAAATTAAGTAAACGTGACTGTTTCGTGAAACTTAATTGAAATATGTTTTGAAGGAAACTTTTAAGAAGAGTTTTCATTTCTGATAAATTAACTTTTTGCTGTAGTTTAGTTTGATTAGAGCAAGCAGTGTAGGAAACGGGGTGGGACTCCTCACCTCTCCTCCTGTCTCTGTAGATGAGTCCGAGTAAGATGGTGGACACCAGGTATGGAGTTCCCACCACCAGGTGACTCAACACCCTGAGGACAGGAGGTGACCCTGAGGCTGAAGGTGATGGAAGAGGAGTTGTAGAGGGAGATTCATTCTTTAATACTGAAACAAAAGAATCCATACAAAACTTCCTGTGAGTAAAATTATGTCATCCAAGTATCACACTCAAGTCTTTAAGATTCAAAGGATTTTTCTTACTGAGCTCCACCTGTAGGTGCTTCCTGTCACCTGAAACCACCATCCAGCTCTCCATGGACTCTCCGAGCCCCACGACGCTACAGCTGTAGAGGCCTTCATCGGATTTGGAAGCACTCTGAATTATCAGCTCTCCTGAAGAGTTGCTGCTGATGGATCTACCGTCTTTAAAGAAGTTGTATTTGGAAGGGTTGGTCGCGGCTTTGCAGCGCAGAGTCACAGCAGCTCCCTCTGACACGGGCAGGGTGGGACTCTCCAGGATCACCGGGCGGTCTTCAGACAAAAACATCCAGTTTTAGTTCGTGTTCGGTTTGTTTTCTCTTTATTTGCGATAACCAGGCGGATTCCCTTACCAGTGATGGTGATGTTGATGCTATTGCTACGCTCCCCCATGTCTGACTCACACCAGTACACCCCCGTGTCTGTTGGGTAGGTGTTTTTGATGAGGCAGCTGGATCCTGACGAGGCTTGACCCCAGCCGGTGGAGCAGGGCCTGATTCCACCTTCTGGGGTTTTTCTCTTCACCTTCCAGCCAGTGGAGTTCAGCTGATGCTCACAGCTCAGAGAAATGGAGTCGTAACGAAAGAACTGAGACCTGTCGGGGCTGACCTGGAGACAGGCTGCTGGCAGGAGAGGAAGGAGGAAGGAAAGGAGCGAGGAGTCAAAGAGAAGGTAGATAAAATGTGATGGTGGTTAAAAGAAGACAAGACAAGATGTTTTGTATCAAGAAAAACAAGGAATGAAGGTAAAAACACAATTATAGTAAAATAAGAAGAACAAAGAACCAGGAGCAGAATTAAAGTAGAAAACAAGGAAGTAAAGATCAAAATAAAAACAGAGGATGTGGCAGAAGATGGTGTGAAAGATAAAAATGGCCAAGAAATGAAAACAAAGCAAAAACATGAAAAACATTTAAAGAAGAATAAAGCAAACTTTAAAAAAATGTGGTTAATTCAAAACCAACAAAAGGAATTCAATAATTTTCTTTTAACTAGATTTATATCTCTATCTAAAGGAAACTTGGTTGAGTTGCAAACTAAAAAATTATAAATTTACATTATTTTCCAAATTTATATCTCTGTGTAAAGGAAACTTGGTTGAGTTGCAAACTAAAAAATTATAAATTTACATTATTTTCCAAATAAAACAAGTTTAAATCTGCGTTGGTTGTATATCCTGAAGCTGATATCTCCTGTTACAGATGACTAAAGAGACAAAAATCTTCTAGAGCCACAAACAGATGAATATAAAACCAACCAGAGCTGATTTCACTCGAGCGTATGCTCACCTGGCTGTAGAGGTTAGTGAAAATAGTTTAGATAACAAAGTTATTTACTCACTCAGTATCAGACAGAACGGAGTCACCAGCATCCTGCCCTCCAGCTACTGACTCTGGTTTCTGCACTTCCTCTGCGACATGTGCCACCCCCGCTGTCAGGGTCCACGGATCATTTCCAACCTCAAGTAAAAGGCAAGTTTCACAAAAATAACCTGGTCACCCCAACAGTTTCCTGAACCCCTCCAATTCCCCCAGGCCAGTGCAAAACAACGGAAACACGCGGAGACAAAAAATTAAATCGTTACTCTTTCAGTAAGAAGTTGAGGATTTGCAAGTTGAAAATTTTAATTTGTCACTTTGAACTTGTTTGAGTTCCAGGACTCTAGAAGGCGCTATAGCAAATGCAGACAATTTACCATTTGTGAAGTGCCTCGTGTTTTTTATCTTGAGAGGCGTTGTCCCACAAAACCTGCTGCTTGTCATTTGCTACTGCTTCACAAAGAGCTGCTTGCATGCTAACCATTTGTGTGGCACAGCAGCAGCACTGCTTCAGACACTCTACAGAGACGATGTGTAGTTTTTACCATTAATCTCTGGAAAATATCCATCAGAAAGTTGTTAAAAATGAATTACATGACGTCCAGTTGTTGAAATATACTGGCGAGTTCCTAATAAATAACCAAGAAAATCAGGTCTAAAAAACACGGAGCGGGTCTAAACGCCCGGAACACGCCAGCTGCGAAGCAGATCGCTCACGAAAATCGCGAGCTGCCCGTTGCTCCTCTGTTCACATCAGGTTAGAATTTCCAACGAGGGCTTCAGCTCACATCCAAACTACCCCACCCTCGTGTCCTGGCTGTGTGTGTGTGTGTGTGTGTGTGTGTCTTTGTTTCTTCATTTTCATCTCTCTAGTCTGTTTAGAAACACAAAAACCCACATTTATTAATCGCAGCGTTTTATTTACGTTTTTTTCTTTATTTAGTTAAATCTACCAGCCTGCCTCTTCTGTTTTGCTTTGGCTTCCTGCCAGAATTGAAGCGGCTCCTGAAAAAGTTAGAGCTCACGCTGAATCGATTGCTGCACGGTGCAAGCCTTCGTGGCGCTTTGCAGCTCGTGTGTGATGGGTAAAAACTTAATTAACTTTATTAATGTCTTGACTGTTTAACATCTGGTGTTTATTGAACGTAGCTTCATCCGTTTATTTTAGTCTTTGACAGAGAACAGGCCACTGCAGGTCTTACAGGGAGGAGGTTTAGGAGGATGACCTTGCCTTGGTACCGACCTCTTATCAGTAAAACTCCCTTGAGAAAGTTCAGACTGCTTTGTTGAGTTAGAATGCACCTGGTGTGTCTCTTCCTGCCTGAAAGTCTCAAAATGTGTGTGCGTAATCTTTTGTGTGTGCTTAATAAATACTGTCAGAAGGCGTCAGCCCGATGAGAGCAAACTGGCAACCTTGACTGGTGTGTACTTTCTTCCCCTCCACTTTGCAAAGTCTAAATTGATTGTACTGATCGGTATTGGTGTTGATAAATTGATTACCACAACCTTCTGTGCTTTGAACTTTCTCTGAGGTAATCCTGGGTTGATAAAATTACCCAACATTGTTAGTGCCGTGAACCCGTCGTGCAGTGCCGCCGTTGGGAGGGCCCCTCCGGGGTGCCGCCGAGGCGCCGCTTCCTGCTAAAGTCCGGGAGGCTGGGATTGCTTCCCAGCCGGCTCTTTAGCTCTGCAGGCGACCTTCCACCGCCGGCTCTCGCGCGTCGGATTCGGGGTGAATCCATCGTGCAGGGGGGGAGTAAGTAACTTTTTTATTTCGCACCCTTTTCCGTGTACGGGTTAATAAAAGCTTTCAAAGACCAGAAAGCCGACCTAGCCATGTGCATATCAATCCCCAACCTGACTGCACCCGGTTCAGCCAACGGCCAAGAGACGCAGCCCGTCCAGAACGGGAGTCATCCCAAACAAACGGCTACTACTGAACACATAAGATCTTATCGACTGAGTAGAGGCCTGAGGGTTATAACCGCAAAATAAAAAAGAAAATATAATTTCAAAAGGTTCTCCAAATTGAGGTTTTAGTTGTTTTACTGTTAAGCACAACTGTTAATTACTTGTTGCATTTGTGACTCATCTGCTAATTTCAAAATGTCCAACCACTGTATTTCATGTTAACAAACTCCCAATTGTTACAAAAGATATTGATTCATTTATTTCATTTATGTATAATACTGAGTGAAACTGATGTCCCCTTATCTAGACTGTGTATAATGATTTTCATTTTACACTTCATAAGGAACCATTCTTGGGATCAAATTATTATAACTGAGATTACTCTTTGGAATAGTCACACGCACGCGGTGTTCTCCCTCCATCAGGTTGCCTCTGAAACGTTTTTATCTAGGTGTATGGTTCATCGTTATTTTTCTTGACCCTAAGCATGGGACCATTGTGGTGAATTACTCAAGTTGTACAGGATTGGTCCCTACGATTACAGAGATGAGCATCTCTCCTGGTTCTATCTGTTTCCTTTTCTGTAAGTTATGCTTAATGAAGCTCTCGTAGAAAATGGTGGATGGTTATGACGATGGATGAAATTGTTAAAATTTTGGTACTAAAATAATCTAGATTACACATCATGTATATAGTTGGTCTAAAATAATCTAGATTACACATCATGTATATAGTTGGTTCAAACTAGTGATCCCACCCTAATGACTTTTGTTTAGCATGTAATCCTGTATTGTTTTTTAACGCTTGGTTCTGAATCCTGATTACATGTAATTTCTAGATTCTTGATGTTCAAACTCTTCATATCCAGACAGGGGAGTTCAGCTGATGACAAACCCACACCCGGGTGTATGAGAGCAGGGTCCGCAGTACCTGTTTGTATTCAAAACTGCAGATGGGGCATTTCCAAAACAAAGTGTGAAAAACACAGCTGATGTGACTCACATTGGTTTCATTTTTCTCCTGTTGTTTCTTTATGGTGGCCACCTTAATCTATTGGTTTGTTTAATCTATGTAATATTCAATATTTGTTACTCTTTTCTTTTGCTTATGGAAAGCCTTCAAGCACCTCTAGGCTTCTCCAAGTGCTGGGTATTTGCAAGTACCTTTGTTAAACAGTTAAATTGGTTTAATGGTCAACGGTGCTAAGGACGTTGATATCCGGAAGGTGCAATTCAATTGTATTTTTATATTTATTTCTATTTGTATTATTATATAATATTTTCTGACGTTCTGTAGCCTCTGTCGGTGTTGCGCTGCTTTTTTTGGAAACTGAATTTCCCGGAGGAACTCACCCGAGGGATTAATAAAGTTTTATCTTATCTTATCTTATCTTATTTGATTTGGTTTTAATGTTTCTCATACACTTTATTTTTCCTTAGATAGATCAATTGTTCTATGTAGTGATGTATTGTGTGATAAATCGATTGGTTTCCTACTGGAAGTCTCAGTTTAACAGTATTCTTTTGTTTGGTTGTGGTTATCTGTTCCCTTTTGGAATATAAACACCAGCTCGGCTCGTGAAGGTTCTTACTCGAGTTCTCGACAGAAATGTTTATACTTGATAAGTAATTTTTCATTTATCCCATTTTACCTTAAGGGCAAATAAACGGAAGAAGCGTTGCGAAGTACATGCCACAATTACACACTTTACTGACATAGAGCGAGAACCTGAGGGTATACTGCCAGTCGAAGGGCTGATTCTACCTTGTGAATCACGGCAAGATACGCTTCACAAAAACGGGCCAGGCCTGCTAGCCGCTTGAGCTAAGCTGTAGCAAGGCTGGAAACGCCACCAGACACGAGATCTGGCGGTGCTTTCAACCGTTCTTAGCAGCGGTTGCCTTCGTCATGACTCGTTTTATCCTACAACACAAGCACATCGCATGTTGCACTGCAGGGGTGCCCAATCCTGGTCCTCGAGGGCCAGTACCCAGCATGTTTTAGTTTTAACTCTGCTTCAACACACCTGATTTCTATCAGCATGTGATTAACATGCTTCTGCAGAGCCTGATGAGATGCTGCACAGGTGATTCAACCAGTTAATCAAGTGTGTTGGAGCAGAAAAACCACAAACCCTGCTGGATACCGGCCCTCCACACACTGGTTTTAAGCGTGTATTTTGACGTTTTTGTGTGAAAAGCGATCTCAACGGGGCATCCGCCATTTTGAGACGACGTAACTGTGCGTAACGGGGTGATGGCACGGAGTGACACACCCACCCTCCCCGCACTTGCCCAGAGCTCAATCAATCCGGTGCCGCCATCTACTGGCGTGTTTTAATCCGGCATCTTCAGCAAAAGGTTATTAAATCCAGTTTCCACTGGTTTTATCACAAAATTACTGTTTTGTGGCTCACCAAGATGGCCACAGACAGGGATAAACTTTTGATGGATTTTCTCACTGAAATGAAAAGGGACATTCAACAGCAACTCTCTAATGTAAACCAGAAATTACAAAATCTGGATGAAAGAGTCCAGACTATGGAGAAGGCTTCCTGTGTTAAAAAGGTTTTAACCCTTTCTTCTGCTGATCTGCCTCCAGATGTGGAGAAACAGCAGCAACCAGATGAACAGATTGACTCTCACCAGGAAACAGACCGAATATCTGATCCTGCATTCACACTGATGATAAATTCATCCGCCATGGACAGTGGCCCGGTGCCCCCGGGTGTCGAGCCTGATGAACTGTTCTTGGGACACCTCCTGCCTCAGGGGAGAGCTGGTAACCATGATATCTGTGACATTGCAGTAGGTGCACCCCTGCAATGCTCTTCTGGATACTGGCTCAGACGGCTTTAAATCAATCAATCAATCAATCAATCAATCAACTTTATTTATATAGCACTTAATCTTGCAATACATGCAACTCAAAGTGCTTAACAAATTAAAAAGGCCCCACATACCCACATTCCCTCCCATCCCCAGACACACACACACACACACACACACACATACTTGCCCCCTTCCCCATGGTAAAAAAGAAAAAAAAAACGATTGGCTGAGATCAGATGAGCCGGACCAGCTAAGATATGATAAGGAAACGCCATCAGGGGAGCCATCCACTCCGACAGCAGCAGATCCACAGCAGCAGCCGAGGCACTGACACAGGGCGCCCAGGGCAGGGAGGACAGAGACCCCCACCTCCACCTAGGCACACCTGGAATGCATCCAGACCGCCACAGCCGACCACCGCCGCCGGGGCAGAGGGCTCCCACAGAGTAAGCACTGGAAAAAGGCTAAATTAAGGTTAAAATATGAAATTCAAAGAGCTAAGATGAGAATTGTAATATAAAAAGTTCAATAGATATTAAAATAATGTTGATCATAAATCATGGTAAAAAACTGTTTAAAAAGCATGTATAAAGAAAGAATACATTAAATAAATAAAATAAATAGATCAAATAAATAAATAAACTAAGTAATTAATTAATTAATTTAAAAAGTGATAGTAATCAGTTAAAAGCTAAGCTATAAAGATGGGTCTTGAGCCTGTTTCTAAAAACATGAACGTTCTCAGCAGCTCTGAGGTCCCCTGGCAGCTCGTTCCAGATGCGAGGACCGTAGTACTGGACGGACGCCTCGCCGTGAATATGCGTCCTGACTTTAGGGATGACAAGGAGACGGCTGCCAGAGGAGCGCAGAGACCGCGTGGGTTCATACGGTAAAAGCAGTTCTGAAAGACAAGAAGGCCCAAGACCTTAAAAACCGTTAAAAGTATTTTGAAATCGATCCTGAAACATACGGGGAGCCAATGCAGTGATTCTAAAATTGGAGTGATGTGCTCCCGCCTCCTGGTCTTCGTCAGGACACGTGCTGCTGAGTTATGTAATAGTTGTAAACCTGAAATCCTATTTTTAGGAAGACCAGAAAGCAGGGCATTGCAGTAGTCTATTCTACTGGTGATAAATCATGCATCAGCGTCTCCGTATTGGCCCGAGAGAGAATGGGGCGGACTCTGGCGATGTTCTTTAGATGATAAAAACCTATTTTGGTGATATTTTTAATATGATGGATAAAAGTCAGCTCAGAGTCAAAGATGACACCCAGGTCCTTCACTTGTGGCTCACCAAATCCAGGATTTGATGTCAAAAATGCAATTAAAAAGTGCATCCATTGGCCGTGTGTCATCAGGAGACACAGAGATGTACAGCTGTGTATCATCAGCATAACTGTGGAAATTCACCCCGTGTCTCCTGATGACACTGCCAAGAGGGAGCATGTGAAGGTTAAAAAGCACTGGGCCTAAAATTGAACCCTGGGGCACACCACATGTAATCCCATGAACACTAGAGGAACAGGTATCCAAACTCACCATAAAAGTCCTGTCTGTGAGGTAGGAAGTGAACCACTGGTGAACATCACCAGAGAGGCCGATCCGTTTCAAACGAGTTAAAAGAATAGTGTGGTCTACTGTATCGAAGGCAGCACTTAGATCCAGTAGAACCAACACAGTCACCTTCCGTTTGTCATAATTTACTCTAAAACCATTTTAAATCTTCAGAAGGGCTGTCTCGGTGCTGTGGTTCACCCTAAAACCAGACTGAACATTTTCAAAGACATTATAGGTGCTGATAAAATCACTGAGTTGGATTAAAACAAGCTTTTCTAAAATTTTGCTTAAAAAATGGTAAGTTGGATACCGGTCAATAATTGTTTATGTCATTAAAATCTAAATTGCTCTTCTTCAGCAGGGGCCTCACCACCGCCCGTTTAAAAGCGGCAGGAAAGACCCCCGTCTGAAGGGAGCAATTCATCATAGTTACAACCTCATCTCTAAAAGAATCATAAAATTGTTTAAAAACCTAGTGGGAATAGGGTCCAGGACGCATGTGGTGGCTCTCACTGAGGAGAAAACTTTATCAAGACTCTCAGCTTCAACCAGGACAAAGCTGTCCAGTGTTTCCTCAGGTAGACTCTCAGATGTGTCTAAAACCGTGTTACGTTGAGAGGATAAAATGTTACATCTGACGGTGTCTACCTTCCCTCTGAAGTGGGCTGCAAACTCCTCACAGAGAGTGTTTGAGGGGGTTTTCTGAGTTGAGTTTGGGTTGGAGTTGAGACTATTATTGATTGTGGAGAAAAGAAGTTTCTGTAAACATCCATCAAAATGTTGACTTTGTAACATATAACCTTAAAAGTCAGGTCTAAAATCGATGGGAGCGGGTCTGAGTCTCTGAGCGATGCCATGTTTCCTTCTACGGGAGCCCATAAGGAAATATAAAATAAAATGTAATCAGCTGATTGATCAGAGCTAACAAGGCCTGAAAGAGACGAGAGCTGAAATCATGCTGATGTGATTTAGATCTTTAGACTCTTCAACTACATTCTAGGATCGATCCCGGCTCCTGTGAATTCTACTGTTGTGTCCTTGGGCAAGTAAAGAGCCTTGGGGGGTTCCAGGACTCTAGAAGGAGCTGTAGCAAATAAAGGCCATCTTACTGCTCAGTTTCCTGTAAAACATCACATCATTTAAACCACTTCACCTTGTTCACCAACACATTAGTGATGTGATGCCACATTTAGTCAAACTAAAGCAGATCACATCTCTCCACCTGCGTTCTTCAGAGGACTGAAACGGTTCCGATATGATGGAAGACTTGAAGGGCGATCGAGCGGAGAGATGCCAGCGTTGTGAGACTGCGACTCACTCACAGAACGAATGCGGACGTGTGTGCTGGACTGATCACTGACTGGAGAATCTGGAGGAGCCAAAGAGCTGCTGCTGTTACGGGAATGTGTCTGGGATCTTGGATTGTTTTGTTTTTGGTTCCCATGTTTTAGGCTTTTCTTTTGGGGGGATTTGACAGCTTTTTGTGGTTTTGAAGCAGTTTGTGTAGGTTTGTGATCACCAGGAGGGGTTCTGGGGTCTGTGTGGGGGTCCAGAGGTTGGTGGGGTGAGTCCAGGGAGAAGGTGGAGGAGCTCTGCATCATGGTTGGCGGGTTATGCTGAAGGAGAGGAAAAAGCTGCTCAGACGAGATCTGTTTCCGTAGATCACAGATGATTTGATCTTTCCTTCTGTTCTCCAGCTTGAGATCAGCCACCTCTTCCACCTGGGACTCCATTGTCTCGTTGGCTGAACTCAATAAATTCAGACTTTCAGGTGCTATAAATGAACCACTTGAGTCTGATACCTTCATCGTCTCTGGAAAACAAAGAAAAACTGTTGGAACACAAAACATTTAAAAGTTGGGAGTAAATGTTTTTGGTTTTGGTTTTACCGAGTTTAAAAGAATGTGACTTTTTTTTATTCAAATGATCACAGAAACAAAAGCAAGCACAATCACTGCTAACATGATCTGATCACTTTTTGATTTGCTATTATGCTTTTGTCATTTCTTCTGAATCACACATCTGGAACCTAAAGTCATACAGGCAAGTAAAGAAGGCAGAACGAGGGCAAAACACACTGGTGGCTTACAACGCAACACCATTTTTCATTATAACTTCCAGAAGCTCTGTGTGGCGGCGTCCACCAATGGCTTTCCATACAGTTCTATTTTTAATCATAAAAGCTGCTGGGGGGAAAAACTGTTTGTTCTCACTGACTTCAAGTTCAGACCTCTTCTCTGCTTTTATAGCAGTCCTGTTGATCCATGTTCTCTTCGCCTTTGGTCAAGAGGAAGCAGTAGTTGCTGCTAACATGTGTTTTGTGTCTGAATTACAACAGAAAATACATCCATCCATCTATTATCTATACTCGCTTATCCAAGCAGGGTCGTGGGGACTGCTGGTTATCTCCAGCACCCTGGACATGCTGCCAGTCCATCTCAGTCCGACTCAGAACTAAACATTTATTGTGGTAGCTTGTATTGGCCATTGTGTGACAAGTGTAATTTACCTGATCATCACTAAACTGTGCTACACTGCCACCCACTGGTGTATTTTCCTGTCTGCAGGCTCCTTAAAACGTGAACTCTGGATATTTTAGGCATCATACAAGCTGAAAACTTTAACCATATGAAGTTTGTGTTTTAGAGAAAGAACAGAATGATGGTAAAAATAAACAATCAAGTATTATGAACCTAAATATGAACTGCATTGTTTTCCATCTTCAGCTGCATGTTGACTCGCCAAAACAAGATCATCAAGTAACTTCTCTGGTAAAAATGCGTATTTTATTACTTTTGTGATTTCAATACTAATCCCAAAAAAATAAACTTTACTATGATTCTTTTGATTTAACTGTTTAGTCCTTTTTGGATCCAACTCTAACGAATCATAGTTGATGATGTTTAAATATATTTTTTCTTTTCCTCTGAGATCTTCCATCCAGATTTGTCCTAAATTCTGCCACACAAGAAAAACACTTAATTTTTAAAATGTAACTCAAAGGTTACAAAAATAAATAAATAAAAAAACAGGTGACATACTGTTTTCAGAAAATGTTTTGCAGTCATCTATTTTTAAAAATAACTGGAGAAATCAAGCTGTTTGTGTTTAACCAGTCAATTCTATTAGTAAACTATTTTATAAGCTTTGAGCTTATTCTTGTGAGTCTTATTTTGAAGGATTAAAGGAAGTTTCCTCTGTAGATGCTGCTGCTGAAGGACCTCAATTTAAACATGTCATCTTTTACGACTTTACTCAGTAGAAACACTCAGGTACAGGCATGTTTTTTGTGACTCACCAGATCTGCAACATCTCTTCCGTAACAGTAGTACCGTTACAACAACGACTATAAATATAGCTAACGCTGGTACTGTACCGCAGACGTAGGTCGTTGAGCTGTTACACATCCACATATCTGAAAGAGCACCAAGTACTGTGTTAAAACATCACAAAATAACAGCAGAGATCACGGAGAAAAGAAATCTGTTCTTTAAAATTTTTGGTCAACGGTCTTAACTTTTTAATGAAAAAATAATTTTTACAACAGAATCTGAGAGATTAGTCGGTGCAACTATGGGATGCAGAACAAAACAAAACCCAGTTTGAAACCCTGAATTATTACTGGATCTCACAGAAGGGAGTACACTCCTCTCATATTTGAAAATATTTTATTATATCATCAATAAAGACACAAAACACTGTTAGAGTGGAATCAGTGTGGAGCTAATGTCTGAACGGCTGGCAAGAAAAGTGAGTACACCCCTAAGGGCACACTTTATCCAAAGTGTCAATACGACATGACTACTTACTACATCTGTCGTCATGGACGACGTTTTGGACGTCCATGACGACAGCTGAATACAAACTTAAATGAAATCCCAACTGACTCAGGATTTAAAGCTCCAAAGTTAATATTGTTATTAAAGGTTTAAAAAATGACATTTTGTACCTGGGATGAAGATCTCTGCAGTCCTGCTTTGGTTCACCGTTGGCTGGTGAACTCTGCACACGACTCTGTAATGAAAGATCATAAAGTTTAAATTTACCTGTTTAGTTGTAAGAAATGTTCAATCATTATGTGAGCATTCATTTTAGTTAAAACAAGAGTGTTATATATAAATATAATTTAGCAGTATATATACATACATTATATATCCCTTACCTCACATAGAGCATTTTTTTGTGCTGACACGTGTATTTTTGTGAATAACTTTGGCTATGTTAATGCAATTTATCTAATTTTTATGGAGGATGTGTATTTTGGAAGGAATTACAAAAAAAAGTTTGAAAAAATATTCAACCTACTTTATTAAAACGTGGAAATCATTTTGTACAGTTAAGCACATTGAAGCATTTTTTTGTGCCATTGACTTTCATGTAAATCATATATTTTTAATTAGCATAAATATTGGCATAATTTTAAAAAATTATGATTGTGCCCGTGTTTACAGTCTCATCACAAATGTAAGAAGCAGTTTTTACTGTTTTTCACTACATGGCATACTTTCTCCATATATAGCAGGGCAATGGCTGACCCAGCATTTAAACTGAATGATTTAGCTGTATTTCTTTACCTCTGACTGCCCATTATAATACATATTTTGCAAAAAAATGGTTTGTGTGTTATTTAGAGATGCCATACAATAGTTTGCATGTGTGTGTTCTGAATTTTTGGTAATTGTGCTTTTTCAGTGTTCTTTCAAAAAATAAGCCTGACTGAATGTACAAAATTAGCTTATTCTGCAAAACAGCATTTTGACATGTGTTCCTTTGTGTGTGATTGTGCAGGCATGCGTGTATGTAGGTATCAAAGCACTTTACAGATCTTCAAAGGACAGATCTGTGATCATTATCTGGAGTGGTTGAGCAGGTGTGGGCAATGGGAGTGTAGGGGGGGGGCACAGGTTCTCACACTCTGTTGACTTCATGAATATTCATCAAAGGCATGCTATATATCAAAAATCAAAGGATTTTCTGCTAAATTTCAGATACTCATTCACAATTTTACTTTTGCAAAATGTTATTTCAATAAGTA
>SSNQ01034712.1:277408-287747 GCA_006942095.1 Nothobranchius kuhntae | reverse complement strand
ACGTCCATGACGACAGCTGAATACAAACTTAAATGAAATCCCAACTGACTCAGGATTTAAAGCTCCAAAGTTAATATTGTTATTAAAGGTTTAAAAAATGACATTTTGTACCTGGGATGAAGATCTCTGCAGTCCTGCTTTGGTTCACCGTTGGCTGGTGAACTCTGCACACGACTCTGTAATGAAAGATCATAAAGTTTAAATTTACCTGTTTAGTTGTAAGAAATGTTCAATCATTATGTGAGCATTCATTTTAGTTAAAACAAGAGTGTTATATATAAATATAATTTAGCAGTATATATACATACTTATATATATATATATATATATACACACACACACACATACCTATATATGTATATATATATATATATATATATATATATATTAGGGGTTGTATCAACTAGTCAACTTCACTGCACTGTAGTGACTTTTTATGCCTTTCATAGACTAGTCGCTGTCACGTGATAAGAAAAGATGCAGTCCTCGGAAAAGACAGCAGGTGACGAGCCCCTGCGTGTTGGGAGGCGACGCGCTGTGCCAGAGCGTCAGTATCTGACGCCCGCCGTAAAACGGACATTTAACCAATTTGTGACCTTTACCCTCTTGCAATTTCACCTTGCCCTCACCCCCATCCTAACCTTAACCAGTTTGCGCATGCAAAGCTCTGATCGTTGACGTGCTCCAGACATCTGCGTCCTGAGCACCGCCACAGTAACATTATCAAATTAGGTGTCGCCACCTCAAAAACAAATTTAACATGCGATCGTTCATGTCGGCTCATTTCCTTTTATGTTTTCTGTGTTTTATTTGTGCATGACGCGTTTTGCTGCTGTGGAGCGGGGCGCATCACCTGCTTTGTCCTCCGGTGACGCACCTCACTGGTGCGGCCGGCGCACAGCGCACACTCCGCTGTTTTTGCGGTCGGTAGATCTTTTAGAACTGCAGTTCAAAGGTAACTCATAAGGTGAATATATATGAACCCAGGTAGCAGTTTCTCTTTAGGATTGAGAGGAGATGCAGGAAGATAATAAACAGGCAGGACAGAAAAATAGTCAAATAAAAACAAGTTAGTTTTTGTACCTGGTGGTTGCAACAAACAGACACCACTGAAGGTAATCAGAAGTGAGGAACAGAAAATGAAATAAAAATTTTTAAGTTTAGAGCAGAAACTCTGAGAGGCTCCAGGCGCATCAGTGAGTTTGTGACCGCTGTGCGGGGGGTGGGGGTGTGTTTGTGTGTGTGTGAAGCAACATGCAGAAACTACCGTTGTTAAAAGAGATGTGTTTAACTTAAGTAATACGGGTGCAATTTTAATTGTCAAAAACTCAAGCAAACTAACCAGCCCCCCCCCCCCCCCCCCCCCCCCCTGCTTCGGAAAAAAAAGCTTGATCACCCATCGTGAGTTTTAGCCGCTCCAGGTGTATGTTGTCATCAACGACAAGTCAATGTCAGCTCGAGTTTCATTACTTGACACACACACACACACACACACACACACACACACACACACACATATATATATATATATATATATATATATGTAACAGAAGGTCTATTTGAGCAAGTTTAAAATATCAACTGTTAAGGATTGTTCAACAAAATTGCCAATGTTGATTGTTATTTCCTATGCTTGTCATTTCAAAATCATTAGTTTNACACACGCATGTTTTCTACAAACCGGCATGTTTTATTAGAACGACTATTGAACATTCATTTTTCTAAGTTGCACATATTTACATTAATTACTATGAAGTTGTCAGAATGTAAAGCACTATACATTATATACTGTATCAAAATATATAGAATCAAATATACAAAAACAAACAATAACTAAATATTAAGAATATATGAATATTATATATAATAAATATTCTAAATAGCAAAAATATTTCACACATAACAAACTAAAGATAATCACTACAGCATTGCACTTAGAACAGAAAACACAAACTAAAATTAAAACCTAACCTTGATGCAAAGTCATCAATAATGTCATCCTATGAAATCTGCTCCCCCTACTGAGTGATTGATACTAATCAGAGCCAGGTTAGTGAGCCGCCCCTGAAACACAGTTGACCTCAGGTATGACTTGATCAAGTTTTGAAAAGCTCCTCTCAGCTTGAGCCACAGTGACAGGCAGAGCAGTCCAAAAGTTGGGATAGATCTCCAATAGATCTCATGATCCATAATATTTTAGAATTGCCTCTGAAATTGTAATTTAAACTGACATAAAAAACTGTAGACTACCAAAATTGCCAACTTTTACAGAACAAACCATGTAAAAAATAATCAGTGCAGCCATCTGCAATAAATAAACAGGATAGTTAGTGGTGACTGGGGTGTTTTCTTCTGCTTGTACAGTTGTTTTATTTATTATGTGAACATGATCAACATGTGTTTGTTGTTGTTCAGGCAGGCCACAGGCTGCAGCGAGCATTTAACAAATCCTAGCTTGAATCAGTAAAAAATGATTCAAGGACTTTTTTCGAACCATTTGAATATTCGTTTCAATATTTCAGCCCTATTAGCTCTGTTAGCAATTAGTTGACCGCATTTAACCGTTAAAATCCCAGTTAACTGGTTCAAAAAATTGAAAACATGCATCATGAGAGCTACATACCTTTATCTTTCTCCTCTTTTTTCTTTTTTTTTCCCTGAATCGGGCACCTGGTGGTTTTAGCCTTTTTATGTTCATCTCTTCTGTTTGGCTCTTGACTCAGTAAGTTTCCTTTAGTCAGGACTAAACTATTTGACCTTGATGGGGGGGTGACCACAAAATCGTTTTGTTTTTCCTTTTTTTATTCGGCCATTTCACACAATTCAGACAAACCTGAAAGAATGATAGGCCTGTGTTTATGATATTATGAATGAAATATGGAAGAACGTTAAGATGTGATTGACTTTAGCCATGTTAATACAGTTGATTCAGCCCCTGCACGCTCATTTCATTTGGGAAAGTCGCAGAGGTGAATTCCCCCGCCGCACCCCTCCCCTTCCTGTTCTTCATACACACACGGTGCACGTGAACGTTCTCAGTCAGCAGGAGCGCCTGCAGCTGCAGGGTGCGCCAACTTGCTGTTTCCAATCCAGACACTGTCATATGACAGATAGAATAGAAAACCTCGGTGCGGCGCAGATTTCCTTTTTTTTTTTTTTTTTACTCTGCGCTTGTGCGCCCCTTTTGTGTCATGAAAAAATGCCGCCCCGGGCAACTGCCCTGTCTGCCCGTGCCTAAAACCGCTACTGCATGTAGCGCCCAGAAATGGTCATTTTTCATCAAGAAGGTTCTACAGTGTTGCGATTATTAACACATTGTTTTGCTTCACCAAGGTCTCTCTTGAAGCTTCCTCTTATCTCAGACTGCTTTGCTTCACAGAACAAAAAGATGAACTTTTATAAAATAATCATATAATGAAATGAACAATATGAGGTAATTAATCATAATGAATGGACAAGGTGTTAAATGAAATATTTTGATTAATCTGTGCTTAAATTAATATGGAGGAATTGAATGTGTTCTCGCAATGACCCATATATTTAATCAGTGTACGTGACTTGACAGCTTACACACTCACACACACACGTGCATATCTCCATATGACACAAGGTTAAAGTAATTTCATGAGAATTTGCTTATCCACAAACCAAAACTTTCTATCTGAAAGAAGGCGTGATGTTCTGAGGTTTGTTTGGTAAAACCACTTAACATGTCAAATTCTGGTTGGCCATGTAATCATAATATGGCAATTATCAAAACAGAAATCACTTCCTGAGTGATTCAGTTTGAGCAGAGCTTTGGACCGGAAAGCCGGAGCAAAACTCGTTGAACCACCGCATCTTTGACGAGCCGTCCAAGCTGACACAGCAAAATGGTTCCTTCAGCTGTTCAGAAATAGCTGTTCTAGACACATACTAGTTCCAACATCTCTGGACTGGAGTAGTCGGTACTGCGGTTAATCTATTGAACCTCGGTGCCTAGAGGTTATCCGACCTCCCTGACCTCCAGATCCGCGAAGCGGGTCGCTGAAAGGGGGTACGTAGACACAGCAAGATTGCGTCTGATGTGGTTTTATAAATAACCAACTTTCTAGTTTATATCTGTAACGTGAGGAAATATGGGTTTTCTGTGCCAAAGGTTGCATTTGGCCCGGCTGGGTCAAAGCTGGGTCACGCAGAACTTTCACCCACAGAGTGAGAGCTTTGCCGACATGAAGTCTGCAAGAGTCTGCTGCAAACCATAACATCTGCCACCTGCAGTGCCAGAAGATGTTCTCATGAAAGCTAGTCATAATAAAGAGTCTTACGCGTCCTTTGTTTATTAATGCTAAATAATCATTTTACCATTTTACTCATTATAAATGTATTTTAATCAAATGAATTATTATTCATAATAACTATAATGAGGCAATGCTTAATTAAGTAATGTTTTGAAGATGTTTTAGTGGTGACCTTCACACTCGCTCACACACACTCTCACAGTAAATTCAAAACACATTTGCTGACGCACAAGTTTTGCTTTGAGAAGAGAAAGGCTTTTGGTAAGTTTCAGTTCATGATTCAGTCCGTGTTTGACAACAAAAGAGGGAGGACTTGTGAACAAACGCCAACGGGGAACGGGGCTGCGGCTCCTTTCCCCCCCCCCCACGCTATTCCTGCCAAGCCAGACAGGATAGCCGAATTACAACCGCTAATGCAGACTCGTCCCGAGTCTTTTGATTTCTGAGTAAATTAAACTTAAGAAAGCGCATCTGCAAACGCTTCATCATCACGTGTACCGGGGGGCATCTCTGGACCGGATCGTCGCGCACCTTCATCTCCTCTGCCAGTCAAGGTGTGACCTGGATAAACATCCTCCTGAGGTCCGGATCTGAACGAGGGTCCTCGTACGGTGAGGCAGAACACGAGAGATAGCGTTTGATGCATTTTTTCCAACAAAACCTAAGTTTATTCAAACCATCACTTTTCACTCAGACACCTGTTTCTTCCTGAAGCAAAATCAGACGCACACGCGCATTCATCTCACCTCGTTCTCACTTTTCACCCATTCAGAGCTTGACAGATCATTTGCTGCTGTGGCCCCCAGACTCTGGAACTCTCTCCCCCTGAACCTGAGATCAGTGGACTCAGTGGTCTCCTTTAAAAAGCAGCTGAAGACTCACTTGTTCAAGCTGGCTTTTGTATGACCTTCTTCACCTCTCTCTCTTTATTCTGCTCTCCCCACCTATTCCACCTTCCTCAGGATCCACTGATTTCCCTCTTTCGTGTTCACTCTCTCTCTTTCTTAACATTTTTTCTTTTAAATCGCAATTGCCTGTTTTTGCTCATTTTCGAAATGCTTTTTTATATTTTTACAACTTTTTTTTATTTTTTGTTTTTGTTTTTGTGAAGCGCCTCGTGATTTTTATCTTGAGAGGCGCTATAGAAATTATATTTACTTCTTCTTCTTCTTCTTCTCCAACACAAGGTCTATTTGAGCAAGTTTAAAATATCAACTGTTAAGGATTGTTCAACAAAGTTGCCAATGTTGATTGTTATTTCCTATGCTTGTCATTTCAAAATCATTAGTTTAATTTGAAGAATTAAAACTTTTAACTTTCAAACTTGTCTCTTCATTGAACTGAAACACAGACCCACGGATATTATCGACAGTTTATCGATGAAAACAACCTTTGAGTCTTCTTAAAACTATAAAATTTGGTTATTAATTCATTAAAAATTAATATCTCAAATTAATATGTAGAATGGTTCATCTTTCATAAAAGAGCATAAACCATTACACTACATAGCAGACCAAATTCAATCCCACTCAGAACTCAGTTTCTTCTAGATACGGGGGTTCTGATAAACATATTCACACACCACATTACACTACAACACAAACAGTCATTCACTCATCGTTCTTTCATGGTTGTCATCTTTATAATTAGTTTATTTAGAAAATAAATTTCTTATTTTAATAAACTTGACTTTGTCTGAATTGATACAAAGTGTACTTACGATCCCTGAATAAAGAAAGAATCCTAATTCTTCTGGTTAAACATTCAAAGATCAATCAGGTTGATATTCTATATTTATATAGAATCATGAAATCTTATTGATCATAATTAAACCACAAAAGACATTGATAGTATAACACCACACACACATAAATATAAATAAATATATATATATATATATATATATATATATATATATATATATATATATATATATATATATATATATATATATATATATATATATATATATATATATATATTGCACCTCAATCCCTGATATGTTGTTTATCTGTCTGTAAATAGAACAGTGCTAGATTTGTGTTGAACGTAACAAGCTATGGAGCGACTCAGGGTTACATTTCACTGCAAGTTGTACTTGTATGACTGAGCAAGTGATAAATAAAACTTTTGAATCCTTTAACAGCTACGGAAACCTGGATGGCCAAAAAGCAAAGTGGGATGAAAATGTTCTTGCAGGAAAACTTCATAGGATTCAATAGAATAGAACAGATTTCTGACATAAACTAGAATTTTTAAAGAATTATGGGATGTATTCATCTCCTTCCACCCAGGATGCATGTTCTGATGTTCCTACACTAAAGGATCTGCTGAGAACCTCTCTGATACCTGCTGGTGCGCTTCAGCAGCGTGACTCTGTGTTTCACGCTGAAGCATCCTCTCGTACGCTCTTCTCTGGGTTCTTCATCAGTGATGTTGTTTCCATTTTCATCCTGGATCATCATCTGTGGAGACGGCCACCAGCACCTGGCCTCACACTCCACAGTCACTCCTCTGGTGTCAGCAGGAAGCAGCGCCAACTTCGGGTCAGACGCTGCAACTGTAGAAACAAGATCAATAGAAGCTGTGAGCTCTGGCTCCACGTGGTAGTCAGATTAAATCTGGAGCTTCTTGTTAACAGAAGCAGAAAAAAGAAGTTCTGGTTTATCACTAGATTTACTGAGTCCACGCTAATTAGCTCAAAATCAGGCTCCAGGCTGGGGGGGGGGGGGGGGGGGGGGGGGGCAGGATCTTTACAATTGCAAGCCAGGTAAAACCAGTTTTCCCACTTGCTGCCACCATGCTTCACTGTAGGGATGGTATTGGCCTGGTGATGAGCAGTGCCTCGTTTTCTTCAAACACAAAGCGTTGCATTCACTCCAAAGAGTTCAATTTTTGTCCCATCAGACCAGAGGATTTTGTTTCTCATGGCCTGAGAGCCCAAACTCCAGCCAGGCTGTCGTGTGCCTTTTACATAAGAGTGGCTTCCGCCTGGGCTCTCTACCATACAGGCCTGACTGGTGGATTGCTTCAGAGATGGATGTCCTTCTGGAAGGGTCTCTCCTCTCTCCACAGAGCAATGCTGGAGCTCTGACAAGGTGGCCATCGGGGTCTTGGTCACCTTCCTGACCAAGTCCCTTCTCCCCCGTTCACTCATCTTAGAACGCCGGACAGGTTGGTTCTGCGAGGGCAACATGATTTGCATTTGTAAGCCAGGGTAAACCTGGGGGGAGGATTTTTGTATCACCGAATGTGTATAAAAGCAGAGGTCTCCATGAGGGAAAGTCATTTCTTCTTGGCATTTCTCAGAACGCACAGCACAATAGCTTCTGGATCACGGCCACACAGGAGGAACCTCAACGCGCAACAGGCTCTGGCCGTGCTTCAGGAAATGGACGAAGCAGACTCTGATGGAGGAGAGGTTTCAGTTTTTGTCCAGGTCACTGATACCTCACCTGAGAGCAACCGCAAATGCAAATGTGGCAATGTGTAATGGTACATTTCAGTTAATGGGCCATCAGCGCAACAAAAGAAACGCTCCGCAGGAGCTCAGGCTTACAGGAGGAATACATTTTCCAGTAAATCCAGTGTTATTAGATTAGGTTCATGAGAAGAAAACTCATCTCTGCAGATCTTTCATTCACATAAAGGAGCTCTGAGTGTCGGTTCTGTTTACACATGAACCAGACGACGTACCAACAACCAGCTCCACGCTGCTCTCCTCTCTGGTGCCATTCTTCAGGATCTTTAGGCATCGATACGTTCCTGCATCAGACAGCTTCACGTTGGAGATCCTTAAGGAGACATTCCCGTTTTTCATCTCTCTCATGATCAGACTGGTCCGATACTCAAAGTCCAGATCCTTCATCTCAAAGGTCTCACAGCCGTCGCGGTACAAGAAGACTACGACTGGCTGCAGGTCTGTCTTGGACCACTCCACTGTTTGGATGTCATCTGTGGCTGAGATCTTCACACTGCAGGGCAGGATCACACTCTGACCAGCAGAGGCCATGACCGACTCAGCATGAGCGGTGGCATAAGCTGGAGAATTATAGCAAAGATAGAAAATGTAGAGATTAAAACACAATCCTGAACATTTAGGAATTTTCTTTCACCCAAACACACACACACGCACACACACACACACACACACACACACACACACACACACACACACACACACACACACACACACACACAAACACACACAATTGTGCAATCTTGTACTTTTCCTCGTGATCAGACAGCCTAGTCTAAACCACTCACCAGCCTGCAGGCATTAATGAGATGAGCCCTGAGATTCCTCCTCTGATAAAGATCTGCTACGTGTTCTAACCAAGCCCCCACAATGCGGGTGAAAAATTGAAGCAAACGCGGAAGTGACAAAAATTGCAGTTCCACCCTCATCCACTAGGGGCTGGTCTCAGAAGCGAGCAAATCCTCATCGACTCCCATGTTAAAAATACCAATTTCACAGCAGAAATAAACATGTTTACAGCCTGGTACTGTTGGATAATTTTATATTACTCCCAAAATTACCTCAAAGAAAGTCAGAGCATACACAGAGGGGTTAGATTAATAGTTTGGTTAATTATAATCAGCATACATTCAATAATCAACAAATTCAACTTTGCAAAGGGTGAAACATACACACCAGAGTCAGAGGCGGTTTGTTCTCACACAGAGGTAAAGCTGTCGAGAGCTTTTATTAGGAATCACATCACCAGAGATAACCACACCTACTTATCAGGGAAGACAAAAGGGAATACTTCAAAGAGGTTTCACAGCAGGACCATGGAGACGTCCAGTCTGGCCTTGATTAGCTGCAGGAGGGAGGCATTACTAATTTAAATGTAAATAACGATGATAAACTCTGTTTGATTACCACAATTTTTATCCAACAGGTACCAAGACATGTTTTTGGTTTAAATGATCTAGTTTACACTCATGACAACTCTGAGGGGGGTGAATTTTTTCCCCACTCTTCTGTTTAAGTGTATTAAAAGCCTAAAATTCTGTATAATTAATGAGCATCAGACCCACGTGACCACAGACCTAGGTCCACAGAGCTAGCTCCGTGGAAAGGCCTCAGTTGAGCCTCGGTCTAGCCTGGAAACTGTTCCGGCATTTTGAGTCTCTGTGTTTGTGTATTCTGTTTTGGATATTATTTGTGCAATTAATTGTGCAAACAAAATGACTTGCTGTGGCATTAATTGTCATGTTGTGATGGTGGAGATGATGGACCAAGTGTGGTGGAGCTGACCAGGAGGCAGGAATGCAGGCACGGATAAAGTAAAAATGGGTTTAATGACAGGATACGGCAGGAACAACGAGAACACGACAAACAACAATGATCTGACAAAGACTGGCACAAGGAGGGAGGTATAAATACACAGGGAAATCAGGAACACATGGGCAGATTAACAAGGGGCAGGTGAGAACAACAAGGGCTAATCAGGGCAGGAGAGAGACACAGTCAGGAAGGCAGGGGCAGATCGTGACACTAATAGAGCGTCCAAGGAGTCTCCACTTCATTTTATTCGGTAAATAAAATTATATTTATGTATTTTAGGTCACTGCCGAGCTGAGCTTAGATTTTAACATGTACTGTTTAACCATGAAATTTAAATGTAATAGGGTAAAACCCAGTGCATTTAACATAATGCTGCACTTAAGAAAATGGGTTGAAATATAACATGTTGGTGGAGCTGGGTTCCGATTATCGGCTTGTGGAGCTCTCGGGAGACCTCTGTTTTCTACCCGTTCTCCCCTCCACGCAGCTCGGCGCATCTCTGTCTGATCACGGCTTCTGTCTGCTGCGTGGGCTGCCGGCTTGTGGAGCTCTGGGATGGAAACCTTTCCACCCGGTTCTCCCCAGCGGCAGCTCTGCGCATCTCAGATCGCAGCGGCGCTTGTCTGCTGTGCGGCTGCCGGCTTGTGGAGCTCTCCGAGACCTCTGTGTTCCACCCGGTTTTACCCAGCGGTCAGCCCGGCGTATCTCTGACTCAGAAGCTCTGGTGTTGTGCACAGTTAACTCCGGTTGTAACTAGGTTGCTACC
>SSNQ01034712.1:217621-257628 GCA_006942095.1 Nothobranchius kuhntae | reverse complement strand
GCAGGACCACAGTGCATGAATGTAATTGTCAGGAATGTTGTTTGTGCAGTGTGTACAGGTGTCAGACGACACAAACCCCATCTTGAACATCCGATGACCTGTATAGTGTACTCTGTGTAGAATTTTGTACTGAATTAAGTGTAAATTGGGGTGTCTGATCATTTTAAAAGTTTTTAAACAAGTTTGGGACCAGAAAAAAAAGGATAGATGAGGTTTGAGAAGTGAGCCACGTCTTTAGGAGAAATGAGGAACAAATATCCAGTTATTCATGTTTAAATCAAAATGCAGGTTCGATCTTGCACCAGCAGGTGGCAGAGTTGGACGTTTTAATGGGACTTATAGAAAATATAAAGAAATGGTTCTGTGACATTTAGAGGCTACGGAAACCTGGATGACCAAAAAGCAAAGTGAGATTAAAATGTTCTTCCTGCTAAACGTTTGTGTCATAGTATTAAAGAGAAGCTATTTCTGACATAAACTAGAATTTGTTTTCATCTCCTTCCACCCAGGATGCATGTTCTGATGTTCCTACACTAAAGGATCTGCTGAGAACCTCTCTGATACCTGCTGGTGTGTTTCAGCAGCGTGACTCTGTGTTTCACGCTGAAGCATCCTCCCGTTTGCTCTTCTCTGGGTTCTTCATCAGTGATGTTGTTTCCATTTTCATCCTGGATCATCATCTTTGGAGACGGCCACCAGCACCTGGCCTCACACTCCACAGTCACTCCTCTGGTGTCAGCAGGAAGCAGCGCCAACTTCAGGTCAGACGCTGCAACTGTAGAAACAAGATCAATCGAAGCTGTGAGCTCTGAATGGCTCCACGTGGTAGTCAGATTAAATCTGGAGCTTCTTGTTAACAGAAGCAGAAAAAAGAAGTTTTGGTTTATTAGATTAGGTTCATGAGAAGAAAACTCCTCTCTGCAGATCTTTAGTTCACATAAAGGAGCTCTGAGTGTCGGTTCTGTTTACACATGAACCAGACGACGTACCAACAACCAGCTCCACGCTGCTCTCCTCTCTGGTGCCATTCTTCAGGATCTTTAGGCATCGGTACGTTCCTGCATCAGACAGCTTCACGTTGGAGATCCTTAAGGAGACATTCCCGTTTTTCATTTCTCTCATGATCAGACTGGTCCGATACTCAAAGTCCAGATTCTTCATCTCGAAGGTCTCACAGCCGTCGCGGTACAAGAAGATCACGTCTGGCTTCAGGTCCTTCTTGGACCACTCTACTGTTGGGACGTCATCTGTAGCTGAGATCTTCACACTGCAGGGCAGGATCACACTCTGACCAGCAGAGGCCACGGCCGGCTCAGCTTGAGCGGTGGGATAAACTGGAGAAGTATAGCAAAGATAGAAAATGTAGAGATTAAAACACAATCCTGAACATTTAGGATCTCAACTCCCCTCTGTTAGTTGGTCAGATTAGTTTTTTCTCTGGGACACGGTGACAAGAGCGGATATTGGATTACCGAAGAAGTTCAAGCGAAGTCCGACCCCGCTAGCTGAACATCACTACCGAAGGTGCAGACATGTTTAGGACAGTTTGACTCAGAAGACCGCGACCCGATTTGGACATCGGGGAGGATTCTGTTTGTTTTCAGAACCAAAATCGATAGTTTTTTTTTTATTTTTGTTCAATATTTCTTTTCTGTGCTTGTTGGGCTTCCGTCGGGAGCTCTAAGCTGATGAGTTCTCAGCTGGTCTCAGCTTCATCATCTGTCTCAATAATGGTCAATAAGCTACCAATAAATAAAAGAAGCAGAAGAAGACAATCTTTTATAAGGTACCTCTCAAGATAAAAATCACGAGCAGCTTCACAAAAAACAAAAAAAAATTAATTAATTAAAGTATAAAAAGATCTTAAAATGATAAAAAATAAAAATAAAATATGTTTAAAAGGCAAAAAGAAAAAAATGTAAGGAAATGGTAGGGAAGAAAAACAATGTGCTGCCAGTTACCGCTGCATGTATGGATTGATATAACACTTTAACCGATAGCTTACCAAAATAAATCTTCCAGATGCTGGAGTAACTCGCTAGTTGGACTCGTTGTTTGCACTAATCCAGGATGGTGTCACGCTGCCTCTTTCACAACCCTCGACATCCTCCGGGGGAGGACCACAAACCCACTCAGGCCAACCGAACTCCACTACCCAGCATCCCCAGCACCAGTCTTCCAGTCCACGTCACCCGCCACATCTACATAAGGAAGTACAGCTCAACGCCGAACCACTCAGTCATCGTTCTAACCGAACCATGCTCCGAGTTCCGACCAGATCCAACCCGATCACTCAGCCCGTTCTGACCAGATCAGCCCGAGCTACCCAACCTGCCGACTCAAAGTAAGTCAGCTTTGTTACCTTTTGGAGCCACCGTGCTCTCCTGTTATTATACGGTTGCGCACCCCGGCTCCTAGATCAAACCGCATGTCAGTCTCGCCCAGCGTCAGTCACTTCGTGCTTGGGTCTAATGACACGCCACATCCCAAACTCTCGCTCTGGTTCAGCCCAGCTGAGGTTGGGCCTTACAGATGGCATGGAGGCTCTACCGGTCCACAGAGGATTTATTGTTGAAACATGGGGATCATCTGTGAGACTCTTCTCATGCATTGTTCCACAAATGTGTAATGACCTACCAAGCACTACCAGAACAGGGTTTCCTTTTCAATTTTCAAAGAAACTCCTGAAGACCCTGCTCTTCAGAGAGCATCTTCTAAACTAGCACCCTCCCTGCACCCGTCCCCCTCTCTACTGTCCACTCCTTGCTCTCTACTCTCCATGATTGATGCCAAATTGTTGTTAATGTTGTTGTTAGCCTCAAGGGCAACATGCCGATTATCACTTGTAAGTCGCTTTGTGTGTGTGTGTGTGTGTGTGTGTGTGTGTTGTGTGAGTGTGTAAATATTGTTGCCGACTTGCTGCCTCCTGAGTCAAGCAGGCTTGTATGTAAAAGAGTTGAGACTGTTTTTAAGGACCAACACAGAGGAGAAGAACAGTGTTGAGACGACTAAAGATGTGAATGAAATCTATCTTATGTCGTCCTCTGACTCCTCCACAACACAACTATTCACAATACTAGCAACAGCAACTTCCGTAGAGTGAAGTAAACACTGTTCTTCACTCCCTGGAGGACATAATTAGGATTTTCTGTAATGATTTATGACAAAAGCCCTTAACAAAATGAAAAAATGAACCAGTTCACATTTATAGATAGTAAAGTGTAGTTATACTGAATTTCTGCAATTTTAATGCCAAGTCTGGCCAATAAATTTAAATTATTTTAGATGGAATGAATCAAAAGGGTCAATTTTCACCATCTAATCGACACAGTAACCTTTCATACACGCCAGAGCTGCAAAGTCAAGGTTACGCCAGCTGGAGGATCCAGACACACAAATCAACCTTTTGCTTACTTTTCGTTCCTCGACGCAGACATAAATGAACTGTCAAGGTCTCCCGCAAAAGCCCTTCTCTCTCTGCTAAAAGTCAGACTGCTGGATTCCTCACTCTGAATAAAAGTAAATCCACACGAATCCTACAAGGCTTTACTACTTATCAGTTAAATAATCATATTTGATGACTGAACAAGATGTTTAAATCAAATGTTTGAATAATCTGTGCTTCTTCTGGAACTCGCAGAGTACAGACGCTTCCCTTTTTGCTCCCTTAGCTTTTTTTCCCAAGGCTCTTTGTCCTGTCTGCCCACAGAGCGCTTCTCTGCACTTCTCCTGAAAATCCCTTTTTTTTTTAGAAATGGATCTAATTAATTGGTCATTCAACGCGATTGATAAGATTTTTTCAACGATGAGAACGGAGCAGGGGGCTCCCACTTGCCCTCAAGGGACACACCCGGTGGGGTATACGCTCGATTCCTGGAAAGAATGGAGGATCGTATGCCTCTCCCAGTTGTCCGTTGAGGACGTCGACGATGTGTGGATGTTTGGCCTGACGATCACTGGATTTCTTCTGATTGGAGTGGGAGGATATTTGATTTTCTGGAAATCTGGGAAGACGGGAGCGATTGGAGGGCGACCCGCACCCACGGAAAGCACCGCTCGTGTGGAGACCTCACAGACTGGGACGTTACTCGAGGTGAATCGTAAGCTGGACAGTGTTCTAGCTGCGTTACTGGTATTAGTGCGCAAAATGGATGTCATCTCGGAGAGGGTCACCGGACAGTGTGGAGATGTTTAAAACCTGAATTGGCTTCACTGGAGGACTTGAATGATCAGTTACACACTTGAAGGCAGAGAGAAAAATTATCTCTGCCTGACCCAAACAAAGCCTTGTTATCCGAATCTGACGCCATGGCAGCCTTGTGAATGCCACCAACAAAACCCCCACGAAGGAAGGAATGCAGCCAGATGCTGTGAAAACCCAACTATATACCTGACTCTGTCTGAATCAATACGAAGTGTGTTTATGGTCCCTGAACAAGCAAAGAATCCTAAACTCTTCTGGTTAAATGTTAAAAGATCAATCTGATTGATATTTCATATCTATGCGAAATCATCACATCTTATTACTCATAATTAATTTGTGGTCGTCACGCTATAAAGTGTGACCGCTATAAAGATAAATGGGAAAACTGTGATTCCATGCATCATATTTACTTAACCTGCTTTCTAAGCTGTAGTATTGCCTGTTAATAATAATAATAACAATAATAATAATAATAATAATAATAATAATAATAATAATAATAATAATAATAATAATAATTCCACTGGCTTGGATTATATAGTGTTTTTCAAGACAGCCAAAGTGCTTTCCATTACGCACTCTCACGTTCACACACAGCTACTGATGGTAAGCTACTTTGTAGCCACAGCGTTGATGAAAAAATATTTTGTGTTTAACATCCTGTAGAGATGAAAACAAGCCTGGTGTTGCTAACGCCACTGGAATCTTTGATGTGTTCACGTTGTTGTTAGATATGATGAGAAAGTTCCCCATCGTTCTGACGTATACGACTTGGGAAAGCACAGGTGAGTGTAGCAGAGTCTTGAACATCTAACGAAAACAGCTGGGTTAAACCACAAAACCAGTAGAACCAGTTCTGTTTGTTTTCTGAATCAGATAATTAATAAAAATCAGAGTAGGTTTGTTTCCTCATTAACCATTTTAGAGACACTGATTCATAATAAAATTACCTTGATGAAAGCAGAAGAGGTCTTTGGACAAAAAAATAACTAAACACCCAAAACCTGAAATAGGTTCATTCAGCATTAAAGAGGTAACTCTACCATCCTACAGTCACAGCCGAGGGCCACAATCAGCCCACGAGCCACAACTTGGATTCCTCTGGTCTAAAACAGGTTTCTCAGACTGACTGAGTGATCATATTTACAAGAAACCCTTTGTCATAACAAGTTCATCCACGATTGTAGCTCTATGCTAAATATGTGGCACGGTTGCCTAGCAATAAGAAGGTTCCAGGTGAGTAATCTGATATCTTGCCACAGACTAAATTAGAGTAACTTCTCACCAGAAGGTCACATGATTTACAGGTGACCTGTTTAAATGTAGCATTGCTTCTCACTTAATAAAATAATGAATGAATAATTTTAGCCTCTGTATTATCAAATACTTAGACAAATTGTTTTGTTTGCGCCTTCCAAATATGGCCATTGTTCCTTTAAGCATACCTGAAAGGACATGACATCACTGTGTGGTAATTTACAGCAGGCTATACACCTAACCTTCCAACAGCTTAGTTATTATTGTTTGGTTAGTTTTAGCTGTTAGTTATTGTTGTTTAGTTACTATTAGTTATTGTGTTTTGTAGCAATAGTTACTAGTCAGTAGTTGACTTAGTGTCGCCTTTTTTGTTTCTCCCCGGGCTGTCACAGGTGGGATTCAGGTATATTCTATGCTTCCCTTGACAAGGCGGCCAACCGGTGCTGTGGCTGCAGGGTCATTGGTGCCTGCTATCTCCAGCAGTCAGTGGGCAATCAAGCTGGGTACACCCTGGACAGAGAGCCAGTCCATCGCAGGACAACACAGACACACACAAGACAAACAATCATGCACACACACACACACACACACACACACACACACACACACACACACACACACACCTAAGGACAATTTAGACAGACCAATCAACCTAACAGTCATGTTTTTGGACTGTGGGAGGAAGCCGGACTACCCGGAGAGGCACACGCATGCACAGGGAGAACATGCAAACTCCATGCAGAAAGATCCCAGGCTGGGAAGCGAACCCAGGACCTAAAGTAAAAGGTATTAGTTATAGTTAAATTAGTGATAGTTATTGGTTATTATGGTTTAGTTAGTNACTGGATTTGTCTTTTAATTGTTATTACTAAATTCCAAATGTAATTATTTATTCTGGAATTAACTCCCATTAGTCCATATTACCAATGACCTAATGATGTATTTATTCACTCAACTGTATTGTTGTTTTTCTACGGTTTTAACCTTGCAATCAAATATTAAGTGTAATGAAAGATAATGAGTATGTAGGAGAAAGTGTCCAAAATTGGCTTCAACAATTGCTGGGTTTACGTGTTTCATTTATTATTTTTTATTTTTTACAACAGGCAATCCTCTTGAGACAACTGAAGAGAATTAAAGAGGATTCATTTGAAATCAAGACTAATAAAAACAGGTCTGAGCATCTCATGCCTTCAAGAGATAGCTTTTTCTCTGGCTTAGAAAACTTTTGGAAACAAATTAAAACAGTGGGAGCTGTAGTGACGAGATACATAATATTTTACGCTGGATTAGAGCCTAAACCGCAGTTAATCCCCATGAGAAAGGTAAATAGCTAAATGTCAGCTGGTATCCCGTTAAACATGCAAATTAGAACAGCCCTTCTGTGTGTTCCACTTAACCCATCTCCCTTTTTCCACCTTTGTATTACCATAGCAATTACACCCTCATTGTTTTATTACACACGACATTCTTTAAACCTGAAATTACTAACTACTGTACCTTCGTGTTGATGACTGTGGTAAAAACTGACATACTAGCTACTGTAAGAGGATGTGACGTCAGATATGTTAGAAATCTGCATGTTTATCACTGTATCGTTTACTAATGTGTACCAGAACGTACCATACCAGGTTTATTTATAAAGCACATTTAAAAATAGCATTCCAGCTGACAGAAGTGCTGTACAATAAATGAAGGAAACCCCGAAATAACAAACAAGGTAAAAATTCAGATAAAAGAATAAAGGGATGATAAGTTAAAATAATTAAAATATTTTAAATAAACACACTAGAGTAAAAACAAGGCCACGACTAAAAACATAAAATAAAACAAAAACATACTAAAAGGTTATGAATGGAGGAGCTTGTAACAATTACAGTTAAGGGACACACGGAAGATGGTACACATTCTGGACAGAGAAGAAAGAGGTTTAGAGAGAGGATTAAAACAGGAAAGACATTAAACACGAGGAGGAGGCGTCCGGTTTCACCTTTCCAGCACCTGCAATGCCTGAACCTAATTCCAAAACAGTTTCAGTCTAGATCACACCCTCCTGCATCTAATCAAAACAACCATCCCCACACAATGGGGGCTAACGACTTCAATGACTGATCAGGGGTAGGAAGGTGGGGTATTCATAGGTAGTTTCAGCTTGTTAAGCAACAATAGACAGCTACATTTATAAGCTTGACCCTCCCATATTCCAGTCAAAATTGACTGGAAACCAGAGAAGTCCAGCTGCCTTTGTTCAAACCTCTTTGGGTAGCTGTCAAAGAACAGAAATAATAAAGTCTGGTTATTTTCAACACGTCAAAAGACATTTCTCTGGTCTTTAATAGGATTTAAGAAAGTATCTTGACTGTAAATTGTTTTATGACTTTGTTTGGTCAAGGCACTGGGTGTTTCTGGAAATAATGCTAAACTCTTAATGACATTCACTCTTTTCTTCTCTCTGTCTCTTTTGATGTAGGACTACAGCCTTGCTCGGAGAATTTCCAATTCTGTTTTATTGAGACGCACGACTGTCAGGGGCCATGAGTTGCTGCTGGGGTGACGTCCTTCAAAACCCTTCGACGTGGAACACCTAAAATGGGGACAAGAATCTTTGCCATGCCTCAAGCTCGGCTCTAATTATCAAGAAGAACCCCTCTCGCTTCACATTTTTCTCCCGCTAGGATTTGCCCCCCTTGCCCCCTAACCTGCAGCCCCATCTCGTTTTGAATTTGAACTGCTCCTCTCTACAGTCACCTTTCTTTTTTACACCCTTTCCACCAAGGCGACATCAAACACTCCAAATTCAAACCATGGCCAGAAAACTGTCCTTCCTGTCTCCCTCCCTGCTTCTTTCCATCCTGCTTCCTGCACTGGTGATCCTCCGCCTGCCTGCTTCAGTGAAAGGCGACTGCTGGCTGATAGAGGGGGATAAAGGTTACGTTTGGTTAGCCATCTGCAGTCAGAACCAGCCTCCATATGAAACCATTCCCCAGCACATCAACAGCACGGTCAGTAATAACCTAACAGTCTTTTATCAGTTTTTGTACTCACACCTCCACCTCTGTTAAATTATATGCCTTGATGCACTTCAGCTATGGTAGTGTCAACTCAAAAGCAGATGTGCCTATTTGTCGCTGCATTTGTTGCAAAGCTTCAACAAAGTGTGTTTCCACACTTAACAGTGATTACGTCACTGTAGACAATTTCTACAACAAGTGGATTTCGAATCAGCTCTAAGGTTATTGAAATGCAGTTTTTTTAAATATTATGACTGAATTAAAGTTAAAAATAATTTGGTAATCTGAGGCAGTATTTTGGGGTATCTAAAAGCTTCCAAAACAAACATACATGATAACATAAAAGCAGCATTTATCCTAGCTATGAGCTCATCTGTTTCTCACATTGTTGAAGGGACATTTTTCCAAGTGCTGACTGGCACATGATGCACTCAAGGCCATTGCAGCATCTAAATTTAATTCCTTTTTAAAGTGTTCTGGTATAGATAGGTAAACATGCTCCACCCTCATCATGCAGCATGGAAACATCAAAATGTTTCATAGCTGGCCAAACAACTGGCTCTAGAAAACAGAAGAGATAGTGACTGGCTCAGTAACCACTATGGTGTCTTGGTGCAATGAATGCATGACAAGATCAAATCATCACCACTCCTCCACCTTGTTACAATTGCTGTTAGGTGTTTGGGCGGTGCACTGTTCGGAGTTATGCCACACTGCAGCAACACATCGGCAAAAGTCAGAATGCAAGTTCCAGAAGCTTTGGGGTGTCAGGTTGTGCTTGGAAGTATTTGTACTGCCCAATTTCTTTTTCTCTTTTATCTTTGACACATTTGTTCTATCTTCCTGGTTCAATATTGGGAGTTAAAATTGCTCAGAAATGTTCTAAGATGAAACAAACATGTAGAAACATTTCTAAGTGAGTATTCCATATTTTTGTTTGATTTTGTTGCTTTTGTTTTCCTTTGTACAAACCTTGATGATGCAGGCAAACCAACAGCCTAACTGCCTTAATAGAGATAATCTCACTTCATGTTAGACTTTGAAAATGTGCGCGCATGCACACGCACACACACACACACACACACACACACACACACACACACACACACACACACACACACACACACACACACACACACCTAAGGACAATTTAGACAGACCAATCAACCTAACAGTCATGTTTTTGGACTGTGGGAGGAAGCCGGACTACCCGGAGAGGCACACGCATGCACAGGGAGAACATGCAAACTCCATGCAGAAAGATCCCAGGCTGGGAAGCGAACCCAGGACCTAAAGTAAAAGGTATTAGTTATAGTTAAATTAGTGATAGTTATTGGTTATTATGGTTTAGTTAGTAATAGCTATTAGTTATTATAGTGTTGTTAGTAATAGGTATTAGTTATTTTAGTTTAGTTAGTAATAGGTATTAGTTACTTTAGTTTAGTTAGCAATATGTATTAGTTATTGTAGTTTAGTTAGTAATATGTATTAGTTACTTTAGTTTAGTTAGTAATATGTATTAGTTATTATACTTAAGTTAATAATAGGTGTTAGTTATGTTAGTTTAGTTAGTAATATGTATTGGTAATTATATTTTAGTTAGTAATAGGGGTTAGTTATTATAGTTTAGTTAGTAATATGTATTAGTTACTTTAGTTTAGTTAGTAATATGTATTAGTTATTATAGTTTAGTTAGCATTAAGGATTAATTATTATAGTTTTGTTAGTAATATGTATTAGTTAATTTAGTTTAGTTAGTAATATGTATTAGTTATTATAGTTTAGTTAATAATAGGTATTAGTTATTTTAGTTTAGTTAGTAATATGTATTAGCAATTATATTTTAGTTAGTAATAGGGGCAGTTATTATAGTTTAGTTAGTAATATGTATTAGTAATTATATTTTAGTTAGTAATAGGGGTTAGTTATTTTAGTTTAGTTAGTAATATGTATTAGTAATTATATTTTAGTTAGTAATAGGTATTAGTTATTTTAGTTTAGTTAGTAATATGTATTAGTAATTATATTTTAGTCAGTAATAGGTATTAGTTATTTTAGTTTGGTAAATGTTCTCATAGATCTTATAGTCAGATGGGTCGATGGTTCTGTGTAAGTCCGCTTTTTTGTCCAAACATAAATAAATGTTTTTCACATTGGCTTTAAAGTCTGTAAAAGTCACTCTGGAAAGGAACAACTTTTTGTCTGATAACAAATGTTTTCACAACAAATACACAAATGTGTTGTCAAAGAAACAGAACAACCTTAAAACAAAATCTTCCTCCCCAGAATAACCCAGGCATGCAGAAAGGATCTCGTCTAAAGCTTTAATGTGATTTATTATGGTGGCCCAGAAGGGTCAGCAAATTACAAAAGCCTCAACACAACAAAATTAAACACACAACACAACACACCCCACTTTTGTTATTTGCTGACCCTTCTGGGCCACCGCAATTTATAATAAAACCAAACACAAACACGTGCATGCAAAACATCCACTTCTGAGTTGGGATCAGCCTCCATTAATATGATTATATAGTCTGAAACATTAGTTTATGACAAACGAGCTGATGTGAGTAAAACACGTCAGACCCGAGGAATGTTGTTTCTCCTGTTTCATAAGAACTTCACATGGAAAGTTTCTAAAAGCACAATGATGATCAAAGATTACTGTTGCTTCACCTGCAGAAACAACTACATCAAGCAGCTGTAAATCCACCTGTTGGTGAACAGTGAAGGAATTAATCACTCTTTCACCGTAAAAATGTGTGCTTTAAAAAAATGTGTGTGTACCTTTTATTTTGATAGGATCTTTTGATCAGTGATTTTGAGATGGGGATGTTGGCTCAGATTACATGAGTTACAGCTGATTTCCAACAGGAAACTACTGTTTAACTCATCCAATAAACTAAATAAACAGTTTAAAAGAAAGATTTTCATCTCTTTGCGTCACACTTACCTGTAAACGATAAAACTCCAACAACAAATAAAAGAGGTAAACTCATCACTTTTCTCTGGTGGTAAAAAAAAAGAGTTGGTAAACAGAGCAAAGCAGGAAATCTGAGTAGATTTCATTCACTACATCTTAACACTTCTTTTGTGGGCGGGGCTTTGTGGGCGGGACTATTAAAGGTATTCAGGGGAACTCAGAGAAAATCCGGTCTTCTACTGCTGCAGCTCACTGCAATACCATCCATTGTCAGAACCCGCTTGTCCATGTAGGCTGTCTATCTCCAGCGGTCAGGGGGCAATCAGGCGGGGTACACCCTGGACAGAGAGCCAGTCCATCGCAGGGCAACACAGAGACACACAGCACACACAACACACACACACACACACACACACACACACACACACACACACACACACACACACACACACACACACACACACACACACACACACACACACACACGCACGCACACACATACACACACACACACACACACTCGTACCTAAGGATAGTTTAGATAGTAAAAGTGGGGTGTGTTGTGTTGTGTGTCTTAGACAGACCGATCAACCTAACAGTCATGTTTCTGGACTGGGAGGAAGCTGGACTACCCGGAGAGAACCCACGCATGCACAGGGAGAACATGCAAACTCCATGCAGAAAGATCCCAGGCCTGGAAGAGAACCCAGGACCTTCCTACTGCAAGGCAGTTTAGTTAGTTATAGTTAATAGTTATAGTATAGTTAGTAATAGGTATTAGTTATAGTTAAATTAGTGATAGTTATTGGCTATTCTGGTTTAGTTAATAATAGCCATTAGTTATTAAAGTTTAGTTAGTAATATGTATTAGTTATTATAGTTTAGTTAGTAATAGGGATTTGTGATTATAGTTTAGTTAGTAATATGTATTAGTTATTATAGTTTAGTTAGTAATAGTTATTAGTTATTATAGTTTAGTTAGTAATATGTATTAGTTATTTTAGTTTAGTTAGTAATATGTATTAGTTATTATAGTTTAGTTAGTAATAGCTTTTAGTTATTATAGTTTAGTTAGTAATAGCTATTAGTTATTTTAGTTTAGTTAGTAATATGAATTAGTTATTATAGTTTATTTAGTAATAGGGATTAGTTATTATAGTTTAGTTAGTAATAGGTATTAGTTATTTTAGTTTAAATAGTAATATGTATTAGTAATTATATTTTAGTTAGTAATAGGGGTCAGTTATTATAGTTTAGTTAGTAATAGCTATTAGTTATTATAGTTTAGTTAGTAATATGTATTAGTTATTATAGTTTAGTTAGTAATATGTATTAGTTATTATAGTTTAGTTAGTAATATGTATTAGTTATTATAGTTTAGTTAGTAATATGTATTAGTTATTTTAGTTTAGTTAGTAATATGTATTAGTTATTATAGTTTAGTTAGTAATAGCTTTTAGTTATTATAGTTTAGTTAGTAATAGGTATTAGTTATTTTAGTTTAGTTAGTAATATGAATTAGTTATTATAGTTTATTTAGTAATAGGGATTAGTTATTATAGTTTAGTTAGTAATAGGTATTAGTTATTTTAGTTTAAATAGTAATATGTATTAGTAATTATATTTTAGTTAGTAATAGGGGTCAGTTATTATAGTTTAGTTAGTAATAGCTATTAGTTATTATAGTTTAGTTAGTAATATGTATTAGTTATTATAGTTTAGTTAGTAATAGGTATTAGTTATTATAGTTTAGTTAGTAATATGTATTAGTTATTATAGTTTAGTTAGTAATAGCAATTAGTTATTATAGTTTAGTTAGTAATAGGTATTAGTTATTTTAGTTTAAATAGTAATATGTATTAGTAATTATATTTTAGTTAGNTGGACAGAGAGCCAGTCCATCGCAGGGCAACACAGAGACACACAGGACAAACAATCACACACACACACACACACACACACACACACACACACACACACACACACACACACACACACACACACACACACACAAGCACACATTTTGGCTAGCTTCTAAAAAAGAAAATATGCAGTATTTTGACACAGAGTTGATATTTACAATTGTTGAATGCTATGTTTACCCGTTTCTCAGGTTCAGGATTTGAGACTGAACGAGAACAAACTCAAGGCGGTGCTGTTTACCTCCATGTATCGCTTCACAAACCTTACTGACCTCAACCTAACAAAAAATGAGATCAGCTACATTGAAGATGGGGCCTTTGCTGGGCAGTCAAACCTGCAGGTTTGTTACTCTATGTGTGTTTCTCGTACCATGTGTGTTTTCCAGTTTTGAAGGCAAAAATCAAAGAGAACAGATTTAAGTCAAATGAGTTCATTTTGCCCTTCCGCATTACTCTCTGTCAATGAAACTGTTTAGTTTAATAGCTCCTTTTCTGATATGAAGTGCGTCATTGTTACATTAATAAGATTTTAGAGAAGTCCATGTTACATAACCCAAACATTATTTTCTTCACACTTTCAGGGTGAAGAAATTATATCTTTTACAGTCTTCCACACTGGTACTTGTTGTTGCTAAACTCTACACATTATAAAACCATTTTTATTTTATGAAATAAAATAGAAGAAACGCCACATTTGTTTTTCTCTAAACTGTGTTGCTACATTCATCCAAATATGGTAATAGCTTTTATTTTAGTTGTTTTATGTAACGGTTCCATATCATGCTATTTTAAACATCTGAAAGCAAAGCTAGGCACAGTAGATGACAAAATATTGCTGTTGTCACCATTGAGATATAATTTATCTTAAATACGTGTTATTTTTGTCGGCCTGAATTTATACGCAGAAATAAAACACTTTATTTCAGAGAAACTCCACCCACGCTCGCTCCAACAAAACGTGCTTACAACAGCGTCTCAGGCGAGTCAGTTGTTTTGGTCAAAGTGGTCCAGTGCTTCGAGTGTTGACCATCTTACTTTTGTCAGGTGCTGATGTGGGTTCAAATCACAGTGGTGTTTAGTAGTAATTTATTTAGCCAGGTGAAGCAGATCTAAACACCTTTGAATATGATCATGTCCAAGCAGCATTCTAGTTGATTTACTCAGCTCGCCTCACATGGACTCACACTGGCTAAATAAACAAATAAAGTCAAAATAAAAACCAGTAAAGGGTTGAAAATATAATACTGGCAAGTGTAGCTAAAATAGAAGAAAAGTTACAGCAAAAACTTTTTTATACATTTTTGAACTCAACGTGTGGAAAATGGGACAAGTAGCAATTACCTCTCAGATCAAGCAAAACGGTCCTTTTGCCGTGCTCTCTGTTCCACTTAGATGTTTAAAGGATGTTCTTTTCTTGTCAGGTTCTTCAACTGGGCTACAACAAACTGACCAACCTAACTGAGGGAATGTTGAGAGGTCTGGGCCGAATGCAGTGCCTCTTTTTGCAACACAACCTCATTGAAGTCATTTCCACCAATGCCTTCTGGGAGTGCCCTAGTCTTAGCAGCTTGGATTTATCCTCTAACAAGTTGGCCCGTCTAGACCAGTCTACCTTCACCGTTGTTAGCAGACTGATGGTTTGTGAATTGGCAGGAAACCCTTTCCACTGTGGCTGTGAGCTGTACAGCTTTTTGACTTGGCTAGAGGAGTTTAACAATATTACCCACACCTATGACCGCCTCCAGTGTGAAACCCCCCCTGAAATGATGGGTTACCCACTTTTGAGCCCAGTGCCTGGACACGGAAGGAACGCTCGTCACATTCTTTTGACCGCCTGTCGAGATGGCGTCATTATTCCAGAGATGGCGGGGATGACCCCACAGATGCCTGATCCAGATGGCTCTGGGATGGGTTTAGACAAAGCAGACACATTACAGTACTTTACCGTCGTAACGACACCTGATCCTAACTACACCACACAGATCACGATGAAGCTTGAAACTGTCTCTCTTCACACTGCTTCTCTCATTGTGCACATTCCAAACCCTTACAGCAAGATGTATGTCCTCACCCAGTACAACCACACATCTGTTACAGACATTCAAACTCTTAAAAACAAACTAGAGGAAATTAACTTGGAGAAGCTGAAACCGCACACAAACTACACCTTTTGTGTGGCTGCTGTCAGTAAATCCCAGCACTACAACCACACTTGCCTGTCGTTTACCACTCGGGCTATGTTACCAGAGGACCACCATACCAATCCATCTACAACTACTCACTACATCATGACCATCCTGGGATGTCTCTTTGGTATGGTCATTGTGCTTGGATTTGTCTACTACTGCCTCAGACGGCGCCGTATCCAGGAGGAGAATGAAAAAAACATAAGTGTGAAGAAGACAATTCTGGAGATGAGGTGGGTGGCTGTTTTAAGGGTCTTGTGGAAAACATTACAAACATTAAGATATAAGAGGAACCACAAGAGTAATAGATAATATTAGAGATGCTCTGATCTTGAGTTTTGCAGTAGTTTTGCCACATCGTGCTTTACCCCTACTGGAAGCATGAGCAGAAGAACAGCGTGACTTTCCCTGCATGACAGGAGAATCTCGGCCACGGAGTGGCTTCTTTGCTGTGTTCCTCGCTGAACTTGTGAGATCACAAAATTCCTCAAGACATCTGCCATTCTCCTAGCGTAACTCACAAAATCCCTCAAGTTTATGCCATCTGCCATTAAACCAAAAAGAAGGAAATTACGTTTGATATTGCAGTTTGATGTCATACATGATGTTGTTCCTCTCCACTGCCAGCGGCGTGGGGGCCACCGCAGCTACTGGGGTCAAGGTGAAACGTTGCTGTGTGGGCCAAGGGCACAAAGCCCACAGAAGCTAGAGCATTTTCATCAATTTTGAGTGTTTTTCTTGGCTCTCTGGGCATGTTTTTTTTTATTGTCCCCATTATATAAAAGAAAAGAATGAAAACAGTCTTTTAAATAGCACCTCTCGAGATAAAAAGCACGAGGCGCTTCACTAAAACAAACAAAAAAAATTAAATATAAAAAATATTTCAAAAAATGATAAAAAATGTGTTTAAAATGAGAAAAAATTAAAATTGTGATCAAAAATGTAAGGACGAGGAGACAGGAAATGAACAGGAATGAGGCAAATCAGTGGATCCCAGGAGAGGCGGAACAAACGCAGAATAAGGAAAGGGTGGTGACAAGTGTCACGCAAAAGCCAGCTTGAGTAGGTGAGTTTTCAGCAGCACTTTGAAGAAGACCACTGTCTTTACTCACTGTAAGGTATTGAAACACATGAATTTCAAACACTCGATAGTTTGTATTGGATAATTACAAACATGTAATGTGTAACTTGTAGATCAATGCATATCTGTTTTTGCTCTTGTCTTTATGACAAAGTGTCCTTTTGATGCTCTGCAACACCTTGCTTTTAGCTATGATTAACAACAACACAATCTGATGATCAGACCTGGTGCATCACTGTCAAAACTTGGTGAATCATTAGCAACCAGGATGAAAACCTGTCATAATTACTAACTAAAACTAACTTCAGGGTAATTTCATTTTTGCATTTCAAGGAGCTGACGTGGATTTTACAGAAACCAGAACTTTTGGGACACTTGTTCTTTTAAATGATTCTAAGAAGTTAACTTTAATCTGCTGCTCATCTAAAATGTTAAATAGATTCATAGTAAGTATCTGGAGGAAATATCCAGTCTGCCTAATAAATGATGAAACGACTACCTATCAGATATTAAAGGATTTGAGATATCAATCTTAATTCCTACTTCTGCAGTTGTTAATATATAAAAATAATTTCTATTAGTATAAACAATTCTGTTGACACCTTTAATTTCACAGTTAACTAGTAAGAATAATATTCTCTGTCTAGCCCTATGCTAACAATAGAAATTGATGGGTCTCAGGAGCAGCTTGCGGTATAAAAATAACCAGATTTTACCTTTAGCAGCGGGGCCGGCGTGTCGCACCTGAAAATGTCCACGTCGCAGTTGGTTTGAATCACCCTCATAGAATATAATGGATTACAATTTGAAGCGGTGGTGTTCTGCTGCCATTCCAAGCCGTTGATGCTTCCAGCGACGTAGGGATTAGTGTTTACTAAAAATGATTTTTTTCAAACCATTAGGTTTCACATTGAAGATTTATTTATGTGCTTAGAACATCAGACAAAAGATGTTCTCTTCTTTCTAATGAGGAATCTTCTCTTTTAGGTATGGGCCAGAGGTTGCTGCAGCAGTGGCCAATGACCCTAACGCCATGCAGCGTCTCCAAGAACAGGCTCACCACCAGCACCATCATTCAGGAGGAGCTGGAGGCAAGCTTCCACCATCTACCTCTTCTAGCACAGGAATGCTTCATGGATCAGCCAACACCAGCTCCTCTCG
This sequence comes from Nothobranchius kuhntae, assembly GCA_006942095.1. NCBI lineage: Eukaryota > Metazoa > Chordata > Actinopteri > Cyprinodontiformes > Nothobranchiidae > Nothobranchius > Nothobranchius kuhntae. Next base: position 239,880 of record SSNQ01034712.1, on the reverse strand, counting down.
CCTTTCCACTTTGCCACAGGTAGAAAAAATGGCTAGTGCTTACTCTGAAGCAATGGGCAGTAAAAGCAACTACATGGATATTAGGACAACGGGAGTGGCAGCAGAAGGTAGAGATGGAGTTGTGGCTGCAACAGGACTAGGTATTGGAGGAGAGGTAGTTGTTGATATGAGAGGTGGAGCTGATAATGGGATGGAGGTTGGTGAGGATTCAGATGATGACGGTCATGGCTCAGCTTCAGAAATCTCCACAATCGCCAAGGAAGTGGACAAGGTGAACCAGATCATCAATAACTGTATTGATGCCCTAAAGATGGATGCATCATCGAATGCTGTGGCTACAGCTGACAACGGCAACTCACTGTCCTCTCCTTGCATTGCATCCGTCCCCCGCAACTTCCTGCCCCTCTCTCCTGGCCACCTTGGAGATCAGATCATGGCCTCTTCTCCAAAGGTGCATCCAAAGTCTCAACCACACCCTCAGCCTCACCCACAGCCACACTCTCAAACTCATTCTCAGCCTCATCTTCAGCCACACCCTCAACCTCATCCTCAGTCACACCCCCAGCCTCATCCTCATCCTCAGTCACATCCCCAGCCTCATCCTCAGTCACACCCTCATCCTCATTCTCAGCCACACCCTCAGCCTCAGTCTCATCCCCAGCCTCACCCACAATTACATCAGCAGCCCCATCCATCTATGGCGCCAGTGCCCTTGGTCATGCCCCTGTCTGAACGGCCTGGAATCAGTGGAGGTGGGTTCCTTACCCCTCCTTACCGTGACCCACCCCCAGCTAATGCAGTGCGGCCTCTTCAAAGGCAGCTGAGTGCTGACACAGCAGTTGTGAAGAACCGTTGTAGCACCCCTGCATCAGGAACTGGCAAGAATGCAAGAGTGTACAGTATGGAAGTCCCTGAGCAGCGCCACGATCCACCTAAGTATCCCTCAGAGAAGGGGAGTCCTGTTGCCTGTAGCGATAGTGGAGGTGGAGGCACTGGTGGTGTAGGGGGCTGCAATGGCAATGGGAAGGGAAACCTGAATAGTGGTGGGTTAAGTTTAAATGGGGGTGGAATTGGATGTAATAATGGAAATGGTGGTGGCTGTGGGGTTGTTGGCGCTGGACAGCAGCAGCATCATTTAGAGGTCCAGCAAGACTACCACAGCACAGAGCACCGGCACTCCTTTCCTGCACTCTACTATGAGGATGGTAATGACCTGCCCTCACCAGCCCAAAGGGCCTCATTTCTCAAGCCACGGGGGCGCACCAAAAGAGATGCCACAGTCACCTATTCCCAGCTCTCTCCTTCTCGTCACCACAGCTACAACTCTGGCTACTCATCTAGTCCAGAGTACTCGTCTGAGAGCACACTGCGAATCTGGGAGCGATTTCGACCATACAAGAAAAACCCCCGTGAGGAAGCATCCTATATAGCAGCAGGCCATGCGTTGCGTAAGAAGGTGCAGTTTGCCAAGGACGAGGATCTTCATGATATTTTGGACTACTGGAAGGGTGTTTCTGCCCAACAGAAGCTGTAAGCTGGAAAATCAAAGGCTAAGACCCTTTGGAAGTTCTTTAGGTGAATATCAACAGCAGACTAGTAAAGAGCATAGATGTTGTCTCTACAAGACAGATATGGATGTTTCCTAAGAGGCATCTAGTGACGTGGATCACTCAGCCTGTAGGTCCAGAGTTCAAACGCTATTCTCTCTGAGTGATTTGAAAATTTCAGTGATACTTCAGTGACATTTTTTGTGGTTGTTCCAGATGAACCTGCTTTTCACCACAACAGCGAGAGTAAGAACCAAGCATTTTACAAGACTGCCTCATACTGGGCACTTTGGTCCTCACAGGCTTCACTGACTTCTTTAGTTTGTTGTAATTAGCAAATTAGGGTGGTGACAAGCACCTTCTACCTCATTACTGACACACTGTAGCTTTACTGTTTCACTAGAAATCACAGCATTAATGACTTAAGACCTGGCCATCTTTTTCTTCCTAATTCCATCAAACTACCATTTACAAAACAATAATTTCACGACGCCGCTTCCAATTTTCCTTCTATAGAAGCACCATTTAGGGTGATAATGAGGGGACAGGATGAAGATTTATTTGCATTTGTATTAGAATGCCTTTCTTTAGGGAGGGCATTAAATGGTACTTATCAGGCTAATTGTTCCCCCTGGCAATTTGCCAGTGTAAGGGAAGGTCAGGGACACTATTTGTTGAGCATGCTTATTGATGTGAAACACCTAACTACATATGTTCAGTAATGCACACATACAGATAGTGAATGCTGAGGCATTCATTATTCTCAGGCTCCTCCATATGAGCAAAGGGGATAGTTAGAGTAGCGTAGTTGGAGAGTCATGTTTGTATTTTAAGGTGTGTGAATGAATAAAAGCTTTGCTCATTCCGCAAATCTAGATGGCGTGAGGCAAATCTCTTCATAACTTTGAAGCTTTTTTTTTTTTTACCTGTAACTTATTTCCTATTTACAGGTGTCGCACATTTGTTTTGATAAGCGATATTAGAAGTTTGAAAATTTACATTTCAATAATGTGAGTCGTGCAGAAATGACTCCTGGGCGGGTTGTGCAGGCTGGAAAGGCAAACGTAGGCTCCTGTACTGAAGAACCCAGTAATCACATTAAGGACCTGAGCCAGACTGAGAGAAGGTTAGAGGCTTTCTGTAAACATGCCAGTGTTAAGGTGAAGCGACGTGGTTCAGTGGGTTTTTGGCTGTAGATTCATCAGTTCTGTGCGGTGGGAATAAATGGTACAACGAGTGAAGTCCCCGAGGTTCTTATCAGCCTCAAACCTTATGACTCAACACACTCTCTATGTGACCTCGATCTGGTCTGAAGGAAATAAATAAATAGATAAATGAAAGCTGGTAGCTTGCTATGGACCAAAGTGCCCTTGGGAGGTAAGATTTAGGCAGTTTCTCACTTATTTACATTTCTTTTCGTCTGAGGCTGATTGTTGAAATAAGGGAAGCAACTAACTGAAAATCTGCTATGTTGTGTTACAAATACATGTTAACTGAAACAAAAAGGAGCAAGGCTCGGCACCGCTGTGGACCAAACATAAGCAAAGGCTTTCAGAGACTTGCAAAATACCTGTGGATAATTAAAACTACTCTGTTTAGTCTAGCTATTGCCACTTATCCAAAAAAATATAAAGACACACGAAAAAAATGTTTAATTATTAGTCGGATCTGACCTTCTTTTGGCATCACTTTTCATTCCAACTAGCTTCATCTTGATCAGCTTTTTTCCCCTATGATCTGTTTTTACCAACAAGGATTAGATTCGACTTTAAAATGTCTGCTCAATTCATTTTCAGCTACTTTTGCGCTCTAGACACCACATCTATCAGACTGAACGTAGTGAATTACTGGCAAACAAGCAGGAGCTGATGTTGTACCCTTGCTAGGGGTCAAAAGATCAAGCCAATGGGACTTCACCAGACTGGAAGCCTGATTAAAGTCAGTAACAGTTAATTGTCAGTAATTGCTTTTCTCCCCACCTCCCTCATCAGATGACCAACTTCATTCAGTATGTCTTATTTATTTACATATTTATTGCAGAAGTGTGATTTTGGAAAACTAAATCCACATTTTAGGATCTTTATCAGGGCCAGATTGATAGAAGGCTCCTTCCCAGTTTAGTCTTTTGAACATTGCATGGATAAGACTTGAATTTACCCAACTTTTCAGGGCGAGTTTGATAGGAAAATAAATAAATAAATGATCAAAGCAGACAGGAATATTCACTCTCAAGTTACTAGTTACAGCTTAAAAAGTAGGGTTCGATCTTCAGCGACTATAATTTGATGGAAACTTCTCAATTATTTGGTTTGCAGAAATATTTAGTTTAGATTTTTTTTTCAGCTTAATAAAAGTCGTTGCCAAAACTGTTCAGATTCATTCCCCTTATGACCGCATCTCATAAACATCTGTCGGCGTGAGGGAGAGGAAATATGTTTCCCTTCTTATGCATGTGGACCATTTATGCTTCAATTAAAAAAAAAACAGTTCTTTGTTTGTTTATTTATTTATTTTTCACATGTTATTGTTTCATCTTGACAAAAGACTCCCGTGATCCAAATTTGTTGCATAAAAAAATAAATTCTGATGTTAATTCTCACAACGTGATAATGCAGCCTACTCATTACTTTGGTATCAGATCAACAGGACTTCTTTTGGGAGTGAGTGGAATAACTTTTAAAACACACTGAATCCAGGGGCGTTTACGTCCCATTTCTAAAAAGGAGATTTGGGTTCTTTTGTTGCCTTTTATTCAAAATCTACTGCCAGCTTTTCCTCATTAGGTTCCAGGAATCACCAATCAATTAGTTTTAGATTAATACCACAGGCTATACGGGCAGAGCGGCATTTTAAAAATAATCACTTCATTTGTAACAATAGGAGGAGTCAAGCTGAGGTTACCTGCAAAGATCCCGGAGGCCTTTAGTTAAGGAATAACATTAGCTCAGATATTCATCCGTTCAGCATGACCAAACGGAAAGGTCAATTATTCCTTTCTGTCCACAGTTACATGTGCTTTTTTCCTACAGCCTTAAAATTATTCTTTGATCTAATTGTTCTTCAAACAGATTTTCTTCACCCACCCTTAATCACACCTAGTAACTCCATATTCGACCGTCCTCAGTAGCCAAGCCTTGCTCCTGCGTATACCTTTAGATATTACATTACAACAGCAAAGTGTTTATCCCACTTCCTAACAATGAGAAGTGTCTACCCTGAGCCCCACAGGACCAGAATCCAGACAACAAGACTGCCAAGTGTACAGATACTGTACCTTTGGGATTACCAGCGTGCCACCTCTTTAGTCTTTCTAATTAAACAGCGATGAATCAATGAAGAGGTTCTGCTGTCGGTCTAAAGCCTCCAGAGGGAAAAAAAAATTACACAATGGAATTTTTTTGGACTTGTGGCAATCTCAAAGGAAATGATTCTGAACTGTTGTGAACTGTTGAAGTAAACAGGGCAGTGATCAGATAAGGTGTATGCTCAGCATCAATAGTATAGCCACTGTGATTATAGATGCTTTGGAAAAAGCAATTCGGGTCAAACGGGAAGGATTTTTCTGTTTAAATAAGAATTATGCTTTTTGTTAACGACTCACATTTCTGGGTATCACAGTGTTTTAAACAATTCTGCTGGCTGCCTCGGGATTCATCACTAAACCATGTTGGTTGCTCATTTCAGGTTTTTCTTTTCTTCTTTAGTTCAGATTTATTCATCCACCCATCCATTATCTGAACCCGCTTGTCCACGTAGGGTCGCGGGGGCGCTGGTGCCTATCTCCAGCGGTCAATGGGCAATCAGGCAGGGTACACCCTCGACCGAGAGCCAGTCCATCGCAGGGCAACACAGAGACACACAAAACAAACAATCACACACACACACACACACACACACACACACACACACACACACACACACACACACACACACACACACACACACACACACACACACACACACACACACACACACCTAAGGACAATTTTAGACAGACCAATTAACCTAACAGTCATGTTTTTGGACTGTGGGAGGAAGCCAGAGAGAACCCACGCATGCACAGGGAGAACATGCAAACTTTTTTTTAATAGGGTAATATATTTATGTTGTAAACATGTAACATATGAAACATTCTTACATCAGATACATCTCAGAGAGCTGCCTTTTGGTGATGAGTATTTTATGATAATGTGTAACCTGGTTGAACAGTCCTGCTTCTGACTGACGAGCAAAACAAGCTGGGCTATTTTATTGTCTCGTCCTACGATTTCCTTTCAGTTCTTCTGATATCTTCCATCATAAAATTGTTCAAGTTACCCGTCTAAACAAAGCTAAGTGACAGGAGATAGGATGCACAGCTGCTTGGAGTGTATGCGTGATGTGTGATGCAGAGGTTCACTGAGAAACACTGAATAGTTGCTCTTTTCGAAGTAAGAGTCATCGTGCTGGATTCACTTGCATGCTGAGTTGGAATAAAAGTGGGAAAAAACGGATGGGGAAACAGTCAGGTCCGAAAAAGCCAGACGGATCACCGTCACTGGAAATTAGCATTCATGGACTCGGCTCACAACCACAAGGTTGAGCTTTTTACTCAATAAAGAAGAGCGAATGTAGGCAGCCAAAGAGTTGCATTGCTCTTAGCCAATCAGAGGCAAAATGTCCACATATAATGAAAAATACTGAGCATGTCTCAAAATTTGCAGGTGAAGGTCCTCAGTCGTCCAGTTCATGGTAATCCAAAGGGGTTAGAATAAACTGGACTATCTTTTGAGAAGATAGGTGGTTTGAGAGAGAAGTAAAGGGAGCTATCTATGTGCACACACAGGCGTGACACGTCACATTATCAAATGCCTACACTACAAATGAGCTCATTATTTACATTGTTTACAGACGCAAATAGTCTTAAAAGTGCCAAAAAAGGCGTTTAATGAGAACGTGCAAAGGAACCAAACATCTGTGGAAAAGTGTCTTCAACTGACATTTAACAGAGGAGGAGGCCTCAGGTTTCATCTTTCCAGCACCTACAATGCAGCTTTATATCTAATTCCAAAACAGTTTCAGTCTAAGTCACACTGTCCTGTCATTTACGTCCATCCATTTTTGGCTGCTTATCTGGGGTCGGGTCGCGGGGGCAGTAGGCTAAGCAGGGAGGCTCAGACTTTCATCTCCCCAGCCACTTGGACCAGCTCCTCTGGGGGAATCCCAAGGTGCTCCCTGGCCAGGTGAGAGACATAGTCCCTCCAGCATGTCCTGGGTCTTCCATCAGGCCTTCTCCCAATTGGTCGTGCCCGGGAAACCTCACCAGGGAGGCGTCCAGGAGGCATCCTGACCAGATGCCTGAGCCACCTCAACTGGCTCCTCTTGAGCAGGGGCAGCAGTAGCTCAACAGGTTGAGCGGGTTGTCCAGTAATCGGAAGGTTGCAGGTTCGATCCCGGCTCCGGACAGAGAATTCTGCTGTTGTGTCCTTGGGCAAGACACTTAACCCACCTTGCTGGTGGAGGTCGGAGGGACCGGTGGCGCCTGTGGTCGGCAGCCTCGCCTCTGTCAGTGCGCCCCAGGGCAGCTGTGGCTACATCGTAGCTCATCACCATCAGTGTGTGAATGTGTGTGTGAATGGATGAATGATACACTGTAGTGTAAAGTGCTTTGGAGTTCTTACTCTGAGAGGCGCTATACAAGTGCGGGTCATTTATAATTTATCATTTGATAAACTCATTTTGGCCGCTTGTATCCGCGATCTCGTTCTTTCGGTCACTACCTAAAGCTCGTGACCATAGGTGAGGGTAGTAACGTAGATCGACCGGTAAATCGAGAGCATCGCCTTCTGGCTCAGCTCTCTCTTCACCATGACAGACCGGTACAACGCCCACATCACTGCAGATGCAGCACCAATCCGCCTATCGATCTCAAGCTCCAGTTTTCCCTCACTTGTGAACAAGACCCTGAGATACTTAAACTCCTCCATTTGGGGCAGAACCTCGTCTCTGACCTGGATAAGAGATTCTACCCTTTTCCGACTCACTGTCCTGCATCTAATCACAACAAATATTCCCACACAATAGAGCCTAATGACTCAGACTCCGCAGGGGGTGTGGAAGAGGGGGGTTCATATGTAGTTTCTGCTTGTTAAGCAACAACAGACAGCTACAATTTATAAGCTTGACCCTCCCCTATTCCAGTTAGAATTAACAGAGCAGCTTGGATGAGAAGCAAAACATCAGCCAGCAAAAGTCTCTGCTCCTTCCATTAACTTTTACTTCCAGAAACAGGAGCACCAGAGCTGTTTTCCTCAAAAAACGACTCATATACTGGAGATCAAAGCTAATATATTGATAAGAGTATGCCCATTTTATGGTTTAAGGAACATTTTATGCAGTTTTTTTCACATGCTTAATTACATCAAGTCACACATGTGAACGGCCATAAATAAAACTCCTCACAAAAATGTCAAATATTCAAATTCTGTGTGATTCTGACTGGTTGCCAACAATTGCAGACCACTGCATTATAACATTTTCTTCCTTTATTACCAAGCCAAAGCTCTGACATAACATAGGGAGAATGAAATAATTTTTAGCTTTTGTGGTTTTCATCTAAAACTTAATTTCATGTATTTTTCACAAATACACTGAAGAAAAAGTTCAGACCTGATGAATATGAAACTATCTACTTTGCGAACACTGAGGGGAAGGGAAAGACTTGCTTTCAGGCCTTATTACCAAATGTACAATAAATTAATCTGGAGATTTTACAGAAGCTTCTGGCAGAAAATAAAAACTTATAATCTTTCACATTTGGAAATCTGAAGAATTTGACATATTTTAACATTACAACATTCTGCACAGCCTCAGCAGCGATTAATGCTAGTAGAGTATTTCAGCACTGTGATCCTTAAGTACTCATTGGCTGTGTCTAAAAGAAAATGTCTCCTCGAAGGTGTTGCCCTTTATGGTTGTTTCTAATTGAAAGCTACGTACTGCAGCTGTTTACTCCTGTTTATTATTTTTAGACGCTCTCAGCCCCGGCTACTTTTGCAGGCTCCACAGAGGAAGCAGGACTGTCGTTCCAGTGCACATAGTTGTTAACTGTCCGTTGTTGAGAAAAAAATCATCGATTTGTTGATTCAATCATTGGTTGATCTGATCGTTTTGACTCATCATCAATGATCAACCGAGGAAGTTTCCTGGTGAAAGAAACAAACACGGAGGAGTTTTTAACCGGGGGCTAACTGTGACAAACACACACTCCGACACAAACACACACATAAGCTAATGTAGAGAATCAATGATTATATTGTACGTGTTTGAATAGTTTAGAGTTCCACTTTATGGACATGAAATGTAACACATACACACACACGCACACTTTAGCACACGGAGATCCTTGTGCACACACAGGCGTGACACGCCACATTATCAAATGCCTACACTACAAATGAGCTCATTATTTAAATTGTTTACAGACACAAATAGTCTTAAAAGTGCCAAAAAAGGCAAGTGTAATGAGAACGTGCAAAGGAACCAAACATCTGTGGAAAAATGTCTTCAATGTGCTGAATGTTTGATTTAAGCTTTTGTGTTTTTATTTTTTTATAACTGCTCACCTTCCCTTGTTCCTACTCTTCTGTTACAACTGTGTTTCCATCTTTGCGAAGAATTCTGTCACATATGAAGTTTTCATGGCTCCCCCGGTCTATCTTTAAACTCCAAGCTAGCAAATGTGTTTTAACGAAGAGCACAATTTATAGTCAGTAAGTGGAACCAGGCATACGTGAATCTTTAGCTGGCTTTGGGAAATCATAAGGATTCACTGTTTTTGTTTATGAGCAGATCCAGCCCGAGCCACACACCTTCACAGCTGTGTAGAAGAGCTGATAACACACATGTTACACTGAAGTTGTTACCGAAGTCCTTTACTTTTCTTTCAGGAACATCTGAAGGAAAATTATGGTCTGGTCCTTTTTGACTATTTCTGCTTTGCTGCTGCAAATGGTTTCATAGTAAGCTGGGACACTAATGCACAAAATGTTTCTGCCTCTCAAAGAAAAGTGAAATTATTTTTGAAACTGTCAACCGTGTTTAAGGAAAACAGGTGTAACAATTTATTTTATTTTTTTGTCAAAAAGAGACTGTGCAGTTTTGGCTTGCTTTTAGCACCCCCTAGTGTCCGTTTAGTGAAACTCACATCCTCATTTTGCGTTTGTCTTTTTAACTCTATTATTTAACAGCTGAAATGTCTCCTCAGCCTTCATTTGTTTCTACAAGAGTGGTTCATCACCAAAATAATTAAATCAGCTGTGTAATTGATCTAAAACATGCAGGAAACGAGCTGGAAGCAGACTGCAGCGCCAGATATGTCAGCTCCACTTTTTGTAAGTTAAACAGGAGGCAGCCCGCCACTCTGAAGTCTGGCATTCTCTCCACTGAGAGCGGTGGGGGCATGAGTAACATTTCATTAACTCTGAAAAGGATCATTTTAGCACGTACTGGCTCAAGAAAATGATTTAAAATATGAAAAAGTTGCATAATATGGCTTTTAACAAGTATCAGTTAGCCCTCGTTTACTGGTCATCCAGTCTTTCTGTACCCTATTTTGCACCTTACGTGTCGATACCTTCCTTTAAAAAAGACAAACTCTGTTGTGTCAAACTGCAGCTTTTCCTGAACACATTCTGAACCAAACACTGGGCAGAACCGCTGATGATATGAGTGTGTATGAGTGTGTGTGTAAGAATATGAATGTGTGATTGAGGGATTTTGTCAGGAAGGTCCGTTCTGTGGAGGGAGTGACAGCTCAGGCAGGGTATCTGAAGCATTTTTAATTAATCTGCCTTTCAGTCTCCGGGGCTCTCCAATAAGGCTGTGCTCATTCACTGGCTTGCTGTCACTCACGGACACACACACACACACATGCACACACTCTGTTGCCCTGTAACACAAGCAGAGATTGTAATTGCATGCTGCCAGTGTCATGCATGCTTATCGTTTACAAGTTTGCAGTCTGAATGCAAACAATCAGCTGAACAAGCACCACACACAAACACGACTCCTGTATAACGACACAATCCTTCAGAAAGCAGCACACCAGTGTCATTTTGCTTCATTTTACTGGTTGAGAGAACATTTTCTCTTCATCCCTCAGCTCATTTTTACCTGATTAACATCAGCACAGCAGGGTTAGTTAGTGCTCTCACAACCAGTGTGGTATGTTGATTGCCTGTTTAGCAGCAAAGGGCAAAATTATACTGAATAGATGTCCAGTGGGGATGGTTTTGGGAATATTTTAAACCCCTTTACCTCCAACTCTCTGGGGCTGGAATAATTATCTTGCAACTGAAGTTTAGCTCTTTAAAATCAAGAGAAAAAGCCACAAGCAAGATAAAAAGCAAAGTGAAGCACAAAAAATGAGAAATTGTTTTGAAAATGGGGAAAAATGCTAGGAGAGGAGACGCTTATCATTTCAACTCTAGAAAGCCAAATTTAGCAGCTCGGTGTCTGCAGTGCATCTTAGTGTCCCGTTGTTAAATCCCTTTGTGTAAACGACCTTGGCGCACAGATCTGTGGAAAAGAAGCTGGCTTATACAAGGGGTGTCTGCGTGTTGACAGTGCAGCTGAGAGCCGACAGCTGGAAATATGAGCGAGTGAACGAAGCGTCGAAGCTGAAAACATCTCTGACACCTTCGCTGTGGTCAAAGTGTGAGTGATTGTAGATATTTTTAAAGATTATTCTACAGCAAGTACATTTTATCAGCAAATCTGTCAAACGGATCGAAACCAAATCCAAGTCATTTTAAAAACCGTGCGAGTTTGTGTCAGTAAAAAGCGTAGTTAGCAGACGCACACGAACAACATGAAAAAAGACTAGAAATCCTTTAAAAGTTTAATGTTCTATCATCCTTGGTCTAACTAGCCCTAGCCTGAGTGTGTTGTTGCCAAAGATTTGTGTGTGCCCTTTAAGCACTTGAGAAAACAGTGAAAGGTTAGAAACTTTTTTGTAAATCAGGGCACTAACATTTTGAAGCTTCTTTCTGAATTTCAGTGTGCCATTTGTGAAACTCCACAAGGTAGCACATTTAGAAAATTGGCAACAAATTGGTTCCCTTTATATTACTTCTAGCTAAAAGGACATCTGACCGGTAAAAATTCCTCAAGACGGGGAACTCTTCTAAAAAAGCTACAGCACGTCTGACGAGGAGCAAGTCGTTCAGGCTCAGCAGAGTTAAGAGCAGCACGTTAATACATTAGAAGAAAAGTGCAGCAGCACCCACCTCCTGCCCCTTCTCACTTAACTAACAATTGCTTTGGCAATTACTAACTCAAGAACATGATCTGAGGGAAACGCTGAAGCTTTCTGAAACTCTGCAGGTTCAACAGAGTCTGAATTTAATAACAGGCACCCAAACGGAAAGCTGTTTATTGCAGCTATACGGAGGCAGGTTGTTGATGGCGATGTTCCACGGATAAACATAACAAAGCAACATTCATTACATACTATTTTGTCTTTTTTTTGTACACACTTTCAGTAAAAATCCCCATTTTCTATAATTACAGTATGTCCAAATACCTCACACTGCATGTGAAATCAGTGGTAAATACACTGATAATGATGGACAATCAGTGTAAGAACTCGTAATCAGCTGTGAAAAGAGTAGTTCGACTTTATTCAAAGTCCTTTTTTGTGCCTCATTGATTTATATGAAGGTGTTCAGGTTTGCCCCGATGGGAATCTGCTGGAAGAAGTGGCCGTTGCCTTTACAGTCTTGTACACCAGACTTTGATCAATTAATCACGGCCCGCTGAGGACTGAGACATGTACTGGCATGAAAATTCTCAATTTTAAGGCCCTCCGTCACACGAGATAAAGGCATCTCGAAGATGTAAAAAAAATACATCTGCCAGAGCGTGTACATGGATGCTCTAGGCAGGTTTGTCAGGAGAGTTTTGAGTATTAAGGCTCCTCGTTGATTTGTGAGTACTCTGATTTTTTGTAACAAGGTTGGTTTATGTAACAAAACCCTAGGTGGAGCATGGTGGCCACGCATCCAAGACAGTGGAAACAAATGCACCGTCTTTGAGAATTCCAAACGTCCAGCCTCATGTCTGCAGCCCCATCACGAGATGTTTGAGAATTCTGAAGTAATCTAAAGCCCGGTGCACACAGCAGGATTTCAAAACAGTTGTCCGATCTTTAAAGCATGTGCGACCATGCAGACGGTCACAGAAATAGCAGTTTTGGTCCAACAGCAAGTTGGCAACCCCCCAATCCGCTTTCTCTCACAGGTTGGGAATCTATTTCAAACTATAATGATCGTATGCGGCTACCGAGTGTTGGACATGATGACTACCCGACAAATTTGTTGTGGTTTTTGATTTCGTTGTTATTTATTCAAACTAACAAAGTACAGCAACAGTGTAGCTAGCTAGTCTCTTATTCTTCTTAGTTGAATTGGCAGACTCCATGCTTCCAGGGCGCACTGCTGCCCTCTGCTGTTTCTTTCAGGTTACAGTCGTAGTGCAAACTCGTAACGCGAAGCTCATATGTCCACAGATAGCTACTGTATTTCAAGATGGTGGATGGCCATGGAGCATCAGTCACAGTTTGAGTATTTGAAAATGTAAAATTTCAAGCTGAGAGGAATATTTACAATTGATGTAGGTGGGAAATATTAATGCAAATGGACACGTTTGTGCACTGGATACACAGAGTTTTGTAGTAAACAGGTGGAAATATTACACACTGGGGCTTCGATGTTTCATGATTTCACCAGAGATATGCATTTATTTTCATTCTTTATCCCGTGCAACATATTAGGTCTGTAGTTGAGAGAAATGTCAAGCCCAGCAATCGATTACAGGCAGCAGCTTTGGTTGCCGGTGGAGACGGGCGGAACAGTCAAGGTTGCTAGGTAGCTGATAAGAACACGGACTCTCATTAATTGCCTTCTGTCACTGTGTTGGAGAAGTTGCTGGGTGGCTAATTCTGCTGCACATATGCATGCACAAACACTTGCACAAACACATATACACACACACACACACAGTGATGTGCACGAAGCTTTCAGGCACATCCCATGAGTTAATGACCTTTCCAGACCAGCATCTATCTTCTGAGAGTCTGTGAAAAAGGATCAAAGCAAGAGAAATGCAGACATGCAAACGAGGAAACAAGATTTAAACATCTTTCAACATTTATGAGGTAACAATTACTGATTTATTTATTAATTTCCTGCCTTCCCGATAATTTATCTGGACAAGCGTGAGATTCTCAGAATCTGAAAGAGGTACAACCATGCCCCGAGCAAGCTCTTCCTTTATGAAATCCGCTTGAAATGTGAGAATCATTATCCTACCAGTTGAGGGCTAATTTGGACAGCTTCTGGAAAATTGCAGCCTCAAGGTGGTGATGTCATCCGTCTTTTGGTCAGATACGTAATCGGCATTCACCTCTGACGAGCCGGCTCGGAGTCGTTCGATTTGATGAGACAGTTTGGGTCCCATGCTGACTTTCATCAAAGCTTTGCTGTGAAAAACAACTCGACAATCCCGACTGGTTTTTGTTCAGGGCTTTAATTTGTGACGCTACCTCATTAAATAAGCACCAGTATACATCTGTTATCTCCTAAAGCTGCAGAATGTAACCCTCTAGAGTATAAACGTTGTAGGATTAAACCAAGGCATTACTTTTTGTGTCTAATAGTCAAAATCTTCACCATCCTTCCAAACAATTACAAATAAGCAGTGCTTTAGCTTTGACTTATTAAAAAGGAGTCATCTTTTAATGGCCTTCTCATTATTAAATAAACAGCTGTTTTAATACCCATAAATAATAACATGAAAGCTTAATAAAACATTTTTTGTGTCATTTCAAAAAGGAGAAAGCTCACAGTTGGGGATGCCAGAGTGAGCACAGTGTGTTGAGGACATAGTGTACCAGCCCACACCATCACACTGTGCAAAGTTTTGCTTTAGGGATGCTGTGAAATACGGTTAGGATTGTCAGTCTGACTGTTGGATCATCAGGTTTGGGGGTAAAAGATGTCAAGTTAGAGAAAGGTGAAGAAGATAACTGTGGTGAAAAACAAAGAAGTTTCAAAAGGTTAAGCACATAAAAAGCTGAGAGGAAAGTGGAGTCCTTTTCGTTTACTTCTAATTCAAGAATGATGAGAAAATGCATGGGATGCTGATGTGGAAATTAAAGGGCTGTGCTTGAAGGAATCCACATCGCCCATTTTCTTATAGTCCAGACTTGAAAATTTGGATAATTTTATTTTAAGAAATAATCGACTCATGGGCATTTTATTTAAATCTGATAGATAATCTGTTCAGTCTCACACATTCTTGCAAGATCTCACCCAATCTGTTACCTTTTGCAGAATGTGGTGGAAATAGCATTTAGCTCCTTCTAGACCAAACTGTAGTTCAATGCCTTAGAAACTAAAAGGTAGCTGTTTTTGTGCTGACTAAATGTGATTAGCTCTTACCGACACATTTTTATATATGGCGGTAAGAGCTAATATATGTATATATGTATATATATATATATATATATATATATATATATATATATATATATGGCCAGAATATGCATCCACGTATGCTTGCCAGGCTAATGCTTTCCTGCTGATTAAGCTTTAGTGTATTTTCTGATTAACTAGGAATTATTTCTTTAAGATGGTTTCCTCCTTTTAGGAGAAACACATCCACTTCAGATTGATGGTTATAATAAATACCATCTAAACAGTAACCACATACTGGTGAGGAGCATCCTGCAGTACACTTTTAGTATGTTTTAAAAGTTTGTCTGAATGATATATACTTCCCGTGGGTGGAATCTGCCCTGCACAGCATCTCCTACTGTGGAAAACACAGAAGACAACAATCAAAACAAAATGTAGTAGTAATAGGCAACATTTTAGGGTTACGGTGAATTGTTTGTATTAATCTACAACAACAAGCTGCCATCTTTTCCTCTAAACGAATCATAACATTTTCTGCAACATACCTCTGAATAACCTTGACTGTCTGATGTTTGGATCTTCTCACTTCACGCCCTGTTTTGGGCCAGCAGACACTACATCCTGACCGATTTTAAAATAGATCTTCCACCCATGAAATTCGTGAGTGATTCATTGCAGATTTATGTGAGAGTCAAAGTCATGCCAATGATTTTTTAAATCAGCTCGTTTCCACTATAAAGAGTAAAGAAAGGTCAAGAGCCAAAGTTATAGACAGACAAAAGAAAAAAACTTCAAGGATTCCAAAAGTGTCTCATAAGACATGATATAAGGCGTCTGTTGTGCTCCAGACAGAAAAAAAACACACAATTGGCATGCAGAGAGATGGTTGTGTGAGACTTGGAGATAGATGGAATGAGACTTTCCAGAAATGATTCTGAGTCTTGCATGGGTGAGCACTGACCCCCTCTTTTCTAAGCCCTATCCCATCTTTTTCCACTCATCCCTTTCACTCTTTAAGTCTCCATCACTTCCCCATTTTTCCTGTTTCTTTTTCCCTGTCCACCCACACCCCTGTGACCCTCACCCCTCCTCCCCCTCCTATGCTCCCTTGCTGCAGGACTGACTCCATGTTTTAGGGTTTTATCTAAAAGCGGTCTAGCATCTCTAAGAAAGATGACAAATTCCCTGTGTGTGACAGAAACCAAGGCATGAGTCCTGCAAAATGACATCATCAATGTGAGGGTGTACAAATATGACTATTATTATTATTATTATTGTTGTTGTTTATTGACTGGTGCATGAAAAATAGTTCTGATGCTAAAGGATCCACCGCTCCATTATAGCTGAGATCTTGTTATCAGAGCTACTTTTCCAGATTGGACAAAATGAACAGAGAGAGGGGGGAGGGAGGGAGAAAAGGAAGCTCCTGTGATTAAAAACTGATAAAACAGCAGCAGCACACACATACACACTCACGCACGCACACACACACACACATTTTGGTCCACTGGAGACAAAGAAACGTTGACCCCACTGAGGGTCTTTGAGAGCCAGAGAGCTGCATGTCAGTGAGACATATGAAAGAGATGATCTGCCTCATATCCCACTGTGCATTAGAACAGTAAATGCTCAATTAAAAGCAACTATTGAACAGTTTAATAAGGGAGAATCAATGGTACTTATCAAAACAAGGAAAACCAAAAAAGAGGAACAGCTTCAGTCAGTGTGGTTACCTGTGCACTGACTGACATCTAAGTCGATCCAAATCAATCTTATTGTAATGAGCTGGGAGTCTTTGTCCTAGTTTACATGCGCAATAGAAAACCAGTCTCTCAAATAAAATTTGTTCCACTCCGGTCCAGTAGGTGGCGACATGCCCCTTTTCAAGCCGGCATTCTTCCGGTTAGCTTATAGCAACACAAGCAGTAAACAGAGGCTGGTGGGAGTGAAGCAAACAGAATTGAAACTAGATATGCACAATGGCTGAAGGAATATGTAACAACAACCCTGCAGCACAGCTTATTTGGTACGTACGGTCATGTTTTACGATATTACGCATATTGCTTTGTGATGATGGTCTTGCCAGAACACCGCTTCCGTGATCTTGTCCCTTCCAGAATGCGAGTGTCTTACTGGTTTTGCTCGGCTGATCCGTTTACATGTGAATGTAATCGGATCGCTACCCTATTATCTAGGTGCTTCAGCTCGATTAAGTCCATTTCACCTTCAGCCAGGCTAACACGTTTACATGCAATTTAGAAAACTGACATGAGTCTTTTTAGAGCAATAGTTCAGTTTTCTTATGTGCATGTAAACCCGCTGACTGCAGTAAACTGAAGAACTTAAAAGACGATAAAACTCTGTGGTTCCCAAATACTTGTTCCCTTTGGTAAGTCATTAAGAAGCTGCTGCATGTATTCATTCAGAGCTTTTTCCACACACAACTAACGTTGTTTTCTTCAGATTATTACAACATTTTGTCATTTTGATTGTATTCCCCTTCACCAACGTCAGTAACAGTGTTGCTGTGCTTGGATCAGTTTTTATTCTCTTGTCGACTTGTTGATGGTGTAACCGTAAAACCGATGTTTACACAAACAGTTTTAAAGATTAGAGTATTTTTAGACAGCACTAATGGTGGACTGGTCGTTGGTCCAACAATCTTGTTGGATATAACGCTTTCTTCAAACGGATGGCTTCTAGGAACAGATATGATGGGTAACTGGTAGTAATTATAACATAGAACCATGCTTGAAATGGCTGAAATATCCCTTAAAAACTATCTGCAGTGGTTGTGAATATCCCCTGAGACCACTAAAGTGACTCCCTTTATTTTGTTTTATAAATCTAAATTTGGGTGTTGGTTAAGCAGTTTTTTTTAGTCATTTTAATTTATTTAAATTTTGGAAAAAGTGATAAAGTGACATCTTTATGTAAGACTTGCAGTAGCTAAGTAACAGAAACAAAGTTTAGAATGTGAAGGTGAACAAAAAACAACTGTGTAATTAATATTGGGTCACGATTTATTTATTTTTTTAACTGACAGAAAAAACAATGTTTTGGTCAGTCGCTGTTTTCTGTTGGGAAAACACAACAAAGTGTGTTCTCTTTCTTACTCTAGCCTCTGGCATTGTGTGAAGTTTCATTTTAGGAACCTAGAAAAGTTGTGCCTTTACTCCGCCTTAGGAGAGATTTGCTAGAAAGGGATCACTTTGACTAAAATTTGAATAATGAAAACAAGGGAGCGTGGCATCTTTGGTTACATACAGTACTTTTGAAGAAATCTTTCAAATTACTGTCTTTTGGTAGCTTCAGCTACTTTCCTTTCCAGTTTAGTGTAATAAAAATGCTAGTTTAACCTCCGATTATGACTGTGGGTGTTTCTCAATGTCAAGGAACCTTGCCTTGATGCCTTGGTCCCGCCCCGGTCGTCTAGGAGATATGTCATCAGGAACCGTCAAGGCGTGTGTGCTATCATATTGCAACTTAGACGTATAAAATATAACTTAACCTCATGTGTCACATGCCTTGCTAGGCCAGGTGCCTTGACATTGAGGAAACATTGTAAAGCTTTCTTTACTCAACCATACATTGAAAAACTCAAGAAGTGACATCACTGATGGTCTGAAGAGGAAACTGCAGTTTTACTGGATCACAACAATCCAAACATCCTTCTCAGATGATTTCTGTCCACACAGTCACCTTCCCCTCTTTGCTAAATTCCAAACTACATAAACCCGTAATTGTATTTCATGAGCTGTTGTATGACTTTAATCATATGGACCTAATCAGCTCCTCTGGCTCTGATCTCCTGCTGTTGCCATGGCGATAGCCCCAGGTGGCACACTGGTGGACTTCAGATCCACGGGTTTTCTCACGCTACTGAGCTATCACCCCCATCTCAATTAGTGCCCAACAATAGTCTCTCTGAGATGAAGATTCGCTGAATGAACCAATTAACAAACTCGCCACCCTTCATGTTAGCAGACAATCATCTTGCCTTCCAGCTACTCAGAAGTAATTCTGCCTTTTGAGTGGCCAGTATTGACGCCGTCTCCCTCCCTCACTCGTCTCTCGCCGTTCTCCAGCTGTGTCACGCTCCAGCTGTCCTCTCGCCTCTCCCTCATTCCCCCCCTCAGGCTTTTAAATTTTTTTTTATTTTTGCCCTTAACTGTAAACAGTCAAATCACTGCCATTGTTAAGGGCGAGAAAGGAAATAATTAAGTTTTTGGAAACTGCTCAGTATTGACATTAGGTTTGGTTATATTCATCAAAAGTTTGGACTCACCTGTCCATTTGTCCAGATGGACTGATTCATATACAGGGGTTTTATATTGGACACTATTATGTCTATGCCAATTAAAATAAGTCGGTGAAAAGTTTGCACCATGTATTACGTCTGTACATGACAATGTCACACATGGTAAGTAATCTGCATAGCACAGAGAGCTCCACAGACGTAAAGAGATCAGGTATTTACTCATCGCTGTCCTACTGAATGTGGAAACACACGCAGGCTTCAGGCAAACAATGAACAATGCCATGTAAGAACTATTTGTGTCGGTCAGTGTGAACAGGTTAAGTGGTGTTGAACTTTGGTTTCTCAGCAGAGTTTTAAAAGATTTAAGGCAGACTTCACCCATCAGGTGGATGGATCTTGAAGAATAAATAATGTATATCTGTTATTCTGTAGAGCCAGTGTGAGCACAAAAATATAGATCTGTAAATAATAAAATACCACACACAAACACAGATTATCAGTTAATAATCCTAGCACAGACTAGCTGTATTCAATCTTAAATATATATTCTAGAACTACTGAAGTGGGCAACTGTGGAAATGTAATGAACAACAGATTTATTTTGAGGAGTTTTACAAGCTAACAGAATCTAAGAAAATTCTAAAGTTTACGTTACATGGTTATTCACCAGGAAAGCTTTGATTTGCATATACAAACAATCATTACTGTTATTAATACTTAATATTATTGGCTATTACAATTATCAGACAATTCATTTATGAGATGAATCACTGTAAAACCTAACTTAATGCAGCTCTGCCAGCTGTTTCTTACCTTTTAACCAAAAGGTAGCACCTATACAACACACTTTCTCGTTATATTCAGGTTTGCCGTTACGTAAACGCTTACAGGAAGGCAATTAATAACTGATGTTTTTCTTTATTATTAGGATAATACAAGTCTTTTAATGCTTGTTACCAAATGGAAAATTGAATTTTGAAAGTATATTTCAATCAAAATTATAGTCAAACATTCTTGTTTTTACCATCCTTTTGCAACAGCTGTAGCCCATTAAATAAGAAAAAATTCTATCAAAAGTAACATTTAATGTTTTGTCGTCGTCGTCGTCTTCCTCCGCTTATCCGGGTCCGAGTCGTGAGGGCAGCATCCCAACTAGGGAGCTCCAGACCATCCTCTTCCCAGCCACCTCCACCAGTTCCTCCGGCAGAACCCCAAGGCGTTCCCGCACCAGATTGGAGAAGTAACCTCTCCAACGTGTCCAGGGTTGACCCGGGGGCCTCCTGCCAGCAGGACTTAATAATAATAATACATTTTATTTCAACAGCGCCTTTCTGAACACTCAAGGACACTTTACAGAGATAAAATGCACAACAATAAAAGATAAAACAGCATAAAACAAACAGACAGAATGGAGCAAAGAGAGTAACTATTGGAATGCTAGACGGAACAGGTGAGTTTTGAGTCTGGTTTTAAAGAGAGTGAGGGAATCAATGTTACGGAGGTCAGGAAGGAGTGAGTTCCAGAGCTGGGGAGCAGAGCGGCTGAAGGCCCTGCTCCCCAGAGTGACCAGATGGAAAGGTGGGACAGAGAGGTGGATGGAGGAGGAGGACCTGAGGGAACGGGTGGAGGTTGAAGGATGAAGGAGGTCTGAGAGGTATGGTGGAGCTAGGTTATGGATGGCTTTGAATGTATATAGCAGAATTTTGAATTGGATTCTGGAAGTGACTGGGAGCCAGTGGAGCTGCTGAAGAACAGGGGTGATGTGGTGGAAGGAGGGAGTTCTGGAAATGATGCGGGCTGCCGAGTTCTGGAGAAGTTGGAGTTTATGGAGGGATTTGTGAGGAAGACCAAAGAGAAGAGAGTTGCAGTAGTCAATACGGGAAGTGATGAGGCTGTGGACAAGGATGGCGACCGAGTGAGTAGTGAGGGAGGGGCGTAGACGGTTAATGTTACGTAGATGGAAGTAGGCAGACCGGGTAATATTGTTTATGTGGGTCTGGAAGGATAGTGAGGAGTCGAGGATGACACCCAGACTCTTGACCTGAGGGGAGGGGGAAACTAAGGAGTTGTCGACGGGAAGTGTAAAGCTGTGGATTTTTGATAGTAAAGATTTAGTGCCGACAAGTAACATTTCTGTTTTATCACTGTTGAGTTTGAGAAAGTTTGATGTGAACCAGTCTTTGATTTCAGATAAACAATTGGTGAGGGAGGAAGGAGGAAGTGAAGAGGAGGGTTTGGAGGACACATAGAGCTGGGTGTCATCCGCGTAACAATGAAAATGGATGTCAAATTTACGGAAATAATTTCCCAGGGGAAGAAGATAAGTGATGAAAAGGAGTGGACCGAGAACAGAGCCTTGGGGGACGCCAGTAGTGACAGGGAAGGGACGGGAAGTGAAGGATTTTAGTTGAATAAACTGAGTACGGCCAGAGAGATATGAACGGAACCAATCAAGCGGGGTATGAGAAATGCCAAGGGAAGACAATCTATGGAGGAGGATGGTGTGAGAGATGGTATCGAAGGCTGAACTCAAGTCAAGGAGGATGAGAATGGAGAGTAGTCCAGTATCGGCAGCAGTGAGGAGGTCATTAGTGATTTTTGTGAGTGCAGTTTCTGTACTGTGGCCAGGATGAAAGCCAGACTGGAAGGGCTCATATAGGCTATTGAGGGTGAGATGAGCATGGAGTTGAGCAGAGATTATTTTTTCAAGGATTTTTGAAAGAAAGGGAAGATTTGAGATGGGACGAAGATTATTGAAATTATTGGGATCGGTGCCGGGTTTCTTTAATGTTGGAGTAATAGATGCAGTTTTGAAAAGTGAGGGAACAATACCGGTAGAGAGGGAGGAGTGGATTATGGCGGTTATGAGAGGGAGAAGGGAGGTGAGACATGTTTTAACCAAAACTGTAGGGAGGGGGTCGAGAGAGCAGGTGATGGGCTTGGATTTACAGATAATATCAGATATTTCGGATGAGGTGGGAAGAAGAAAGGAAC
>SSNQ01034712.1:189380-209788 GCA_006942095.1 Nothobranchius kuhntae | reverse complement strand
ATGCAACTCTACCATTGATGTTGTTCACTTTGCAACATGGGTGCTTTGTCTCCACAAAGCCTGGAGGAGTTCTGCCATATTGTGGAGTTGCTAATGCTAACAGTTATCTTCTATTAGCCAAGAAGTTCTCTGATGTTTCCTGGATGTTAAAACCAACAACAGCCTTCTCCGTCGTGAGTCAAGATGGGTGAGTCCATGAATGTTAAGTGACAGTGTGACATAGATCTGTCACGCTTTACTAATCCTAGTTTCAATGTCTACTTTCTATCAGAAGCTAATGCAGGAGATAAGTGTAGGAGACTTTTTTCATGTTCAGCCTGCATGACAAACTCAGAGTGACCAGTTATAATCAGAAATAATTAAAAAAAAAAGATGTTTCAGAGTTCCACACCTTTAAAGAAATTTGTGACGTTGTTGGAAGAAAGGGAGACGCGGCATCAGTTGGTGCTCAACCACCTGCTCCACCGGGAGACAGAGTGCACAAACACCTGTGAAGATCTCCAAAATAGACTAAGGAGGAACAATATGAGGATTTTCCACGTGCCAGAAGAGAGCGAAGGTGGAAACTTGATAGACTTTACTAAAGATTTATTAAATAAAGTTCTGACGCTCCCCCCAGACTTGGACATCAAGATAGAAAGAGCGCATCGCACGCTCCAAGTACGACCAAGAGACCATCTGGCAACACCTCGGTCTATTGTGGTGAGATTCCTGGATGCAGCCATGAAAGATCTCGTTTTGAAGCAAGCATGGAGTCAAAGAAAAGTTCTCTTTTTCGGTCAAGACTGCTCGCCAGAGCTGCAGACAAAGCGAGCTAAGGTGCGCGCAGTTATCAAACAACTGCGCCAGAAAGGTATCGGGACAAAATGCTTGTATCCGTCCCGGCTTAAACTGAAGCTGGACTTGGGAGAGAAGACCTACATTACATTGACGAGTGCAGCCGAAGTGCTGAGAGACCTGGGTGTCCAGGTGCATGAAGGGGAGGAAGAGCGCATAGAGGAGCAGCCGATAACGGACTGGACAATCAGAAGTAAGAAAAAAAGGGAGGAAGATTAAGCCACCCGACCTGGAAGCCATCACACAGGAGGAGTAAAACACCGAAACAGGTATTAAAACAACATACTTATATGAAGTTTTAGCAGAGACAATTGGACAAAAATAATAGGTTTGCCATTTATCAGAATGGTGTGATGATCATAACCTTTCTCTTAACATCAAGAAGACCAAGGAGATGGTTATTGACTTCCGAAGGAGTAAGGATGCCCCCCGCCCTCTCTGCATTAAAGGAGCTGAGGTGGAGAGAGTTCCCTCCTTTAAGTTTCTCGGGATTTACATCTCTGAGGATCTGTCATGGACAATCAATACCACTGCCTTGGTCAAAAAAGCACAACAGCGGCTGCACTTCCTGAGGGTCCTGAAGTGGAACAGGCTGCAGACCAACCTCTTGGTGTCTTTTTATCGAGCAGTCATTGAGAGCGTGATGACTTACGCTATCCCTGTGTGGTACGCGGGGTGCACAGTAGCTGATAAAAACAGATACCAGAGGGTCATTAGAGCAGCGGAAAAGGTGATTGGATGCACCCTTCCCTCCTTGGACACTATCGCCCTGCGGAGGTGTCTCACTAGAGCAAGGACCATCTCCAGGGACATTTACCACCCAAACCACTACCTTTTCGCCATGCTGCCCTCTGGGAAAAGGTTCAGATCCCTCAGCTGCAGGACCGACAGACTGAGGAAGAGTTTCTTTCCCTGGGCTGTTAGAACCCTGAATGGACAGAAAAATCAACCCTATTGATATTATTTATTGTATTTTGTAATGTTTTTGTTTTTATTGCATGGTGCATATTGTACTTGTTTTAGCTATTTTTCTTAGTATTTTTAGCGGATGCCTAATGTGGAGCTCTTGGAAATTTCGTTGAATGTGCAATCATTTAAGGACAATAAAGGATATCTAATCTAATCTAATCTAATCTAATCTAATCTAAAAAATATAAATGCAGATTATTCAAATAAGGAAAATACAGGAAATTTGTCAAGACATCGTCATATATTCTTAGGTTAAAAGTCTGACGGAAGAACCGTGATTCCCCATTGGGTTTTTCTTTTGTTTTAGTTTTTCGCATGAAGAATGTGCAACTGCAACCTTTTTTTTTAACATAATTATGCATTATTGGTCGTCATTGCACACTATGCGGTTTTCTACAGAGAGATTAGGTTACCACTCCCTGGCCCCTTACCAACGGGAGCCGAACGCAGTTCTAGAACACTACGACAGGCTAGTAGTTTGGAAGTTCAGATTTGTATAGAGAATGATGCTGCATTGTTAAAGAGCAAGTCACCCCTTACAAGAAGCGTACTTCACTCCCACTTCATGTTTGAAAAATGCAACAATTGCTGTTGCCTAGCAGACCGAGAGGGTGGAGCCACTAACAAATACACACGCTCACGACATTGTGACTTAATGTACCAGTTTACATCATAGCATACCTCTTAGCCAATAGCGGTGGCAGATTTAAATTCAAATGTAGTGCAGAGTTTTTACCTGACAACGGCACAACACTGACAGTTTCAGGCAGAAAATTTAAATTTTAACTAAAATGCACTAAAGTGCAAATCTATTGACTACACGTGTCTGCAGCACGATTAGACACGCATTTATATAGTTTATCAGAAAAAAATAGTTGATTTGGGGGTGACTTGCTCTTTAACCCTGACAAGTAGGTTTAAACTTAACCGATGTTTTCCATCCGGTTCTCCCCAGTGACAGCTCAGTACATCTCTGATTGAAGCGGTGCTTGTCTGCAGGCTGCCGGTTTGTGGAGCTCTCGGATAGGAACCAATGTTTTCCACGCGGTTCTCCCCAGCGGCAGATCTGCGTGTCTCTGATTGCAGCGGCGCTTGTCTGCGGGCTGCCGGCTTGTGGAGCTCTTGGATGGAAACTGATGTTTTCCACCCGGTTCTCCCCAGCGGCAGCTCTGCGCATCTCTGATCGCAGCGGCGCTTATCTGCGAGCTTGTGGAGCTCTGGGATGGAAACCTCTGTGTTCCACCCGGTTCTCCCGAGCGGCAGCTCTGCGCATCTCTGATCGCAGCGGCGCTTGTCTGCTGCGCAGCTGCCGGCTTGTGAAGCACTCGGGAAACCTCTGTGTTCCACCCGGTTTTACTCAGCAGTCAGTCCGGCGTATCTGTGACTCAGAAGCTCTGGTGTTGTGCATAGTTAACTCTGGTTGTAGCTAGGTTGCTACCTCCGTTAGCTTAGCTCCCACCTCCGCATTAGCTTTGGGTTAGCTTCAGGTTAGCTTGTAGCTACATTAGCTTCAGTTGGACGGGTGTCGTCATTTGATCCCAGCCTTACAGCCCCACCCTCAGCTCCACCTCTCTTCCGTTTTGTGGAATTGCCTGGGCTTGACGGAACTTGTGACACGGTCAAAATGGCGGTGGTGGCCACCTCCCATTTTTCCTCAAAAATGTGTTATTGGAGTCTATGGAAACCCATTGTCCATATATGTATATGTCGATAGTGCAGACACAGAGTTGGTTGAGAGAGAGATTAGGATGATACGATAAAGGCTTGGTAAACAAAGAGCCAGTGCTGCAAGATAGGCCTCCCTTCCAGAGAGGACATAACAAAGAGTCACTGCTCACTGCTCAGCAAGATATGCTCCCTGGGCCGTCGGCCAGAGAGAGAGGAAAAGAGAGAGTGAGGAAATCTCATAACTCAGCTTTTAAGGTTTAAAGAATTACCACGAAGTGTATATTGATGTAAATAAAGACTGGCTCGCTTACCCCAAATATGTAGAGTTTGGTAAATTGTGTGCTTTAAGAGCTCAATATATTATCTCTACTTATGACCAATAAGCTGTGATACTCTATATAAATATAGAATATCAACCTGCTTGGTCTTTGGATGTTTAATCAGAAGATTTTTGGATGCTTTGTTTTATTCAGGGATTGTAAACACTTCGTTTTGATTCACGGAAAGAGCCAGGTTTATAAAAATAAGAATTTATTATCCAAACAATTAAAACATGACAAGTTAACTAATATTTACTGTGATGGATGAATCTAGATGGAGGAGAGGAAGTATATGGTGCCTATGTGTGAATGAGGTTATCAGAACTTTCGTATCTAGAAAAGCTGAGTTCTGAGTGTAAAAGAATTTGGTTTGCGTTAAGCTATGAAGTTGATTATTATCAAAAAGCATCAGACGCAATCACACTGTGTTCTACCTCACCCTTCTCGGAGACCCTCTTCACAGATCCAGAGGTCATCGAGGTCAGATGAGCTCTGGCACCCAGGTCCAGTAGACTGACTACAGTGCCGGCTTCTCCAGTCCAGAGATGTCGCCAGGCGCATAGGCTGGATGGAACCGTTTGCGTCTAGACTCTTAAGGAGTCGGAAAAACATCAGCTTTGTTCTGCAGGAACCGTTTGCTCTGTCAGCTTTGCAGCAACCTTGACAGCGTGTCAAAGGCTGCTTCTTAGTTGAAGAGACTTCACTACAGACGGCCGTTTCCGTAGCTTCCTCTAGAACTCTGTAGAACTGGAACACAACTCCGACTGACGAAAGCTGGAATGCGACTCCGACTGCTGAATCACCAGAGTGATTCTGTTTTTAATATTCTCATATTATGATTTGTGTGGCCAATCGGAGCTTGACATGTTAAGAGGTGTTAACCACCAAACCTCAGACATCACGCCTTCTCATATACGGGATGCTCTGATTTGTGGGTAAGAAAATACCTATGTGTCTGCAATTACATTAACCATGCGTCATGAGGAGATATGCAGTGTAGATAATGATTCACTTGTTAAAGCCAACATTCCTGATCGTCATATATAAATCTTTCAATGTAATTATATATTCATTTCACAGATCAATGAAACATTTCATATAGTAGTTCATCAACCAAATTATTATTAAATGATTATTTAACTTACGAGTTGTGAAAGTTCTTCTGTCTTGTGCTGTGAATAAAAACCAGTCTTAGATAAGAGTGAGCCAGGAAGGACCTTGAAGCAAGACTCTTCTGTAGATTAAAGCTCCAGTTGGAGACTTATGTCTCCAAATGACCGACACTGAAGAGGTGACCTGTAGTTTGAAAAACAGACCATTTCCGGAGGCTACACCAATATTGGATGGCATCGGGTTCCCCCATCCAAATGGGACCCAGGGTTTAAAAAATGGGCAAAAAAAGGTCTTATTATTCTTGATCAATTGTTCAGAGAGACAGACCTTAAAACATTCTTGCAGGTTAGGGAACAATTCGACCTCCCCATGAATAACATGTATAAATAATTTCAGATAAGGCATTATATTATAAACATCCAAATGCAATAGAACAATATTTTATTTCACGCATAGGTTCACAGGATCTTTCATGGAAGTAAATTCAAAGAGTCGGAGTACCCGGCCCGGAGGGTTACCGGGGTCCCACCCTGGAGCCAGGCCTGGGGTTGGGGCCCGTGAGCGAGCGCCTGGTGGCCGAGCTTTCGCCCATGGGGCCCGGCCGGGCCCAGCCCGAACCGGATATATGGGCTCATGCAACTGTGGACCCACCACTCGCAGGAGGAACATGAAGGGTCCGGTGCAATGTGGATCGGGTGGCAGACCAAGGCGGGAGCCTTGGCGGTCCGATCCCCAGACAAGAAAACTGGTTTTTGGGACATGGAACGTCACCCCGCTGGCGGGGAAGAAGCAGGAGCTTGTGGCAGAGATTGAGCGGTACCGGCTAGATATAGTCGGACTCACCTCGACACATAGCATTGGCTCTGGAACCCAAGTCCTTGAGAGGGGTGGACACTCTCCTTTGCTGAAGTTGCTTCGTGTGAGAGACGGGGGGCTGGGGTTGGCTTTTTGTTAGCCCCAAGACTCTCTTCCTGTGTGTTGGGGTTTACCCCGGGGGACGAGAGGGTAGCTTCCCTGCACCTTCGGGTCGGGGAATGGGTCCTGATTGTTGTTTGTGCTTATGGGCCAAATATCAGTTCAGAGTCCCTGGGACGAGTGCTAGATAACCGGGAGTCTCCATCAGGGGACTCCATTGTCCTGCTGGGGGACTTCAATGCTCACGTGGGCAATGACAGCTTGACCTGGAGGGGTGTGATTGGGAGGAACGGCCCGCCTGATCTGAACTCAAGTGGAGTTTCGTTATTGGACTTCTGTGCAAGCCGCAGTTTGACCATAACGAACTCCATGTTCGAACATAAGGATGCCCATTGGTACACTTGGTACCAGGGCAGCCTAGGTCGCAGGTCGATGATAGACTTTGTAGTCGTATCATCTGACCTGCGGCCGTATGTTTTGGACACCCGAGTGAAGAGAGGAGCGGAGCTGTCAACTGATCACCACCTGGTGGTGAGTTGGATCAGATGGCAGGGGAAGATGCCGTGTAGACCTGGCAGACCCAAACGCATAGTGAGGGTCTGCTGGGAATGCCTTGCAGAAGAACCTGTTAAGATGGTCTTCAACTCCCACCTCCGGCAGAGCTTTGACCACGTCCCGAGAGCAGTGGGGGACATTGACTCCGAGTGGGCCTTGTTCCACTCTGCAATTGTTGAGGCGGCTGTTGCTAGCTGTGGTCACAAGGTGGCCAGTGCCAGTCGTGGTGGCAACCCCCGTACTCGCTGGTGGACACCAGAGGTTCGGGGAGCCGTCAGGCTGAAGAAGGAGGCCTACAGGACGTGGCTGGTCTGTGTGTCTCCAGAGGCAGCAGACAGGTACCGGATAGCCAAGCGGGGTGCAGCAGTGGCAGTTGCCGAGGGAAAATCTCGGGCGTGGGAGTAGTTTGGTGAGGCCATGGAGAAAGACTATCGATCGGCTCCAGTTCTGGCAAACTGTCCGGCGCCTCAGGAGAGGAAGGCAGCAACTCGCTCACACTGTTTACAGTGGGGATGGGGAGCTGCTGACGTCAACTGGGGCTATAGTTGGACGGTGGAAGGAAGAAGAAGAAGAAGAAAATATCATTTCTATAGCGCCTCTCAAGATAAAAATCACGAGGCGCTTCACAAAAAACAAAACATGTAAAAATATAAAAATGCATTTTGAAAATGTTTAAAAAACATTTAAGATGAGCAAAAATAGGCAATTGTGATTAAAAAAATGTTAAGAAAGAGAGAATAGGAAAGAGGGAAATCAGTGGATCCTGAGGAAGGTGGAATAGGTGGGGAGAGCAGAATAAAGAGAGAGTGGTGGAGAAGGTCATACAAAAGCCAGCTTAAACAAGTCGGTCTTCAGCTGCTTTTTAAAGGAGACCAGTGAGTCCACTGATCTCAGGCTCAGGGGGAGAGAGTTCCAGAGTCTGGGGGCCACAGCAGCAAATGATCTGTCACCTTTGGTCTTTAGCCTGGTGCATTGCACAACCAGTAGGCTTTGATCACTGGACCTCAGGGACCTGCTGGGGGTGTAGGGACTAAGAAGATCACCAATGTAAGATGGTGCTTGTCCATGTAAGGCCCTATAGAGCAGAACCAGGATCTTGAAATGAACCCTGAAGTTGACTGGCAGCCAGTGAAGCTGGAGGAGAAGCGGGGTGATGTGGGTGTGTTTGGAGGACTTGGTCAGAAGCTGAGCACAGGCATTCTGAACCAGCTGTAGACGGTTCAGGGAGGTTCTGCTCAGACACGTGAAAAGAGAGTTACAGTAGTCTAAGCATGAGGAGATGAAGGAGTGGATAACTGTCTCAAGTTCAGAGCGGGACAGAATGGGACTCAGCTTAGCAATGATCCTGAGATGGAAGAAGGAAGAGCAAACAAGAGAACTGACATGAGAATCCAGGGTGAGAGCTGGGTCAAAGGTCACACCAAGATCCCTGACAGAAGGTTTGGTGTGAGAAGCAAGCTGACCAAGAGACTCTCTGACTTTGGGAACCAGCTTGTCTGGGGCAAAGATGAGGATCTCAGTCTTATTTTCATTCAGCTGAAGAAAGCTCCCAGCCATCCAGGTTTTGATAGAGGCTGTGTCTCAATTCAGGGTCTGCATCCTACGTCGGCCGGATTCGTCGGCCGGTTACGTCACTGCGCCGCGACTAGGCCTGTCCCAATTCGAAGACTCCTTCAAATGCGGTCGACGAATGCGGCCTTCTTTTCGCCTGAATGTAGGATGGGTCGGGTGTATCCTTCAACAGGTAGCATTTCCCAAGATGCCTTGCGGGCCGGCCAGCAGAAAAACTTAAAAACAATGGCGCACAGTGAAGCGGGAGCTGTCGGAGAGGATTGCGCATATAAATGTCAGTATAAACTTGAAAACTGTTAGGTTAAGGACTTTTTTGATACATGAACGTTATTTTAGTTAGAAATGTTACAGTAAAAGTGCTTGTATTGCGGTCTCGGCTCGTATGTTCGGCCGCGCTCGGTGTTGTACTTCTCCCGCTACGTTTTCCCCCTGATTTTAATAGAAGTTTGTATTTTAGGAACAAAAGAGAAAACCAGGGAATTTATTAAGCTTAGGGCGGAGATGGACCACATGATCGCCGGAGCAAAGTATTCGGCGGCTGTGGCATGGAGGTACAATAACATCTCATATTTTAAAAACTCGTTTGAGTTTATTTTTTCTGCGAAAACATGAAAGGAATAACCCGTTGTCCTCTTTTCTCTATCTGTTTTTTTTTCTTACATGTTTGTTAAGACTATTCTGGAGAAAATGGGCATCCAGGGGAAGGTGCCAGCGATGACCAGCTTCTGGATCTGATCTGGGAGGCCTTGAGGCTGCAGAGGGAGGCAGAGCAGCAGGGGCCCAGGAGAGAAGGAAGAACTTTGACAGCTTTTTACTTTGCTAGAAAAAAATGGTTAATAAAGATTAAACATGTACATATAAAAGAAATATCTAAATAAAATCAGTTCTGCATTAAACTCTTGAATTTTATTTTTGTTTACAAATGAGAATTGTTTACTAGAGGGTATCCGCTGGGTCTTGAAAAGTCTTAAAAGGTGATAAATCGGTTTTGGTCAAATTAAGACCCTTAGAAAGTATTAAAAACTATTATCACATCTTTGCTCAGGCTCAGCTTGTCGAAAGTATTTTCTCTGAATTAGCTCTCCAACAGTCAAGGAAATGATTAACCCCCAGAGACCCACGGTTGTAATATTACAACATCAGATTTAAGTCTACAAGAATAAACCTATCCCCAATTTTTTTTTCTTTTTAAAACCACATTTACATTGCTAACAGGTCCTATTGTTCAGTTCTGCAACACTTGACTGTTAAAATGTGTAAACAGGCCCGTTTATCTGGCCTCCTAGAACAACATGTGAAAGGTTAAAAAAAGATTTTGCAGTTGTTTTCTAAATTTGGGTCTCTGGGGGTTAAAAAGCTTAATAAAACGTCGAGCTCCATCGTATAAAGTTCCTTCTCCCTTCTGCCCAGCGGTTCCACGGTTGCTAGGCGACGGAACGTTCGCGGAGGGAGTTCATGAAGGCTAGGCCTGTCCAAATTCACAGCCGTTAACATCCGGTCTACCCGGCCGACGGAGGACGCAGCCCACGTCGGCCGGGTGGGCTGGGTCCTTCGAAGGATGCAGACCCTGAATTGAGACACAGCCAGAGTCTTAGCAGGTGTGTAGCGGCTGCAGCATAGACATCTCATGGGTCTTGAAGGAGATGTACAGTTGGATGTCATCTGCATAAATATGGTAGGAGATTCCTTTGAAGGAGCTCAGGATGTGCTGAAGAGGAAGCAGATAGAGGAAGAAGAGCAGCGGCCCCAGCACAGAACCTTGTGGGACACCATGGGTAAGAGAGGTGGTGGAGGACCTAAACTTGGAGATGGCCACAGAAAAGGAGCGCTCAGAGAGTTAAGAGGAGAACCACTCCAGAGCAGATCCTGATAGGCCTACCCAGTCTCTGAGCCTCTCCAGTAGCAGGTCATGGTCAAACGTGTCAAAGGCTGCAGTCAGGTCCAGCAGGACCAGAACAGAACAGTCCCCTGCATCACTGTGAGTCAGAAGGTCATTAGAGACCCTAAGAAGAGCTGTTTCAGTAGAATGAGCTTTATGAAAACCTGACTGGAAGCTATCATAGATGTTATGCTCATCAAGAGAAGCTGTGAGTTGTTTAGCCACAACCTTTTCCAAGATCTTGGAGATGAACGGAATACTTTGAGGAGTGTGTCGAGTTTGGTGGCAGGAGAATCTTGTTTCTGCTTTTTGCGGATGATGTGGCCCTCCTAGTTTCATCCAGCTCTGAACTTCAGCTCTTGCTGGGTATGTTTGCGGCCAAGTGTGAAGCGGCTGGGATGAGGATCAGCACCTCCAAATCTGAGACCATGGTTCTCGACCGGAAAAGGGTGACTTGCCAACTCCGGGTCGGGGGAGAGGTCCTACGTCAAGTGGAGGAGTTTAAGTATCTCGGGGTCTTGTTCACGAGTGAGGGAAGGAGGGATCGGGAGATCGACAGGCGGATCGGTTCAGCGTCTGTAGTGATGCGGACGCTGAGCCGATCTGTCGTGGTGAAGAGGGACCTAAGCCAGAAAGCTAGGCTCTCGATTACCGGTCGATCTACGTTCCAATCCTCACCTATGGTCATGAGCTTTGGGTAATGATCGAAAGAATGAGATTGCGGATACAAGCGGCCAAAATGAGCATCCTCCGTAGGGTGGCCGGGCTCAGCCTTAGAGATAGGGTGAGGAGCTCGAACATTCGGGAGGGACTCGGAGTAGAACCGCTGCTCCTCCGGATCGAAAGGAGTCAGTTGAGGTGGTTTGGGCATCTGGTCAGGATGCCTCCTGGACACCTCCCTGAGGAGGTGTTTCGGGCATGTCCTGCTGGCAGGAGGCCCCCGGGTCGACCCAGGACACGTTGGAGAGGTTACATCTCCAATCTGATCCGGGAACGCCTTGGGGTCCTGCCGGAGGAGCTGGTGGAGAAGGCCGAGGAGAGGACGGTCTGGAGCTCCCTAGTTGGGATGCTGCCCCCGCGACCCGGACTCGGATAAGCAGAGGAAGACAACGATGACGACGACGCATAGGGAAAAAATCCCAAGCTAAAGGTGATGTCACTAATAGGGATGGGTACCGAATTCGGTACTTTTTAAGGTACCGACCGAATTCCATAATACCGACCGAGCACCGATTCACGTCATTTCAAACGGTGCCTCGTTTCGGTACCCGTCCATCATAACGAGAACTTGCCAAGACAGCTCTGCATGCGCAAGAGCGTTTTGTCGTCGCTTGCTGTGAACCAGTTGTAAACAGAGCAGCATGGTAGAGAGAACGCAGGCTAAAGCTTGGGTCCACTTCACTAACTGTGATGGGTAACTGGATGATGAAACCAGCGACAGCTATCTAAGTGAGACATCCTCATCTTAATCTGCTCCGGTAGGTAAATATAATTAGCTTGATATGTTAGCTTCCGTTTCGCTAATGGTGCGTTCGCTTTCTCCTCGGAACTCCGAATTTCCGACTAGAACAACATGAACGCGCTCTAAAGTTTGGCTTCACTTTACTAAATGTGATGGGTGAAGACGAAACCAGTGACGATCTATGTGTGAGGCATCGTTTTAATCTGCTCCAGCAGCTAAATAAACTGTTTAAGATATCGTTAGCTTGATATGTTAGCTTCCATTGCTACCATTGTTATCAGCTAATGGTGCGTTCGCTTTCTCCTCGGAAATTCTAACTTCCCAGTAGGAAAAATCAAATGAAAAAAGATGGCAAAAGGAATGAAGTTACACAGTAAATTTAGTTTACAGTAAAGACGTTTGCTTCAGTTTAATTATCAGCTTATAAAACTACAAGGGCAATGTTAAAATACAAACAGTTGTATGTTATTTATCGTGATATTTATCAAATATTGTTATATATTGAGAATAATATATATTTAATTATAAAAGAGAATTAAAATAATAAACACTCAAAAGTATCAAAAATTGCTACCGTTAAGTACCGGTATCGATTCGTAGGTACCGGTAATTAGTACCGGATCGATTCAAATGTCAAAGGTACCCATCCCTAGTCACTAATCTATAAAGTTTCTTTCTTGGCTGTACCCATAATATGAAATATATAAAAGAGACATGGGAGTTAGAATTAAATATATTAATAGAAGATGAGCAGTGGGATGATCTATGCAGACAAACTCACAGGGGGATCAACAGCCAAATGTGGAAGGAATTTGATTGGCAGGTAAAAACTAGGTACTTTTTCACTCCCTTGGTCGTATCGGGGTTTGTAAAGGATACCCTGTCCCCACTTTGCTGGAGGAATTGTGGGGAGGTGGGGGACCACTCCCATATATTCTGGGATTGCCCAGTTATTATTAAATATTGGAGAGACATAAAGGAAGAGTTGGAAAAAATTTGGGGAAAAGAGTTACCTTCACAACCTTTATTCTACATGTTGAGGGTTACATCAAGCGAAACATTAAATTTGGACCAAAGATATATTGCCCATATCTCATCATTTGCTGCAAAGAAAATTATAACAGTAAAATGGAAGGATGTAAACCCCCCAACTAGAAAATAATGGAAGGAGAGAATTAAACAAATATATGTGATGGAAAACATGACGTCTACATTGCAAATGAAGTTGATAAATTCCAGGATAGATGGGAATGTCTCAGACAGTACTTAGCAATGTGATGTATTTGGATGTTGTTTTTTCTGCTGTCTACTCTGATGTCAATAGGAATTTTTGCTATGAAATTATGAAAATGGTGGATGTAAAGGTGAAAAAATATATAATCTTAGCGATGAAATGAAATGATTGTACTTTTATTCTTTACAGAATTTTTGTTATTCCGTTTTTCTTTTTGTTCAATGTCAGGGTTGCTAAAGTATGTTGTGCAATGTCAAACTCAAAAAAAAAGTAAAAAAAAAAAAGAAATTTGTGTCATTTCGCCAAGATATTTTGTCTTTAAAGTAAAACATATGTTTGACGATACCTAACTTGTAGAACCATCAGGTTCGATTAACTTCATTTTAGATGTTTAAATATTAAATTTGTTCAAACCAATATTTGTAAATATTAAAACTGTGTCACTGTAGATAATAAGAACGTCCACATTCTTAGCATTCCTAAGTGATTTTTTTTACGGTTGGAGTTTTAGTATTTTATTCGTGTGACGTTGTTTTCACATATTTTAGCATAGAGAAAGTGTGATGGCGACTGTTTCCAGATAAAGCAAAGCAGATGCAGAAAGCTGATTAAAAAGAAAACAAAAACACCCACATTGTCGTTTTGGTTGCCAGGGCTCAGAGAAACATGTGAAACTCACTGTTACATCATCATCTCTTAAAATATTGCTTGTTTGTTTTTTGCATTCACAAAAGCACTTGAAACCTTTGGAAAGTATTTTTTAATACATCAGATTGGATGTGGACGAGAGGTGAAAAAGTTGCAGAAAATCAGTGTTCCTAAAAATGCCCAGAGTTTGGTCAATGTCACAGCTAGAAGGTAAGTACCATCAGAGATCAAGTTCATGAAGTTTGATGCAGATACACCACAGCTGACCACCAAAGCTGTGAAACCTGAACCGCTCTTTGAGGATTTTGTTTTGCTGTTGTGATATCGCCTGCCCAGGAACCAATTTGTGACCTGCTTCTTTCAACTCACTAGGTTGGCTGGTGGATGTGAGCACTTGGCATTGCCCTCCTCCTTGATGGGATTGCATTGTGTTCTGACCTTTAAGTTTCTGTGATTTCTTCCTTCACATCTCTCTGACTGTTTTCTTTCCTTTGTGGTGTCTCACTGAGAGGGCTGGAGACTTGACAATGCATTTGATGCACTGCAGTAGAAACAGCATTACATTTAATGATCTCATCCCCGTATCTGTCTCTTTTACTTTGTCACCTCCATCCTGAAACGGTCTGTTATTCGCCTTTCATTCTCTTTGTGTCTTCATCCCTCTGATATCGCCTTTGCTTTACTTTGAGTTTAACAGGAAGAACGATCATTAAATATAATAAAGCCAAACCAAGATTCCACCCTCACTT
Source organism: Nothobranchius kuhntae (assembly GCA_006942095.1). Lineage (NCBI taxonomy): Eukaryota > Metazoa > Chordata > Actinopteri > Cyprinodontiformes > Nothobranchiidae > Nothobranchius > Nothobranchius kuhntae. The sequence goes on along the minus strand of SSNQ01034712.1, from coordinate 195,867 downwards.
GGGCTAAAACCTGATCTAACACACACACACACACACACACACACACACACACACACACACACACATCTGCCAGTTCCCCCTCAATGCTTGTATTATTTATTGGACTTTAGTTAAATAACTTTCAGTGCTTAAATGTGACCCAAGATGTTTCTGAGTGGCATCAGTGAACACTGCCATGGAAAAAAGAAAATAAAAACATTAGGTTCACATGGCTCCCAGTTGGGCTTTTAGCTTTTTGGCCCATCTGTTCCATACAAGCCCCATGTGGTTCTAAGTCCGTTTTGCTTATATCAGCAGGCAGTAATGAGAGTCCATCAGAGGGATCTGTGTTTTATCCTCTGAGCTTAGTTTGGGTTTAAACGAGGAAAATGTAGCCTCCTGTTGCAGGAAATATGAACTCGTGTTTTCAAAGCCACATGAGTAAAGCATATGCTACCTTAGGAGATGTTGTTTAGGATACCTCGATGATTAAATGTTTGGTAACTTTCAAAAGTTAAGGCTACAAAACGGTACAGATGGTTAACATGGCAGACTTCCTTGTGATAGACTGGATCTATGACCCAATGGTCTCTAGAGAACAATGGTGGTTCCCTGCTAATCTAAACAGTAGGTATGGAAAATGGATTAATGGTTTGCTATTAGGGATATGTATTGGGTAAAATTTGGTGATACGTGATACATACAGGGGAGGTAATACAATGTATCACGATATATTACAGTACATTCAGTCAGACATTATTAGCAATTATTGTAGACTAAATGTTTATGTTTATTTATTTGGCAGACGCTTTTATCCAAAGCGACTTACAATTTATAACCTATAGGGCATGTTGTGATCTGTGGGGGAAACCGGAGTACCCGGAGGAAACCCACGCATGCATAGGGAGAACACGTAACTCCACGCAGAAAGGCCGCAGCCGAGTTTCAAACCTGCAACCTTTGTGCTGCGAGGCAACAGTGCTAACAACTGCGCCACCATGCAGCCCATGTATTGTAGGAATATTCAATAAGCAGTCCAAACTGATACTTAACATGTTTAACACAAGGTATCTGAACCATAATAGAGGGATTTACATTTCAATGGTGGAAACAAAACCCATTGCATACTGCTGCTAACTAGAGGTCGGTGTTTGAATTGCGCCTAAAGAAAATAAAATACAAACGTTTGCATGTAAATTCTTCCAAACATTAGATGCACGGCTTCTGAATATCGATATAATATCACAGGAAAAAATACGATATTTTGCCATATCACTATTTTCCTACATCCGTACTGGTCATACTGAATGCTATTTACCTTAAACCTGTATTGTATCGATTTGTAGGGAAACCAGGAGGTTTCTTAGATAAAGTAAAAAGAAAGAATCAGACTTTTGGACTGCATCAAGACACATGCAAGACCACTCAACACCAACAAAGGGCTGATGACTGGGTCGTAGCATGCCTGTGAAGTCGATGTTGCCAGTCATTTAAAGTCTCGATGACCCCGACTAATTATGTGGGCCCCATGTGTAATGGTTGGTGGTCATTTTGAGTAGAAAACAAAGATACAGGCAAATGCAGGGCAGCAGATGGTAGGTGGTGTGAATTCAGAAATATTTACTGACAGAATATCTTCAGAACAAGTAGGACAGACAGGAACAAGGAGGAGATGGAACGAGAAAGTGGAATGTGAGTAATTAGCATTAGCATCACAGGTAACATGCTACATGACCAAGAAGACCTAGGGACAACATGGATATGAAACAACAACCTAGAGAACTACAATGAACCAAAGACTGGTGCAAAAACACAATTTCTCCAGCACTCAGAGAGCACAGACGCTTTTTTCTTCAGCTCCCTTATCTGCTTCCCCAAAGCTCTTGTCCTGTCTGCCTACAGAGCAGTTCTCTGCATTTCTCCTGAAATCACTACTCCTTTTTGGAAATATGGAGTTAATTAACTGGTCATTCAACGCGATTGATAAGATTTTTTCTACGATGAGAACAGAGAAGGGGGCTCCCACCTTTCCCGAGGGGACATTCGCAGCGGGATATGCACTCAATTCTTGGGAGGTCTGGCGAATCGTGTGCCTCTCTCAGTTGTCCATCGAGGACGTGGAAGATTTGTGGATGTTCGGCCTGATGATCACTGGATTTCTTCTGATTGGAGTGGGAGGATATCTGGTTTTCTGGAAATTTGGGAAGACGGGAGCGATTGGAGTGCGACCCACATCCACAAAATGTGCCGCCCGGGCGGTGACCTCACAGACTGGGACGTTACTGGAGGTGAACCGTAAGCTGGACAATGTCCTCGCAGCGTTGCCTGTGTCAGTGCGCAAGATGGATGTCATCTCGGAGAGGGTCACCGGACGGTGTGGGGATGTTTAGAACGCATAAATTGGCTTCACTGGTGGACATGAATGACCACTAAGGCAGAGAGGAAAATTATCTCTGTCTGCCCTAAACAAAGTCTTGCTTATCTGACGCCAAGCAGCCTCCAAGGCTGCCTTCAACTCACCCCCACGAAAGGAGGAATGCTGACAGATGCTGTGTCCCGACCTTCCCCCCTGCCTTCAGATTGTGACTTCGGCTTCGAGGTCATCGACCTGCAGGAACTCAATGCGCTCTCTGTTCCTCATTTCTCCCTCCCACCTGTCGACTGCAGCTGGTGAAGCGCCGTAATGGCAGCTCCCGTTGGAGGATTCAGGATCCCGCCCAACCCCGCCTTCCCACCGGACTCTGATGCTGTGTATCTGTGATGTTTGTGCTTCTATGTTGAGGAGTTTTTTTGTATAATAGAGTTACTCCCCGCTGGGTCTAACTCTGCTATGCCTTTTTTTTTTTTACCTTACCCCAATTATCCTCATGTAACACCCTTTTCATCTAATGAAATGAGCGCCGTTATGGCTGCTCTCGTGACTGCCTGTACCTGTTTTTGTCCACATGTGTGTGTGTTTAACCTTGGTCAGGTTGTGTTCGCGGAGTCAAGTTCCTATGCTCTGGGTCGCTGGAGCACTGGCAATAAAGCTGATTCTGATTCTGATTCTGATAATAGAAAACTCACCACCGACAAAAGGTGTCTAACTGTTACCCTATAACCATGACACAACAACACTGGTTACACCGCCACCATGCCCCACCGAGGACGCACGTATCCTGCTGCCACAATAATAAATCACCACAACATCACTATAAATGTTTTGCACGTATACACTTTTGAGGACCAATCACACTTTAGCTCACTGCAGATTGCACTGTATTCTATGGAAGAATTAAAATGCCACAAATTGAGCACTTGAATTTTCTATTAAAGAGCAGAATTTCATATCAAGAGACCAACTTTTTAATTTGAGAACAAGATTTAATATTATTGCTCTCAAAACTCGTAATGCTTGCACTCAAAATGTCTGCTTTCTTTCAAATAAACTGTTCTCCTTCAAATCTTTGTTTCTGCACTAAGATTTGAACCTTCTTACACTGGTATTGTCTTCTCACGTGAAAACGTTTTCTCTACATGGATCAAAACTGCTCCCACAAGTCTGTTCCCTGCTGTCACAGAATTTTTCTGCTCTCTCTCAAAACTTGGAAGTATAATCTCCTAGCAACCGCTCAGCCAATAGAAAGACAATGTAGAACTGGGCGGGAACAAACCTCTTTGGGGCACATTTGTTTTTACTATCTGTGGATTTCCCTGTGTGGCTGCCGCATCTGCGCACTAACAGCCTACCTGCAACCTGCCGGCTCCGATCTGGAACGGGAGTTTCGTTCACCTGGACCAGCAAAATGGACCAGAACCAACAAGACGCCTAAGTACTTTAAGTTATTTGTCAAGGCTAGTAGCTGCAGTTTATTTTATAAAATTCTGTTTTGTTATGCTACTTTTTACAACTCCTTGCATTTAATATTGCAACAGGAGCACATAGCTAGGTGGATTAGCCTATTCTCACAATAGCTACAAAGTTTATAAAATCACCAGATCTGAGTTTTACCCTATCGTATCACTCGTCCTCTATGCTAGCTCTGGACCTAGCGTAGATGTTTCTGTTTAGTATTCCCAACTTCATTTTTAATGGTTAGCTCTTTGAACAAACCGTTAGCATTACCCATGTAATGCTATGAGTTGTTTACTCAACAAACTTCGTTTCCATGTCTAAGTGCACAACTGCTGACTATCAAAATGTGTTTCATCACGATGTTTTTCTCGTGCTGTAATAAACAAAATGGAACATTTATGTTTCAGCGAGCCTTTTCACCATGACTGATTTGGACTCTAATGCGGCTTTAACACAGAGGAAACTTTAAATGTTTATAATTCTACTTCTGATGGACCAGAACCATAAAGTTATGAGTTTGCTGCATGCATAGGCGGAGATCCCAGGGGGACATGGGGGACGCGTCCCCCCTCACACAAAGTTGTCCCCCCCCCCACAAAAGTTATTGTAAACACATGAATGCCATCAGTAAACCTGTATTGTCTTCTAAAACCACAACGTAAAAGTTAGTCTGCAAATACAAAACAATGTGTTTTTAATTGTTTGCCCCCCCCCCAATTCCTCAAGTTGGTACGGTCGGTCCACACACGCTGTTTCCAACGGGCGGGGCTGCCGGATCTGCCCTGCTCACAGCTTCACGGCAGCCCGCAGGTTCACAGGAGGCGGGAATCAAAATGCCAGCGGTTTCCAGCAGTAAGTCATTTATCACACGCTTGTTCTACAAACTTAAATATGTATGTCAAATGTGGTCATAAATGTCAAACACAGACACCGATTATCTTTAGATTTTGATCACCGGTCGGAGATCCCTTTATGACAAACCACCACCACCACAGTAAAAACCAAGTGGTCACTTCATGTTCTCTGGTCATTCCAGGATTATTCCGCTATTATTATTCCGTTCACTAAGGTGATCAAAAGTTCCTTTTTCCGGACACGTACGCTTTCACGGTCTGCCCCTGGAATCTGCGGAGCATTTATAGATCGATGAAAATGTCCGCGTTTCATCCTATTTAGCAGCTGAATATGGTAGAATCAAAACTAACCGGTCCGATGCATGGGATACCACAGCGTTTAAGCGCTCTTATCCCGTCTTCCCCAGGCTCTGCAGTTGTTTACAATATGTCAAAGTGCAGGTGCACCGTGCAGCTTAGGGATGAACTGGTTGCAGCAAATGTGTGGTGGAGGCACGTTGCTCAAAGCTCTCAGTGTAAAACATAGAGCCAAAGATCCCGTTGGCCACACAGACCCAAAAACACCATGAAAACTGAGAAAAGTGAGAGATCGATTAAACTGAAAGATAAACTTTAGAGTATGTATATGTTTAGTGTATTTGTAAAGTAAATGTTTATTATTAAAATGAAACAAATATTTCAAGAATATATTTTTAGATTTAGATTTTATAATATTTATCTTTTCATTCAGTAGGACTTAGATAAAGTTATTAAATATTACAGAGTTATTATCTAATAGCCTACAAAAATTTCTATGATTTATTAAAGAGATTTCAGTCATTTTGATACTTGACTTGTGAAAGCTGATTTGAAGTTTCTTATTTTTTCTAGACATATTCAGAAGGGAAATTTCAAATATATTAAAATCAATATGGAACTATTTGGATTTTAGTAGCTTTCATGTTATGTGATTTAATAAAATTTTAATTTGACATTTATGTTCTCTCTCTTTGTTGTGAAAAAGTTAGATATGTTTTAGTACTTAAAATTAATGCTTTGCATCCGTCTTCACGTGTAGCTGTTGGTCAGCTAATGGCCATGTCATTTCAGGACATGTTGCTTCAACTATTAACGATCTACTTTTAAATCTTTATTTTGAATTGCTTATTCCGTTTTAGGCCACTATCTTGTTACTGAAATGAAAACAAAAAGAAAGGATGCTTATGGAGATGTACAAAATTGGCAAGATATTATTGTTGATCAATATCCTCCAGCTTGCATTTTGATAAAGACATCTATAAGAAAGAAATGAAATTGTTTCTTAATGGTTTCATTAGGCAAAGTCCAGTCACTTGAGCACAGGCAGCCAGAGCCTATCAGACACAGGCACAAAGTCACAGGTCAGTCTCTTATAAGGACATACAGTGTTGTATGTAGAGAGCATTTTATTTCATGGCCCCCCTAAAAATTACTCTCTGAAGTTTTACTGTTTATTGTCCCCCCCCCCAAAATTGAAATGGGATTTCCGCCCTTGGCTGCACGCTCCAAAGAGCGGAGACAAACCAGAGGGCGAAACCGTCGGCCAAAGCAGAGAGATTGTGGAAAGCAGCAGGTGAGTTAACTCGTGTGCTAACATCACAATATTGTACAGATTACTATCATGTACCAGACAGTTAAAACAGTATTGGTCAGTTAATATAATATTAAAACTAATAAGCACCTGTCAGCTGTCTCATACTCGTTAATATCTGTTCACCTAACGTAGTTTAGCTCTTAGAGAGAGGGAGAGATGCCTATCATCTGGTTCTGGAGCTCATGCGGGCTTCTGTGAGCTGGATTT
>SSNQ01034712.1:153508-188900 GCA_006942095.1 Nothobranchius kuhntae | reverse complement strand
CCATAGACTAAAATGGATTGTACTTGACACTGCGCCGTTCTTCGCCGCTGACGCTTCCAGTGTGAGATAGGGGTTAGATGTGTTCTTTTATTATGGGTAATTTTCCAGATTCAGCAGGGAATGAAATGATTGCTTCCCTCATGTTGTTCTCGTCAGAAGAGGAGTTTTTCTCTTTACAATAACAGTGTTTAGTTTTATCTGTGACAGGAGAAGCTGGTTTAAAGTGAGGTTTCATGTTTATACAATGTTAAATGTGTTTACATCATGAAAAAAAAGACAATTTATCCCAATTTACTCTTTACAACAGATGAGTGTGATTTGTCTCTAGAAACTGAAAGTGTTGATAAGTTTTGTGAACTACCATGTTAGTTTGAATAAGTTGTTTTATTTTTGTGAGCCATATAGAAATCTCATTGTTACAATAAATAATTTTGTTTCAACTGGAGTCTTTATTTTTCTTTCACTTGAACAGAAGAACTCAAATTTGAGCCATTTGTGCATCTAGATTTTAAAATTATTTTTATAAATAACGGATCCTATTTTATCTTAAAGTTAGATTGTGTCGCATAAATCAGTTGTTTTTATTTACAAAGTGTTTTTTGATAAAAACAAAACAAAACTCTGAAACAGTCAACATAAAAGAAATAAAAACCTGCTTCAGGTCAGCAGACTGTTGCTGTCATGCAACCAATGCAAAGCTATCGAGTCAGTATGTATGTAAAAAGTCTGTCTGGCCAAAATAATGCATTAGTTTTCATCAGCTTGAACACCATGACACTGACAACGTTCACATGATGATCGTAATGTGGAGCAGAAAGCTGAAGAGCAGATGTAGCTAACTGTTGAAGCCACACAGGATAACCCACAGACATATGTATGTAGACCAGGGGTGTCAAACTCATTTTAGCTCAGGGGCCACACTGAGGGAAATCTAGTCCCAAGTGGGCCGGACCGGTAAATTAAAAACAACTTCAGATTGTTTCCTTTGTTTTAATACAATCAATATAAAACAAGGCTGGAGCCTGAGGACAGTGTATCCAAAATTGTACAAGTACAACACCTGATGTGTACTTGAAAATTTGAAGAAAAAAAATCAATTAAAAAAAACATTCCTTAGTGATTCAGAGAGCTTACAGATCACATGGCCAGATCACTTTCATGCAGCACTTAAAACATATTTGACTCATTTTACTTAACATCTTTTAGCTTTCACCAGCACATCAATATCAGAAGTCACATCCTGAGTGGTAGCCAACTTCAGGATGTGATTCAAGTTCTTGTGTGAGCCTTGAGCGCAGCTTTGTTTTAGTTATTCTCATTACAGAGAAAACTTGCTCACAAAGATAAGTTTATTTTCACTCTACATTGTAAAGTATGAAAATAAAGTTTACACAACCATCTCGCGGGCCGGATTTAACCCGCTTGCGGGCCGGATGTGGCCCGCGGGCCGCATTTTTGACACCCCTGATGTAGACGCCTCGTGGACTGGCGCTGTCTATTGGAGCAGCTGTAGTGGCCGGCCGCCATTTTAGATGGGTCTCCATTTGCCCCCAGTGCATTGCTTTCTCCTAAGGAAGGCGTTTACCCAACTAAAAAATGCACAGAAACGGGTGTAGTTGTTCACGCAGCATCTGCATCTCTTTTTACAGTAACTGCTCTGCATTGACTTTGGAATGTGAGGAGACCCATCTAAAATGGCGGTGAAGCTGTTCCAGTGCCCAATTGGGCGTCTACGTATTCATATCCGCTTTAAAATCGAGCGCACCCCAAGACGATTTTAACCGCCCAGTTTCATACAGTTCTCCTATTGGCTGAGCGGTTGCTAGAAGATTATACTTCCAAGTTTTGAGAGAGAGCAGAAAAAATCCGTGAGAGCAGGGAACAGACTTGTGGGAGCAGTTTTGATCCATGTAGAGAAAAAGTTTTCACGTGAGAAGACAATACCAGTGTAAGAAGGTTCAAATCTTAAAGCAGAAACAAAGATTTGAAGGAGAACAGAGTACATATGAAAGAGAGCAGACATTTTAAGGGCAAGCATTACAAGTTTTGAGAGCAACAATATAAAATCTTATTCTGAAATTAAAAAGTTGGTCTCTTGATATGAAATTCTGCTCTCAAATAGAAAATTCAAGCGCTCAGTTTGTGACATTTTTATTTTTCCATAGTATTCCTCTTACGTTCTCCGAGACCAAGCCAAGATCCTTTCTGTTTGTTTTTAATGCCATGGCTTCATTCTGGATTAGAGAAAATTTCCCCATACACTAAAACCTTGATGAAGACCTTTTTGTTTTGCAGATTCAGATGAAAAATCCATCCACTGCCACTTCACTTGCATCATATACAGATAAGATCAAACCTTTATCATTATTTTTGAACATCTTTGTAACGTTCATTCTGTGTTCTTTATCTGATTCTTCACTAATGCACAGAGTAAATAAAGCTTTGTTTTGACCTATTCTTTCTAGCATGTTTCGGTGCTCACTGGCGCCTTCGTCAGAGCTTTCGCTGATGTTGATGTCGTCATTTCCGTCTCCGTTAATCTGCGGACAGCAAGGGTCGATATCGCCCTCTACTGCCCGCACCTTCCCCGTTGGTCACCATGTCCCTTCATCACTATTATTGCTTCGGTCTGCTGCTACAAACTACATCTTTTAAAATCATTTTGTAAAGCAAAATCAAACACCATAACACCTTTAGACTCCTGTCCTTCACCTGAAGACTAAACCATTTGTGATGACTTTATTTTTGCAGTGTCTGGGTTTTCTATTTGGTCTGACACAAACAGCCCTTTAATAGTACTTTTCAGAGAACCGGCAAAAATAAAGAAATAAATACTCTTAAGAGGTGCATGGAGCTCTGACACCAATCATCCATCTTTACACTGTTATTACCATTCAATCTGTGGAAAAACACTTTGCATAGATTTGGCTTGCATAACTTGAGACTGAACAAAATCTATCACTGACATTTTCTATTGCTGTTTTCATGCAATCATGCTGGTTTCTACATTCAATAACTGTTGCTCAATCTAGCCAAAAATTCGTCACTAACAAGAACAAAAACAAACGAAAGGTAATTGCTGGATAAGTTCCAGTGACACTCGTCAACAGTTGCAACTTCTGTTTTACTCACAAAAGCTGCGTTTTTATCATCTCTCTCTTTATGTTCAACTAGGATTTCATCCAACGTTGTCGGTGTGCTGTGGGTGTAACTGAAGCTGTGAAACATAATGTGCCATCCTTTTACAAGTTGATTACTTCACCCTGAAGGCTGAGCATGTTTAGTTGATGAAAAAAACAGACACCTCCAGCCTGGCTCTTTAAATTGAACTGTGTGTGTCTTGTTTTATGCGAAATGCATACCTGTTCATTCACTTTGCAATGTCAGCAGCTATGAAACGAGACACTGAAAAATTTTACTGTGGTCATTCACCCACTGTGACCACGCTTCCAAGATTGCTCTTAGAAAATTGCCTCCACTGTGAAAATATTCCAAAAATGAAGGGTGCCATTTTAAAATCCATCTCTGAAATAAGCTGCTCTTCCTCTCACTTGGCCAGTTAGAGGCATGGAAATAGGTAATTTCCCTACAGTACTGGAATATATTATCCCTTTTCTTCTAAGCCTTTAGTCTGGAATAGTCCACAATTGTCACATTCGTCACCTCCTCCTGGATGCAGTTTTTTTAAGTTTGCACACCAATGAATTTATGAATTGTGGAAAAAATAAGTATTTGGAATATATCGCCAAGTGTTCCACGGCATGTTAATGGCATTCTTGTGAGAAAGCAATGTTTAGGGGGTGTTCTGAAAGAGAAGTTGCTGTAACCATTTCCTTGGTAATGTGGAGGAGGACTGCTCAAACCAGCCATGGGGAGGTGCTCAATCTATTTCTGGCCTCAAAACCACATAAAGTTAGGGCTAGGTTTAAAAATAAATTTGTTCAAACAGTGATGTTAAGTGCTATGGGAGACATGCAGGCAGACCTTACATCGTACTACGGAAGTATCAGATTTTCCTAAAATTAAATCTTCATATATTAAAAAAATTATTTGCTAAAATCTATTTGCTAAAATCTATTTCTCACCCTGCTCTACAAGAAGGCAACTCAAAAGATTATGAAACTGTCTGATTGTTTAACTCTATTTGTGATCATATTAACATTGTCCAATGAGCTAGAAGTTGTGAAAGCTATACCAGAATGTACACTTAAAACATCACATAGAGAGGAGCATTCATAAACGCTACAGTAGCAAATCTGCAAAACAAGTAAATTGAAGTGTGTTTTTTTTTTTTTTTTTTTTTTTTTGTATTTGTCTAAAAATCTCTGCCAGTTCATTCTGAAACCGAAACATCCAGTTGTTGACTCCCTGGACCACTGCATCTCCACATTTACCTGGGTCCTCCACTCATTACACACTCACACATCTTGCAACAGAACACCACTGGTGTGAGAGTATTTTGCTCAATAATCTTAAAGAAGGAAAACAGCCGGCTGCTACCACTTCAACTTTAGGACAAAATACCAGAGTACCAAAAAGAAAAACACCATTTGAAGTTATGAAAAGCGAAACATGTTTGGACCTAGACAACGGCGACTGGTGTTTAGCACTGTCTTGTTTACGCGCTCCAGATTCAAGCAGAAGTGTCTTTGTGATTGATAGCCGATGGGAGGGGTGAGAGCTGCTTGACCCTGTTTGCATTTAAACTAGGGGTGGGAATTTAATGCATTATGATGATACGTTATGATTATTTAATTAATTAATTAAACAAAAATAATGCGTTCAATAATTACTGCTTGAGCCCCAGCATCCCCCACTTAGAGGCCGCAAGAGTTAAGCATCAAAATGTATGCCCTTTATAGTATCAATAAATATCATCAAGCTGCATCTCTAAATAATCTGCAGAGCCTGGGCTACAAGATCATATGAACCATTTTTTACGTGTTCCAAACACAATTAAAACTGCAGTTAAATGAATCATGACAAATCACTATTCATGAAGGAAAGAAAGAAACAAAAAATCTACTTTTAATGTTGTGTTTTGTAGTTGATCGAGAGCAGGCAACTTTATCCATTTGAACTTTATTGCAGCAGAAGGGACAATCATACACACAGCAATCCTCTTGTAACTAGGCAGAACTTCCCCTGAACTCTACACTACACCTCTACATGAGCAGTGCTCTGCTGCCACCTGGTGTTAAGTTCAGTACACAACATTTGCATTGTTCCATTTACACTTCATCAATGCCACATGTACTAACTTTTACACATCCCAACAAATCCCACAACAGTCACATTCATAATGAAAGTAATCGTATAATCCTTGTGGTTATGGATATAAACTCATTAATGTGGGTATGCCATCTGTGCCTCACTAAAATTATTTTTAATAAAGAAAAAATGTGTGTGGGCAAATTGTCTTGAACATTTAAAATGTGATTAATCAAATTTAATCAATTACAATGGCTCCGATTAACTAGATACATCTTTAATCGAGTCCCACAGATTGGCAGATTGCAATTTTAACCTGCAGACTCAGCTTGAATCTGTAACCAAACGTTGAAAAATCACTTTTTTTTAATTCTCATCTCTTGTGTAGTTTCACTTCTTTTTACAAATGCAAATCTCTTACACACACACACACACACACACACACACACACACACACACACACACACACACACACACACACACACACCTGAAAATTTTAAGTATTTTGTTTAACAAAATAATTTAATGTTCATATTTTTGTCCCTTTTGTTCCAGATGTATCCTCTGAGAAGTTTTAGCTTCATGTGAGCACTGATGTGTTTTAGTGGATACAGAACATGGTCAGTCCCCATTGATATTGAATAAAGACTGTCTAACACCTGCTGCTTTTGTTACCTGAGCAAGAGCCAGGCCTACCTCTTTAGTTCTTCTGGCTAAATGGATGCAAATTACAGAAAGCAAGTTGTTTAAAGTATTTAAAGGTGTGTTTTGCATTCCCATAGTCGCTGTAACTGTTAGCTGCACTTGAAGGGTCGCAGATGAAGTTTGTGCAGCATGCTTCGCAGCTTTGGTGCAGCTGTACACACACTTGGGACAGCGACAAACAAATTTGCACGTGGATATGTTAAGATACGGTGCATGTATGCGATCACTTAAACATGTCCAGTTACTGTCACTGAGAAGGGATTAATTAAGACTTTGACCCCCTGACTAAATGCAGAGCTAGCATTATATTCTACTGATTCATGGTCTTTTTAACATGCAAAGTCTGTTCCTTCAACTAAAACACAACTTCCCCTGCAGGAGAGACAACGTCACAGTGAGAATACTACCAATAAGGGGAAATCAGTCTGGAGCACATCCTTACATTTTTCACTCTTCTCCCTTTCATTCAGCTCTCCTTTTATTATTGTCACCCTGCTCTCTACAACACTTATCTGACTCCACTTTACCTGCAATTTGCTCTTCTCTTTCTCTTTTTTGGCCCGACTCTGGCCTCATCGCGTCTCCCAACAGTACAGGTGCTCAAAAAGTCAAGTGGACTCAGAGTGCACCTCCTGTAAAGCTGTCGGCTCGGTCAACAATCCTGTATCCAGGGCCCCAAATGCTACCAGTTGCCGTTTTTGGCTCTGATTTTTAAAACAATCGTTTGTGAAGCTGTTTTTAATAGAAAGGATGAGATGGCATTTGGTTTTGTGATATTTTAGAAACAGGGAACTCTGACTAATGGAACAGATGCTGTGTTAGAATTGGTAAGAAGACCTATGGCAATGGTATATTGTACACAAGTTTCACTTAGTGGTATCAATTCTTTTTAAATTTACAGTACAGGCCAAAAATTTGGGACACACCTTCTCATTCAATGTGTTTTCTTTATTTTCATGACCATGACCATTTACAAAGGGGCCAGCAAGTGCTAAACACCTCTGGAAACTCCTTCAAGAAAGTTGGAAATACATTTTAAGTGACTAAAGCCTGGTTCATGCTTCTCCGTCAGCTCTGCAAGACACAGACACGCACGGAGTGACGGAAGCGTTTTGCTCTCATACTTCTCCGTCTCCTGGAGAGTGTTGCAAAGCAATTGCCCGGCAGGACAACAGAGGGCGTAGCACTGTTCTGTGGTATCCTGTCATGTATCGGTCTAAGGTAGTGTGTTTATATTATGTTTTTTTGTATATATAAGAGACTTTTTAACACGGACATATTTGTCTCTCATTCTCCTCCACCTCTTCATGCGCTCGCCACCTCTAAACCCACGTTTCCTGTCATTTCCGTCCACAAATAAAACACTTGCTGCACATCTTTTCACTCCTCCAGTCACGGGGAATTAAAAGTTCATGTTTTTAGAGTTTTTTTCGCAAGGTCTTCTTCAAGCTGCTCCGTGTCTGCCGCTAGTTATCCTCGGCTCTCTTTATGTTTTTGAGGGCGCAATGGCGGCGCTGTAGACAACAGCGGAGTCCTGACCAATCACAAGCTTGCGTTGTCCGCCTCGACTGACGGATGCTTAGAAACGAGAGCTCGACTCCGTCCGTCCTTGCGGAGCTCTCCGGCAGGCCCGCAAGGATGTTGCGTGTCTCCACACTGATGCAGACGGAGAAGCATGAATCAGGCTTAAGTCTTGAAGCTCATCAAGAGAATGCCAAGAGTGTACAAAGCAGTAAACAGAATAAAGGTGGATTTTTTTAATTTAATTTTTTTAAAGAAAACAGAATATAAAACATGTTTTCAGTTATTTCACCTGTTTTGGTTAAGTTCACAACTCCACATGTGTTCATTCATAGTTTTGATGCCTTCAGTGAGAATCTATCAATGTAAATATAAAGAAAACACACTGAATGAGAAGGTGTGTCCAAACTTTTGACCTGTACTGTATAAAGTTCAAACATTTGAACTACTCAAATGCAATTTAAGAAAATATTTTCAATTGTGGTTTAATTTAAGGGATAATTTTAGATCTTAAAGTAATAGTTGAATGAAAATAAACTGCTATAGCAATAAAAATGCAAGAATGAACAGACTGTTTAACTTTACAATTTTCTCTAATTCAGCAAGGAAAAATTACAAGGTCATGCCATTTTTTTGTTACTAATAAAATAATAGGAGTTAAATTTACTTTAAATAATATTTTGTATTTTTCCCTTCTTTTTAAGCATTCTTAATGCATTCCAGTCCCTCCAAAGTGTCTATTTTTAAAAATGAACATGTTTTCATGGGTAGAAGTTTGAGTTTGCATCCACACCACCTCGTTTAAAAAAAACTCTGTCCACACGTACCCGGATAAATACGTTGTTAAGGACATGCCAGACCTGTAGGCAGCAGGACTTCCCCCGTTCTTAACCTCGTCCTTTGTCTGTGGTCTCCACAAGGAGCAGTAATTCCGCTTGCAAAAACAAACAAGCAAAAAGCGCTTGGACAATTGATAAAGCGAACGCAGCTCTGAGGGCATCCATGCTGTCGGCTAGTGTAAACACAGGTCGCACACGTGATGTCAGCATTTTTTTGTCGCGGAAAGTGACGTTGCGGACCTTAAAACTCCGGTTTTGTCTGTCCACACGCAGACACCCAAAACGGAGAAAACGCAGATCTTCACTTTGGCCGGAGTTTTTAAAAAGATCCGTTTTCATGTGAAAAAACTCTGTTTTCGTGTGGATGACAGGCCAAAATGTAGAAAAATAACTACGTTTTGGCAGATCCCAGGCCACGTGTGGACAGGGCCAAATCAACCAAAATGTCAGATTCTTAGGCCTATACAGACAGAGAATCAAGAGCATTTCCCAATTAAACAAAATGCAATGATGAACGTATTAAAATGTCCAGCATATAAAGGTTACACGGTGATATAGTAACTGTTTATACAGAAGCTTTAGAACATTATAACATTTTTGTAGTAACAGATGTTTTACGGTTCAATTGCAATAAAGAAATAATTTCCATCATAAGGACAATCTATTTTGAAATCCTCAAAACCTTCATTCCAAATTCTTTTAGACCAGTTATTGTTGTTCCTCACTGTTTGTATTTATTACTCAGGTGTTTCCACCTTTGCTTTTTTAATTTTTTTCTTTTGAACAGCTTTACCATCTTGTCTCTTTACTACTCAGTTTCAGCAACATCACGGAACTGTTTTAGCTGCAAAAAGTATACAAAATACTTATGAACTCTGCATAAAACATTAGGGTAAGAGAGTTGACATATTAGATGCCAAGAAGACTGATTCATTCAGTTTGCAAACCACTTTGTCTTATTCAGCATTGTGGAAGCCTGTCCTAGCTGTTCTCAGACAATAGAGACCTTGGACAGTTTGCCAGCCCATTATAAGGTTAATCATAATACACTTGGAAACACAACTTTTCACTAAAATACCCACTGCTATAATCATTAGCATCTCCAAATGACCTGTGACTCAGAGCCCTGCCCTCCTGTTAAAAGTAAACAAAGCTTCCTTTTTACATTCAAACACCTAGGTTTAGTTGAACCAGTTGACATAAATTGGTTAAATAAAATTAACATTTAATTTCAATGAGTGTGTTCAGCAATGACAGCAATCCATTTTAACTCGTTCACTGCCGTTGATGACTAAAGTCGTGAAAATGAAAATAAATGTGGGCGTACGTTTCGCTTTTGTAAACAGAATCAGCTGAGTTGGTAAACTAGAGCGATACTGAGCTCCAGGAGCTTCATTTCGTTGGAGCTGGAGCTCAAATCAACAGATAGTCAACAGGGACTGTAGAGATGGACACCTTTAAATGCAGCTTGTCAAAAAAAAACTTAAGGAGCGTGACGCCAATCACAATAAAAGGCAAGTTATGTACAAGCTAAGAGGAAGTGACAACACAGCAACCGCCCTTACACCGCCTCTGCGTATTCTTTTGTAAGGAGGATACGATTGTGCCGCATTACCACCACTTTTTACATGGTCCCCTTATAAATCTGCCAGTTTGTTCCAGGTACCCTGACTTCCTGCAACAGTCTACAAACACGCAATTGTGATTAATACCGGGGAGCACAGGTTTTGAGCTCCGCTGAGACAGAGCGCATCAGACACGAATAAAAGACAGAAAGTTCCAGAGTGGACATGAACAATTGTGTATCATTTATATTTTTGGGGTGGCACCACTTTGAGATTGTTCCTATGGCCATGAGCAGGATGCAGCTGCCTATGACAAATCAGTGCTCTCCATACTTTCTGCTCAAATGTAGTACCCTGAGTCATTTTAAATTATGTAATAAAAGTTTTTAGGGGCTCCGCTTAGGTGTGTCAGTTGCCGGCTTCCAGGGGAGCCCGGCTCCCTCTAGCTCCCCCATAATTTAAACCTTGAAGCTAGCAGGCACATCAGTTAAATCAAAAATTCAAGTGAAAGCTGATTTCAAACCTTTATAATTACAAAGTGGATGCCTATTGGGATTTGTAGCACACAACTAGTAACCACTTTTGTTTCTGTGTGACGCAAAACTGAACTGGAAAGTGTTTGTTTGAGCATCTCAGTATTTAGAGGTTCGAGAGTTTTAAAATGAAAGGCTTTTACTTTGGAACTGATCTTCTAGAAGTCAGCTAGCTCATCCTGGATCAGAATTCATCCCTATATCTTTGAATTGAGGTTGTTCAAAAAGCAATCTGCAACACGCAAGAAATAAACATTTCAATTTTTTTCAAATAAATTCACTTCAAAATATGCCTTTAATACACCTGTGAAACAGCAGGCCCTTTAAAACCACATGCTGTTATATTTATGTGAAATTATCACGTTTCTCTCTGCAGGATCAGCAAAAACAAAGAGCAGCAGTAAGCCCAATCTTTTTGGTCAATGGGTTATTTATTAAAATCCAAAGAAAAGCTGATAAGGCAAATGAGTGATGTCAAACATAGAAGGAAAAACAAAATTAGAATAATTGTCTCCCTAGAGCAAAAATAATTATCAATAGATATCTGGCTGACCTATCTCTGGTAGATTGGTTTGCTAAAAATTCCTCTCCTGCTGCGTCGTCACTGATTATATTTTACTAGAAGAGATGCAGCCGTGTGTGTGAAGGCTGCAGTATGCCTCCTAATTGTTAAACCTCTGATCATTTAACAATAGGAGTTGTTAATAACGTGAGCATCAACAGTGGCGAACTACTGATGGATGAGATGATAATAAAACCTTGCATCCGTTATTAATTGACTTATTATAAATTCCCTGTGTATTCCTGTTAATGTGTGAACTTTGAGCTGTGTGTGTGTGTGTAATGAGGGAGGGCTCTCTTCATGAATAATAAATACCGTAAATCCTCTAATACAGGCCCGGGCCTGTATCTGACTCAAGCTCATCAAGCTCCAGGCCTTTATTGGAAGGAGGACCAGAATTAGAGGCAGGCCTCAATTTCTATTTGAGCAAAATGAACTAATGGTTAGCTGGAGTTTTTGACAATTAAAATTGCGTCCACATTTTCAAAGTTAAACACATTTCTTTTAACGACGGTAGTTTCTGCTTCAGTCCTCTCCCCCCTCCCCCTGTGCAGCGGCTGCAAACCCACTGATGCGCCTGCAGCCTCTTGGAGTTCCTGCTGCTCTAAACATTAAAATAATTATTTCATTTTCTGTTTCTCACTTCTGATTACCTTCAATGGTGTCTGTTTGTTGCAACCACCAGGTACAAAAACTAACTTGTTTTTATTTGACTATTTTTCTGTCCTGTCTGTTTATTATCTTCCTGCATCTCCTCTCAATCCTCAAGAAAAACTGCTACCTGGGTTCATATATATTCACCTTATGAGTTACCTTTGAACTGCAGTTCTAAAAGATCTACCGACCGCAAAAACAGCGGAGCGCTCGCCGGCCACATCGGTTAGGTGCGTCACCGAGGACAAAACAGGTGATGTGCCCCGCTCCACAGCAGCGAAATGCATCAGGCACAAATAAAAGAATAAAGACAGAAAACATAAAAGGAAATGAGCCGACATGAACGATCGCGTATTAAATTAGTTTTTGAGGTGGCGACACCTGATTTGATAATGTTACTGTGGCCGTGCTCAGGACGCAGATGTCTGGAGCGCGTCAACAATCAGAGCTTTGCATGCGCAAGCTGGTTAAGGTTAGGATGGGGGTGAGGGGAAGGTTAAATTGCAAGAGGGTAAAGGTCACAATTTGGTTAAATGTCCATTTTACGGCGGGTGTCAGTACCGACGCTCTGGCACAGCGCGTTGCCTCCCGACGTGCAGGAGCTTGTCACCTGCTGACAGCAGGCTGCTGTCTTTTCCGTGGACTGCATCTTGCCGGTCATTATCACGTGACAGCGACTAGTCCATGACAGGCATAAAATGTCACTATAGAGCAGTGAAGTCCACTAGTGACTAGTTCATACAACTCCTGCTACTGCTCCCCAGAGTGTTCTGCAGCATAATCAGCATGTTGTCTTTGAACTTGATATCAAATTTTCGCCTCCTCTTCGTCTCCGCACGGTTAAAGTTATCCTCGCGGTCTATCACTGGCAAATCAAAAGTGAGACTGATGACACAACCGCCCCCGTACTTGCTTGTTACCACATTCCACCCGGCCACAATAAAAAAACAGCCATTATTCACCTCCGCCGACACCGGCCAAAATATGATACCCGGCAGTTAATTAAATACAGGCTAATATTAGAGGATTTACGGTATTCACTTTTCACTTCTGCTACAGATTCATCCAGTTTCAAACTCAAGGGTATGAAGTGTTTGTGGGAAGACACAGAAAAAGAGCAAATATGGCATTGTGTGCAAAAGATGGAGAAAAAAGGAAAAAGAAATGTCTGTAAAATCTTAAATAATGTCGAGGTATTATTTATATGTGCGCTTGTGCAGTAGATCCTCTAATCTCTAACTATGCATCAAGTTGGATCATTATTGTATTATTCAGGCAGTGGATAGGAGCCGTTGCCTCCATCGTGGGCCCACATTATATTTGAAATTGGTCAGAATGATAGATCCCCAAATGAAGAAGCATCTTCTCATTCTTTCAGCAAGTTTCTTTTCCCTGCAGAGAGAAGATATATACTGCTGCGATGCACCGTGGGAGCACATTATGGAATTAGCAGCTGTGGTTTGATGCATGGAAAATCCCAACCGTAATTCCTAACAAAAAACATTTTACTCTCTACCCACTGCAGTGTCATATAATCTCATCATAAACATGCTTCTACTCACAATTACAGCGTTTTTTAAACTGCAGCAATGTGTGCTTTGTACATACTCACTCCTTGGAAGAAATAAGGTATGTTTCCTCCTCAGAGCCTTTTCCAGAAGGCCATTCTTTACCTCTATGTATATCCATTAATGAAAACAAAACATTGAAAATGGCCCTGGTACAGAGGAAGTACTTTGAAAATTACCTGAAAGATGTTCACAGCCAACACACTTGCAAACAATTTGGAGTGCTCGCATAACTTTCACATAAATAAATGAAAATCGAGAATTCTTCATAACCGCAGAACCAGAGAACCAGCTAGGCTAAAAATAAGGCTGCAGGTAAACTACAAGGAATGGGAATGCCAATTGAGAAGATGTGGTAACCATCATGTTTGAGCAGATAAACTATGCTGATGTTCCCTTAGGACATAAGACACATTGAGCAGATGCCTACTTAAAGGGTGCATTTGGGAATATTAATTAGCCAACACACTCATCTTAGCATCTACAAACCCAGTTTTAATTGTCTGTCGCGTGTCGAAACCATAGTTAATGGTTGGTGAGCTTTATTGATCCCATGATAATGGCAAGAGCGTCATGTGGTCACCCATTTGTTCCGTAAATCAATGACACGTTGCAGAGAGAGACAAACATTTCAGGGAAACTAATTAGGGTGCGAGTTGTGTAGGTTTGGGTGTGTGTGTGTGTGTGTGTGTGTGTGTGTGTGTGTGTGTGTGTGTGTGTGTGTGTGTGTGTGTGTGTGTGTGTGTTCAAATTACAGCTGCTGGGTGCTGCAATAGTTTGAAGACAAATCAATAATGAGAGAAGAATCGCTCATGTTAAGAAAATGGATTTTCTACCATTTATTTACACAACAGTGATTACTGCCGAGGTTTCCCCTAAAAACCCACAGGTCCACTGTTTAAAAACTCATCTGGGGTGAAGATGAATGTGTTAGTGTGGTTCTAATGCCATTTGTTTAGGTCTATTTTAATTTACATATGGAATTCTGTGTATTTATGTCTAAGTGTGACTTTGTGTGGGCATGTGCAATTATATTTGAGTCGGTGTGAAAGTAAAGAAGAAAGGTATACGTCTAATTGTCTTTCTTCTTCCATCGAACCATACGGGAACACCATCCAAGAAAGGCAAAGAGAGGGTTTGTGTGAAGAGTTGTTTTTGGCCATGTTGAGTGTTTGTAATGAGATTTAAAAGACAGTACCACAGGGTAGTGGGAAGGAAAATAGTTCAGAGAAGAAAAAAAAGTTGATTTACTTCCTACAGATGAAACTTTTCTTTCCATTGAGTTTTATTTAACCCCTTTGAATTTAAATGAAACTCCATGAACTGAGAAAAGGCTTTTTCATGTCATGTAACAGGATTAAATTGATGAATTAAATGTGGGCAGTAGTAGCTCAAGAGGTAAAGCAGGTTGTCTAGTAATCGGAGGGTTGTAGGTTTGATCCCGGCTCCTGCCAGAGAATGCTGCTGTTGTGTCCTTGGGCAAGACACCTAACCCACTTTGCCTGCTGGTGGTGGATGGAGGGACCAGTGGTGACTGTGTTTGGCAGTCTTGCTTCCATCGGTGCACCACAGGGCAGCTGTGGCTACACTAAGTCACGCCCACCTACCTCTAGACGATGGGTCCCCAGAAGAACAAAAAAATGAATACAAGTCAATGGGGCTAAAAACACTATTTTCTAATCCCACATGTTATGCGCCATAGGTTTCACATATGATGTCCGTGAATTTTAAAGAAGATTTTTGATACCAATAACGTGCTTATTTTCGAACGTGGGAAATGTTATTTTAGGTTTTGTGTGAAAATAAGTCCAGGACTACAAATGTGCTTCATGAATGTGATGTCATTGAACCAGACACGGAGAAAACTGTAAGTTCAGCAAACTTCAAATCCTTCCCACAGGAGGAAAGACCCACCATACATTTGGCCATTTGGTAAGGAGCAGCTAAGTTAGGGGAGAGGAGATTATGTGGTGACGTCATATATGAGATGTGCCGATTTCTGGTGTGTTGTCATGCTAATTATGAACATTTACGAGCTGATAAATCTTAAAGTACGTGACTGGCATGGTCGAAACACCCATCAGTTTTCATTTAAATTCCAGTACAACATATGTGTGATCCAGGGTCTAAGGCAAAGCGGATTAGAAAATAGCTCTTTTACAAATATGACATTTGAGAAATTTGAGCTGTTTTAAAATGGTAGTGATCCACTTTTCAGTTGAGTTCATTCAGACCATGTTGACAAGATAAATAAATGGCTCATCTGTATGAACTCAACATCCTGTTATAGCATGTAGCAGAGACAAATTGATGATTTTATCTGTTATGACCACGAAGATGTAATATTCTATATAAATATAAAATATTAACCTGCGAGGTCTTTATTTTAATTATTCAGAAGATTCTAGGATTTAATTCAGAAGATCTAGGTTCTTTGCTTTTTCAGTGATCAACCAAACCTCGTGTTACTTCAAGAAAGAGTCAAGTTTATAACAGTAAGAATTTCTTTTACAAACAGTTTAAAACATGACAAATTGGTTAACTATTATTTACTTTGAGTGGATGGAGCTAAAGGTAATGTCTGGAACCTATGTGTGGATGCGATGTTGGTCAGAACTTCCGTATCTCAGAGAGCTGAGTTCTGGATGTAAAAGAATTTGGTCTGTGTTAAACTAAGAAGTTGACTGTTATCAAAAACCCACATCAGACGCTATCTGTGTGTCTACATTACCCGTATTCAGAGACGATCTGGAGGTCATAAATAATCATATGAATTCATGTGAGTAACTGTAATGCAAAATAGATGACATTGAAAACATTTTTAAATCACACTGGAAGTTGGGAGATTGGGGCTGGACACACTAGACATTAGCTCAACGCTAAATCTGAGCTGAAGCCATTCAGAAAGCTCTCTGCAGTGACCAAGATAATAATTGTTTATGACGTTAAAAGAGAAACACAGCTCAGAACCGCCGAAGCATCCATTTAAGGGGCTTCTTGAGATCATGCTAAGTAAATGTTCACACTATTTCTTAGTTTGACACAAAAGCTGATCACAAACCAGACAAATAAATCTAAATGTTTCTGAGCGCTCACTAGAAACGTTCTGGTGCTGAGTATCTGATGAACACAGGACATACTTGATGCTCACCAAACAAGCCAAATGTTCTTACACACCACCTGCTATAAGAATGGCTGCTGAAGAGTAAATATGTAACTTTTTGATGCATTACGTCTGACATTGTCATTCAAAAACACAAGATATTAAAAATAACAGTTTAATTTAGCATTGTAATATTCTTGCCAATCTGGCTTAAAGAAGATTACAAGACAGGTTTTTGTGCACGTGAACTGATTTTCATTCCTTCTCCTTGTTCATTTAGAAGCATCAGTATGTTTAAAACCTTTATTTTACATATCAAACAAGACCTAAATCACATTAGATTGCAAAAGACTATCAGCTCAAATGTTTTTAATCAAATTAAACTGATCATTCAAATTATGTTTCCTTAGTCAGATTACTGGTGTCTAATAACCAGAGGATAAATAAAGCTTTAAACTGAGCCAATTAATGATAATGAGAATGACCAGTTGGGCATCCCATCTCCGCTTTTCTGTTTAAAAGGTCAGTAACACAACAACTTTAACAAGCACTGAGAGGAATTCTAGAAAGTCATTTGAGAAATTTCAGAATAAATAACAAAGAGAATCTGCATCAAGATCAGTATTTAATGTTTCCAAACTAATAACAGCAGATAAAAGCGGTCACTGTGAATTTAAAACAAACAACGTGACAATCTAGTAGAGGTAGTTTAAAGCATCTTTCAGCAGCTGCCCTCAGTTTAAATAAGATAAACCTACAAGTTAACTTCCCATGTTGCCTTTTAATTTGTTGACAGGGTGAGTAATCTTTAGTTTTCTGACTTTATTTGGAAGTTACTTACAAACCCTGAAGTGCTCTTTTGTTGAAGCTTGTAAAATGTCCAATTTCCTTAATTCTTTTACGATTCTGATCACTGTGCAAGGATCCGTGCCAAAGGGCAGACAGCACCAGTCCAGAGAAACCAAACAATCCAACATGGTCAGGCACTGGGGCAGATTAACAGCACTAGCATAATTAGCTCCCAGAGCCCTTTGTGTTGTATTTTGTTTGCCAGGGGTCAGAGATGCACTCAGCGAGCTGCTGGAATGACATTCTGCTAAAACAGCTATCTCATTTACATTTCCAAGGTATCACTGTTATGGCTGCCTGTAATTCATTGACAGCTTCCAAACCCACAAAATGTTGTTTACAGTGACACACAAATGCTGCTTTAATTTATATTGTGCAGCATTATAATTGTAAAGAAAGCAGGGCTTTCAGAGACATCTAAAAATGTGTCCTTTTGCATCAGTGCTTGTTTTACCTGAGCTGTGTGATGCTGCTGACTGATGTCATACTGCAGATTATTCAAATAAATGTATGAGCACAAATGATAAAACTAAAGAAAGAGGTCCATCACTGGAGCAAAAACAACTATAAATATAATGGTTTGCAACAAATAAATGCATTGCACTGCTGGACTGAATCAAAACATAATTGAATCTCTATTGAGATTTTTAGGATCTGTCTTGAGTGAAAGAATTAGCATAAACAGGCGGGTGGTATGCACGCTGAAGAAATTCTCTGCTCAGCTGAAAACTCACTCAGATCATTTGTTTGACTGTTTGGTCTCGTGGGCAACCTGCGACTCGGCATCCACATTGATGTTCCTTTGACATTTTCCACCTGCTTAACATATTTTCCAAACAAATCATGCCTCTTCCACACCAACAGCATCTATTTAGGAAGAATTAAGGACTCTGATTAGAGCTGGGCGATATGGATCAAAACGTATATATCAATATCTTTTAGCTGAATTCCGATATACGATATATATGGATAATTTTTCTCCTGTAAAATATTTACAAGTTAACTCCCTTAAAGCTGTTTTGAGAAATTGTATAACTAATCAGTAGATTAAATGCATAATCTCTGTCTGTCTGAGCTTTTCCAAATGAGTACTTCGTCAGCTCAACCAGCACATTGGCAATCAGACTAACTTTCATCCCTGGAAACAAGCGGAGGTAAATGTGTAAAACAACGTTTATGAATGGCAAAACTTTTGTAACTGCTTGCTATAAATCTTTAAATGCCTTTTGTCCTCACAGGCCTCTGTAGAAGGAAACATCTAATATGGCATTGCCCAGAGACTTAGACCTGCTCCCAAGTATTTTAGACCCGATTTTTATGGTTTTACAAAGCCGATAATATTTCTCAACAACTGGGCATCACTGAATTCATTTTAAACATTTTGATGGATATTTTCAGAGATTAATAGAAAAAAACTACACATTGTTGCAAAAAAAAGATAATTTTCTAAATAGGTCTATTTAAAATGTTAATATAATCCTTATTTCAATAAATCCACTGTGGTCTCTGGTATGAATAAATGTTTTAATTCAGTGTCAGTGGAAAAAAGGTTGATGTTTCAGGGACTTAGAAAGAGGGGTCGGGGTGAAAAAACCACGGACTCAGATTATTAACATTTATGTTGTGCAGAAATCTCATTTCTGATTAGCGAACAGCTACATGACTACACCACTGCCTCCATTTGCTCTTCTTTCTTGATTAAATAATGCAACATTGATGTTTTATCTCCACAGATAACACAAGCTTGAACAGGCTCCGCCATATTTCGGACTTGCTAATGCTAATAGTTAGTTTCTGAAAGCGGAGAAACACTGTAATTTCTCCTGACCGCTAAGTCAACACAGCCTCCCGTGGTCACAAACCAAGATATTTGAGAACATGAATGCAAATTTTCAGTGTGACATAGATCCACGTGGCTTTTTCTGACCTGAGCGTTTCCCTATCTATTTTACAAGCTAACACAGGAAATGGGAGTTGAAGACTATTTTCACATCCAGCATGGCTTGGTCACCACAGAGCCACTTCCAAAGTATTTTACTACCGTTTAAAACAACTTTAGTCCCAAATTCGACAGAGAAGAATGCAAATGTGAATTATTTTGTTTTTTATAAAATTTTGCAAAGCCATAAATTCTGCATGTTGATATTAATTTAGCTTCACATAGGGGTACACTGTGGAAACTATCAAAGGTTCTTGTTAGAACTTGATATTGTTCTCTTTCTCAAATAGTAGGGATGAGCGAGTACACCACTATCTGTATCTGTATCTGTTCAACCAACTAAATTATCTGTATCTGTACTCGGAATGGGCGTGGCATAACCCGGAAATGGGTGTGGTTTACATCAATATATTATTTTAAGTCTGAAATTGATATGGAATGATCAGAAGTTGATATGTGTATTGTTTATTTGAAAACTATTTACAGAGCAGCCTCAGAATTGAGATTAAATATTTTTGATCACAATAGTAAAGAAACTATTACAGAACAAGTGTTTCAATAAAATCAGATACTCGTCTGAAACGAGTATCCGGCTCATCCCTAATAGTCACTGACACTAATCAGTGACTTGATGCAATTTGCTGGGTTCCTTATATAGGAAACATTATTTCTGATTGGCTTAATGAACTGTGAATTGGAATGTTTATTATGTGAAGTGCCTTGAGACGACTCTTGTCGTGATTTGGCGCTATATAAATAAACTTGAATTGAATTGAATTAAACTTGAATTGAATTCAGGCAGAGCACATGCGCCAACTCTGCGCAGGTTCTGCGTGGACTTCTGCGTGGACTTTCGCCGTCTCAATGCAGTCACCAAGAAGGACTCGTACCCGCTTCCGCGGATCGACGAGGCCCTAGAATACATCTGCAGCTCCAGCTGGCTCAGCTCCCTCGACCTACGCAGTGGTTACTGGCAGGTGGAGCTAGCCCCCGAAGCAAGGCCTAAGACTGCATTCACCATTAGACAGGGGCTGCGGCAGTTCAGGGTCATGCCCTTTGGGCTCTGCAATGCGCCAGCGACGTTTGAGAGGCTGATGGAGAGGGTGCTCGTGAACGTCCCTCGTAGCCGCTGTGTTGTGTACCTGGATGACCTGTTGGTACACGGTGGTGACTTCGACAGTGCACTGTCCCCCCTGAGCGAGGTCTTCGGTGCCATCCGTCGAGCCGGGCTGCGGCTCAACCCTGCGAAGTGCCGGCTGTTGACGAGAGAGACTACGTTCTTAGGCCATGTGATCAGCGCTCAGGGTATTGCCACCGATCCCGCTAATGTGGCGGCGGTCTGGGATTGGCCGACCCCCTCGAACGTCAAAGAACTGCGGAGCTCCCTGGGCCTAGCCTCCTACTACCGTCGGTTCATTAAGGGGTTCGCGACGACAGCCAGCCCCCTCCACCGCTTAACCGACAAGGGCCAGCCGTTTGGCTGGAGTGATGCCTGCACTGCAGCTTTCGCACAGCTGAAGGAGGCCCTCACCAGAGCCCCAGTCCTGGCCTATCCCAACGCCCGGCAACCCTTCATTGTGGACACTGACGCTAGCAATGTAGGAGTCGGGGCAGTCCTTTCTCAGCAGGACGATGCTGGAGAACGAGTGGTGGCATACTTCAGCCGAGCTCTGGGGCGAGCCGAGAGGAACTACTGTGTGACCTGGCGGGAGCTGCTGGCCGCGGTGCTAGCAGTGCGGCACTTCCGGCCATATCTGCACGGCTGCCGGTTCCTCCTGCGCACTGACCATGCATCTCTGACTTGGCTCCTGAACTTCAAACACCCAGAGGGTCAGGTGGCCCGCTGGCTGGAGGTCCTTCAGGGTTATGACTTTGAGATCCAGAATCGGGCAGGTTGACAGCATGGCAATGCTGATGCCCTCTCCAGAAGGCCCTGCATGGCCGTCGAGTGCCATTACTGTCTGCGACAGGAGGAGCGGGTCCAGGAGGCGCTGGGAGTGGCTGCTGCTCAGGCCATGGCTCCCATTGGCCCCGCAGCAGCTGAAGCAGGAGCAGGAGGCCGATGCGATGTTGGTGCAGGTGGGGGCCTGGCAGGAGGCAGCGCAACGCCCCGACTGGACGGGGGTGTCGGGACAGGAGCCTGAAGTGAAGGCCTACTACTCCCAGTACAACAACCTGGAGACCCACAACGGCCTCCTGTACCAGAGATGGCGGGCCCCCGGGCAGGGCAGAGATCTCCTGCAGCTGTTGGTGCCTCAGTCGCTGCGGTCACAGGTGCTCGAGCTCGTCCATGGCTCGGTGGGGGCCGGCCACTGTGGGAATGCCAAAACTCTCCGCCATTTCAGAGGACGGTTCTACTGTCCTGGCTGTCAACAGGATGTGGAGCTTCATGTGCACTGTTGTGACACCTGCACGGCACAGAAAGGCCCAACTCAATGCTCCACTGCCCCTCTTCAACAGTACCTGGTGGGGGCCCCGATGGAGCGAGTGGGAGTGGACATCCTAGGGCCTTTCCCTGTTATGGAGTCAGGGAACCGGTACATGTTGGTGGCCATAGATTATTTCACAAAGTGGCCGGAGGCCTACGCTGTGCCAGACCAGAGTGCAACGACGACGGCGGAGAAGCTGGTGGAGGAGATGTTCACCCGGTTTGGGGTCCCGGCCGAGCTCCACAGCGACCAGGGGCGTAACTTTGACTCGAAGGTCTTCAAGGAGATCTGTCGGCGGCTGGGGGTGGAGAAGACGAGAACCACACCGCTCCACCCGCAAAGCGACGACTTGGTCGAGCACTTTAACCACACGCTGGCCAACCAGCACGCCATTCTCACCAGCTTCCACCAACGAGATTGGGACCGACATCTGCCCCTGGTCCTTTGGTCGTATCGGACAGGCAGGAGTCCAGCCAGTGCACAACTGCCGCTTTGATGTTTGGACGGGAGCTCCGGAAACCCGTGGATCTGGTGTTTGGGTGCCCCCCCCCACCCCCACCCCCCACCCCCGAGCCCGAGATTGACGGCGGGCCAGAGATGGACTACTACAGGACGCTGAGGGAGCGGCTGCAGGTGGTTCATGACTGCACCCGCCAGGCCCAGGCCAGCGTCGGAGTGTGACAGAAAAGAGCCTACAACACTAAGTGCCGGGGGGGGGGTATGCGCCTGGTGACAAGATTTGGGTGTACTGCCCGGTTCGCAAGAGAGAATTGTCCCCCAAACTCTGCAGTCACTGGCAAGGGCCCACGGAGGTCGTGGAGCGGCTAACAGAAGTGGTGTACCGTGTTCGCATGCCGGGCCCGGGGCGCCTGCTGGTGTTGCACCAGGACAGACTCTCGCCATATCGACCGCTCTCTCAGGCAGAGGCCGAGGCAGTGGATGCTGGCAGCACCCCATGTTCTGACCCGAGTAACTTTTCCCCCGCCTGTCGAGACCGGCCGGTACGCCAGAAGAAGGCACCTGGACGTTTGCAGGACTTTGTGTGGGGTGATGGGGTTGTCGGGGACGACTGACCCCTTAGGTGGGGGCTGTGTAGCGGGCCAGGGCTGTTCGGGATTTGTTCTGTTATTACAGTTATGTGCTTGTTGTCATGTTGTTATGGTGACGGGTGACGCACTCTCTCGGCAACTGTTTTTCCGGTGAGAGCGCACCTTTTTTTGTTGTTGTTGCTGTGGCCGCGCTGAGCGTAAGATTGAATGGGTGCTCCCAAAGAAACCTCTGTCTCCTCCGTGACTGAGCTCACCACATTACTATCATTTAGCATTACTAATGTTTGAAATTTCTTTGGTGTGTTCTTACTGTGTCTGGTTTCTAATTCCATTTTCGGTTCTTTTTAAAACACAGGGAAGGTTTTTCTTTACCTTGCTGACGGACGTTTCGTTTGCCGACTGCAAAACATCCTCAGAGCTGACGCTGATGGTGGCGTCACTTCCTACTCCGTTTATTGCAGAAAGCACAATAAAGTAGTCAGCCGTAACAGATCACTGCACAAGAGAAAACTATGTAATGGACTGGGAAAACACAGGGATCATAAACATCGAAATACAGAAATACAAAAGATGGATAAAAGAAGCTATAGAGATAAGGAGACGTGGATGTGGGACCATGAACAGAGACGATGGAGTTTACTCATTGGATCGCGCATGGGACTGCATCATCGGAGAGGTGAGAGCGGGCAGCAGAGGGCGACAATGTCCTCCGCTGCCCGCGGATAAACGGAGTAGGAAGTGACGCCACCATCAGCATCACCTCTGAGGATGTTTTGCAGTCAGCAAACGAAACATACGTCAGCAAGGTAAAGAAAAACCTTTCCTGTGTTTAAAAAAAAAAAAACGAAAATTGAATGTTTGAAATTGATTAAATCAAATGTAATATTAATTACATGCCTAAAACAAACATTGTAAATATGTTGAAAATAAAACTATGAATTAAATTTAAAAAGCCCTATGTTTCATTTCTTAGGGTGTACTAACCCTTCCACAGCCGCTACAGTCCTTCAGCTTCTTGGTGTAATTATGTTATCATCCATTCGAGCAAAACTCACCAGTTCACCAGGGCTGAAATCAAAGACACAGCGAGAGTGGAAGTAATAATGGTGCATAGGAAAAAAAACAACAAAGAAGCGAAAGTCGAGCGAGAAGCTCACAAAGAACTATGTGTTACTTAAATGTTCATTAACCAGAGACAAAAAAGCTAAGCAGAACACCAGACAATAGAAGAAATGGATGAAAGTATTCAGGAATTAGAGAGAAAAAAAGATGAATAACACAAGAAAGTGCAAAGGAAATGAAGGCAATATGGAGACTTAAGAATTAACCTATTAAAGAAGCAGGGTTGTCATGCTGTAAGCCTCTTAGGACAACTTTTCCAGGCTGTAAGACAGTGAGAGCGTCAATTTAGACACTTTCTCCCCTAGTAATTACACCCTATCTCTGAGCTAAGAGCTTATTTTGCATACGGACAGTCAATGAAAATACTAAAAAGAAAAGACATTGCTGCAGAGGACACAGAAGGGGAAAATAATTAAATGGTAGCCGAGTAAATATGAAGGGAAAATGCAACATGTAAGAAACAAGTAGGAAGTAAAACAGAAGTTTAAAAAAGTGCCTTGTCATGGTAAGATCATGAATGCATGTTGTCTTTACAGTGATAGATCAAATATGTAGCATGGGAAAATTCACATATGTTCCTCCTAGTAATATACATCCATTCATTGTCTTTACCTGGGGGCTGGTGCCTATCTCCAGCTGTCTCCGGGCATGCAGGCGGGGTACACCCTGAACAGATTTCCAGTCCATCACAGGGCAACACTGAGACATACAGGACAAACAACCAAGCGCACACACACTCACACCCAAGAACAGTTTAGACAGACCAATCAACCTAACAGTCATCTTTTTGGACTGTGGGAGGAATCCGGAGCACCCAGAGAGAACCCACGCATGCACAGGGAGAACATGCAAACTCCATGCTGAAAGGAACCCAGGACCTTCTTGCTGCAAGGCAACAGCACTAACCACTGCACCACTGCGACTCATGTTGCGAAGGACCATAGTCACCAATTCTTGTCATGTGTCTTGCCCATGTATGTCGGATCTCTGAATTGTGTGTACTGAAACAACTTCATTTCTCTGTATGTCTTGCACGTGGTAGAATTGACAATAAAACTGACTTTGACTTTGACTTGACTGTGCAGCCCCCTCCTAGTTATATTTGAGACTTACACTTTAGTTAATATTTGAAATTTTGATTTATTGAAAATGTTGAAAATGTACAAAAAAATAAAACAGTTATTGGAGCTGAGATACCTTCTAAAATCAATGCATACTCAAATTACTAAATATAGCTTGCAGATTTTTCTATCTGTTGTAATTTGCGCAAAGAAACAATGAATTTCACACTCTAAAATAAGAAAAAAACACCAATATTACAATGTCTCTGCAACTTTCTGTACAACTCTCTGAGGAGCTATTTAAATATGTGTTTTGCTGTCTGATGACAAAAGCAAAATCAGAAATAGCATCCTGTATTCTCCATTTTACCAGCTACACACTGGACCGCCATCAGATATTTACTATCGTTCTGCATGAAGTCAGAGGGGCTAACACACACTGCTCTGTTTACATTGGTGCAGCTGCTTTTTTGACAGTTTAGCAGCTAATTGCATCGCCCGATTACCCCGTGGAGGATTCTGATGACAAATCTGAAGCTTTAGCTGAACAGTTGGCCATATTTAGTGAAGCAGAAGTTCACAAAAAACAAATAAAACAAAGAACAGGATGAAAGCACTGGCTGGAAAACACACCAAATGAATTGAAGAGTGTTAATTGCTCCACTAATTGAATATTTCTTGTCTCTGTCCTGTTACTATTTCACGTTTTTATTGACTATCTGAAGGCAAATCTCAGATTTTTGCTCTGTGTGTATTTTAACTCAGATGTTGACGCTCGTTCATAAACAAATAAACACAGAGCATCATAACGTGTTGTGACCAGTTCTAAGGATAAACGGATAGTACTGTGTACTCTACTAATGACTTAAAATAGAAATGAAAATTGTGACAGTTCCTGCATCAAAAACAACGATACAATTACACCAGACACAAGTGGAAATTTGCTCCAGGCTAAACTAATGTTTTTGGATGATTTACAATAATAATTTGAGATAATTAATACAATCATTGTTGAAAATCTTTTTCCTCATGGTAGAAAATAACACAAACTGCAATTTTTTTACACACCCTCCATTTTTTTTTACTCCACTCACATTTCAGAAATAACCTATCGCGTTATCTCTGACTAAAACTGACAGGAGATCTGAATTGTGAAAAATCACCATTATTTCTTTAAAGTTTACACTAACTGTGGTTAGAATTGCAACATCTCTGCACGTGTGTGTGGAAACGTTACAAATTTGCATCAGCAGCAACTTGTCATCAGTGTCTTAAAAAAGCACAGGTGGCAAAGCACATGACACAACTGGAACATGATCTGTCAGCTAATGACGTTACTGCAAAGTGAAACCTGTTTACTACATGTGTGCTTGCTCTACTAAATTATAACAGGATTTTGAAATAAAAGTTGCGAATAAATTTGATGTTTTGCCTGAAAGCCATCCATCCATCCATCCATCCATCCATCCATTTTCATCTGCTTATCCGGAGTCGGGTCGCGGGGGCAGTAGCCTAAGGCGAGAGGCCCAGACTTCCCTCTCCCCAGCCACTTGGGCCAGCTCCTCCGGGGGAATCCCAAGGCGTTCCCTGGCCAGGTGAGAGACATAGTCCCTCCACCAAATCCAGGGTCTACCTTTAGGTCTCCTCCTGGTTGGACGTGCCCAGAAAACCTCACCAGGGAGGCGTCCAGGAGGCATCCTGACCAGATGCCCGAGCCACCTCAACTGGCTCCTCTCGATGTGGAGGAGCAGCGGGTCTACTCCGAGCCCCTCCCGAATGACCGAGCTTCTCACCCTATCTCCCAGCCACTCTTCAGAGAAAACTCATTTCGGCCGCTTGTGTCCGTGATCTCGTTCTTTCGGTCACTACCCAAAGCTCATGACCATAGGTGAGGGTATGAACGTAGATCACCACGACAGACCGGTACAACACCCGCATCACTGCAGATGCAGCACCAATCTGCTTATCGATCTCACGCTCCAGTTTTCCCTCACTCGTGAACAAGACCCCCAAGATACTTAAACTCCTCCACTTGGGGCAGGACCTCATCCCTGACCCGGAGAAGGCATTCTACCCTTTTCCGAATCAAGACCATGGTCTCAGATTTAGAGGAGCTGATTCTCATCCCAGCTGCTTCACACTCGGCTGCGAACCGCTCCAGCGAAAGCTGAAGATCAAGTTCTGATGAAGCCAACAGGACCACATCATCTGCCTGAAAGCCTGTGATTAAAAATAAGAGAAGGTGATAACTGTTTTAAAAGGGTTAGAAGCAACTAAAAAACTCATCACAGCTGCTGTTAAATGGATTCTAATTGGCAGAAGAGCAGGATGTTTTGGCATCAGAAAATTACTCAATTGTTTATTCAACTGTAGAACAAAATTATTTTTAATTTGAACTAACTTTCAACACAGTCTAGAGCTGGGCAATAAAACAAAAATGTATCGTTATCAAAACTTCTAAGAAAGAAAGAAAACGATTTTTATATATCCCCTCTCCTGATAAAAATCATGAGGAGCTTCAAAAAAAAAAAGCCAAATAATTTACGGATAAAAATTTCTAAAACTGATTTAGATATTTTTCCCATTTCAATAAATTTGATAATTAAAACGTTTAAAAAGTTGTGTAGGCTGGCGACATTTGTGTCCCTTTAATAAGCTTTACCACCTCGAGTCACGTGACATGTGATACACGTGACAGCCCCACCTAGTGGACAACCTGTGCTTCCAGGCATACGTGTGCTCTCCTAAAAGCTCACACAGCTCAACACTTGTCCTAAACATCATCATCGGCTCCATAGGCAGCTGAAATGACACAATGTGAAAAATGCCAAAAGCAAAGGAAGAATCTCGCTCAGCTAAAAACCTTTCATGAGGAACATGTTTAACTCATTCACTGCCATTGACAACTAAAATCGTCATTTTAAATCCAACCATTCATTGCCAATGACTGAAGTCATCATTTACAGTTTTTTTTACTGTGTGAGCATCGGAACGAGCCCCTGCGCTGAGAGAACAAACATCTCCGCTCTAAAGCCGATCTTCATCTGCATACGTCACATATCAAGTGATCAGGAAGCAGACAATCCATGTGTTAGGAGATCATTTTGGGCCGCTGCTGTAAAAAAAAGTGAGGCGCAAACCGGAAAAGCTTCTGCCGATCCCAGTTCGACAACGGATTATGAAAGAACGGATAACGCTCGAAACGCGTGGATTCTTCCTGATGGAAGAGGTAAGTGTCCGCTTTGTTTTGGTTGTTTTGGCGTTGACATCATCCTAGAGCGCAACATTCTGTGACTCTTAAAAAACAGTAAAAACTGTGAGAAACGCTGGCAGCGAAGGGCTTTATCAATCAGGAAACGGCTGGCAGCAAATGAGTTAAAAGTAATACTGAGAAAGGAGGTTATTATTTAATGTTTTTATGAGGTTCAAAGGTGACAGATCATTTGCTGCTGTGGCCCCCAGACTCTGGAACTCTCTCCCCCTTAGCCTCAGATCAGTGGACTCAGTGGTCTCCTTTAAAAAGCAGCTAAAGACTCACCTGTTCAGGCTTGCTTTTGGGTGACCCTCAACACCACCCTCTCCTTATTCTGCTCTTTCTACGTATTCCGCCTTTCCCAGGATCCACTGATTTCTCTCTTTCCTATTCATTTTCTCTCTCCCTTTCCTTACAATTCTGATCACTTTTTTTTCTCATTTTAAACATATTTTTTTTTATCATTTTTTAAAAATCTTTTTCATATTTACATTTTTTTGTTTTTGTGAAGCACCTCAGGATTTTTATCATGAGAGGCGCTATATAAAAGATTGTTTTCTGTCTTTCTTTTACTGTGGAACAACTACATAAAACATTAAAAATCATAAAATAATACATTGTTTTTCTAAATAAACATGCTGTGATTGGCCAGCCACATTACTGGCTGGAGCTGTGAGGTTCCAATAGTGTTGCAAGATCGTTAACGTTTCTTTGGCAAATGACGGCCCAGATCAGGGCTAGTCAATTCCGGGCCTCGAGGGCAGGAATCCAGCACGTACTGGTTTTAACCCTGCTTCAACACACCTGATTTCAATTAGTATGTGCTTCTGCAGAGCCTGATGAGCTGCTGCACAGGTGATTCAACCACCGAATCAAGTGTGTTGGAGCAGAGAAACAACTAAAACATGCTGGATACTTGCCCTCGAGAGGCCCAGAATTGAATAACCCTGGTCTAGATTCTAGGCTAGAGTTCTGGTGCACACGACCCACTTATATATGTATAACAGTATATATTTCAGCTGAACAGTGCTCAGTTGGATTTGCATGGGGTGCTACGGCACAAGGGAAGGGCTTAGCCAAAAAAGATGTGTTGCCTAAATTATATCACAAAACATTATTAGACTATCACTTTTATGGACTTCTAAAAAGTCACGGGGGAAACTCCGGATAGCATTGCAGCTTTCAGTGTAAAGGTAATTAATAATTTATGTAAAACACAGGTATGAAATACAAAACAATATTGATTTCAGCATGCCATTTTATTGTGACTATCTGAAATATAATGTATGTGAGTCAGAATCTGAAAAAGTAAATAATGATGGGAAAAAAAGGATTTTATAGTGATTTTAGCATCCCAACAGGTACAAATAACACTCATCATTCTGGAAAGCTTCCCACTTTCAAGGTACTTTCAGTCTGACTGTGAAAACACTTTTGTTTGTAAAGTTTAGTCTCCTGCTCATTCTGAAAGCCCTGGACCTTTTTATTAGCCATTCTTCAGACATTCGCACAATGATATATTCACAACAACAGGAGATCATTGCAAGGATAACATGTAGAACAAGGCTCCTAGTGCTGATTGTAGTTGGGGAATCAGATTTTTCTCTGTAGCAGCAAGTGAACTGAGCTGGAACCGTGAATGTGGAGCAGAGGCTGCTCTCTGACAGTGATGTTATTTAACACAATAATGTGCCTTTGGGTCCAAAGGTCTGTCCAAATTATGATTAAGTGGTGAGCACAGGCCAAGGGCAGTGTGTGTGTGTGTGTGTGTGTGTGTGTGTGTGTGTGTGTTCATGTTCACACCAGTCTCTCGTTCATTTCTCTTTGTTTCAGAGTGAAAGTACAAAAATACATATTCATGTGTATTATCTACCTGGTATCCATCTGTGCATGTGCACATAGCAACATGACATGCCCACTGGTCACATTCCTTCATTTCTAGTGTGAAAATTCACAACTCTGAAAAGACGGGAGCTGGAAATGATCGCTGTGTTGGCGTTAAGTGTCTGTAGGGGGGTATTCTGCTTTTCCCATTACTGAATACTCAATGCAAAGCAGATAATTAAGACGTGAGTGAAGAAACTGAGAAGGGAAAAGAAACTGAGGGAAGATTGCTTAGCATGAGGGAACATTACTTTTTTTAATGGAAAAACTGAGGTGGAAAGCAAAAAAAGAGGGAATAATGTAGAGGAAAACACTGAATGGTAGCCAACAAAATGTCAGAAATGTCAGAACCAAAACCACAGGAAGTGAATGTGCAATGCACACCGTAAAGCTTGTGCATGTCTAAACAGCTTTTAAAGCGCAGTGTCTGGGGACAACACTTGGTGATGTTTGGAACACAATTAGGTAGACTGCTTTAATTAAAGCAGTTGTGGACGTTTCTTTGCCCTACCTGTATTCTGAAATGGGTCAGTGGGGGATTTTTGTGCTCCACAAACCACCCAAAGACTCAGATCTTAATTAGATCTGAGGCCTTCCAATTAGTTTCTCCTGGTGATGTTTGTGTTTTGCCTGGCATGTAAGTGTAGATGTTCTAACAAAGACATCACAAACATACACACGCACACACACATAGTACATATAATTTTCTGGAAGTCCTTTTCCTTAGAACAAGCACCGCATGCACCCATTTAAATGTGTCAAATGGGAAAATATTACACATTCAAATTGCAATTTCACTGTCATCAATATTTGTGTGAGTTCATGAGCACTGTGATGTGACTGTGATTGGATGTGACATGACTAATCAAACATCATCTGTCCTCCTTCGACCTCTTCTCTTGTCAGTTCTCTTCACACACACACACACACTTCTGTGTCACACTGTCATGTGGAAAACGCCACAGTTGTTATTGTTACAGGATGGTGGCCCGCTGTGACAGAAAACTATTAAATGTGACCGTGTAAGCCTTTGACACCTCAGGCAATTTCAAACAATGAGATTGGTAGAGGGGTTTGCTGTTTGATTAATGGGCTCAGATTGTAGAAATATGTGGGTTGTAGTCATGTCATGCTGTCCATGATGATTCATTACCTTTCACAAGTATTTATAAAGTTGCACAAAATACATTTTCTACACTGATTGGCCAGGCATTGTCAAATAATGGATATGCATTTTACATTAAAGTCACACTAGATCATTTTTGAAACTTTAAGCTAGATTTTTAACATTGATTTCAGTGATTGCTGAGCTAGAACCTTGACCAGTTTCATATTTGACACCATTCTGCACCCCCTGATAACAAGACCGACGAGAATAACCACTCATGGTGCAACTCTATTAGATAATATTTTTACAAATGTAATGGAAGAAAATATAAAAGCCGGGATATTGATAAATGATATAAGTGACCACTTACCAGTTTTTGTAACTTATGACTGTTGCTATAAAGTTCATAGAAATGTAGGTAAGATGATATATAAAACAATTAGAACAGAAAAGGCAATGCAGTGTCTCAAAAATGAGTTAGTAAAACAAGATTGGACTATTGTATATAAACATAAGGATGTCAATAAAGCCTACGAGGCATTCTTAAGTATATTCATGGCCTTATTAGAGAAAAATAGCCTACTTATTGAAGTCAACAGGAAAGACAAGTATACAGGAAGACCATGGATGACGAAGGGACTGCAAAATGCCTGTAAAAAAAAGAACACCTTATATAGAGAATTCATTAAAAAGAGAACTACAGAATCTGAAAAGAAATATAAAAAGTATAAAAATAAATTAACTAACATAATGAGAACTTGTAAAAAAGAATACTTCATCAAAAAGTTAGAAGATAATAAAGATAGCATGAAAGGGATATGGAATGTATTGAATAGTATAATAAAAAATGCACCAAGGACTAATGACTACCCTGGGTATTTTATGGAAGGGACAAATATTAGTAAAATGAACGAAGTAGTAGATGGATTTAATGATTTTTTTGTACATATAGGGCCAAAACTAGCCACGGAAATAAAGGTTGATATGATAGAAAGGGAGACTGGAGGAAACATTGAAAGGAATGCAAGTTCAATGTTTTTAAGAGCAGTGGAAGAGAAGGAGATATATGATATTGTCAGTGGACTTAAGAACAAAACAAGTACTGACTTCCATGATATTGATATGTTAACAGTAAAGAGAGTAATTGATGGTATTGTAAAAACCGCTACAATATATTTTTAATTTGTCTTTCCAGGAAGGGGGTTTTCCACAAAAAATGAAAGTAGCAAAAATTATTCCCATTTATAAATCAGGTGAAAAGCATTGTTTTACAAATTATAGACCAGTGTCGGTACTCTGCCAGTTTTCTAAGAAACTGGAAAAACTATTTCTAAAAAGACTTGATAACTTTGTGGAAAAACATGATCTGTTGGCACATTGCCAGTATGGGTTTAGAAATAACAGATCAACAGTTTTGGCATTGATGGATTTATTGGAAGAAATAACTGAATGTATGGATAACAAGAATTCAATTCAATTCAATTCAAAAATACTTTATTAATCCCAGAGGGAAATTGATTAGTATGCACTTGGAGTTTTTCTAGATCTAAAAAAAGCATTTGATACTGTTGACCACAAAATTTTAATAATCAAACTGGAGAAATATGGGTTTAGGGGTGTGGTATTGGATTGGATAAAAAGCTGTGTGATGAATCGACAGCAATATGTAAAAATAAATGAGTTTAAATCTAAATTGATGGATATTGAATGTGGAGTACCTCAAGGATCAGTATTGGGACCAAAAATGTTTATAATGTATATAAATGATATTTGTAAAGAATCGAAGATCCTAAAGTTTGTAATTTTTGCAGATGATACCAATATACTTTGTTCAAGTGGGGAATTTCAACAGGTTGTGGAGGTGGTCACACAGGAGTTAAAGATATTAAAGATGTGGTTTCATAGAAACAAATTGTCCTTAAATTTAAATAAAACAAAATTTATGTTATTCGGAAACCATAAGAAAAATATTAACATTGAAATTTGTGTTGATAATGTACATCTAGAAAGGGTTAATACCATAAAATTTCTTGGTGTGATCATTGATCATAAGGCCTGTTGGAAATCACACATCACTTATGTGAGGGGAAAGTTAGCACGGGGCATTGCTGTCTTGGGGAAAGTAAAACATTTTCTGGATAGGAAAACATTATATATGTTATATTGTGCTTTCATATTACCATACATGAGTTATTGTGTAGAAGTTTGGGGAAACACATATAAAAGTAATATTCAGACTATAATCATAAAGCAGAAAAGGGCTATTAGACTAATAAATCAGGAGGGGTATAGGGCTCACACAAACACACTCTTTATTAAGACGCAAGCTTTAAAATTCCAGGACCTGGTCAAGTTTAAAACAGTGCAAATAATATATAAGGCAAGGAAAGGGATGCTCCCAATTGAAATAAGTAAATGGTTCTTAGAAAGAGAAGGGAGGTATAATTTTAGAGGGAAGTGGAATTTAAAAGTACAAAGAGTAAGAACAACATTGAGAAGGATGTCTATTTCAATAGCGGGCGTTAAATTCTGGAATGAGTTAACAGAAGAAATAAAGGACAGTAGTAATGTAAACCAGTTTAAAATAAAACTCAAAAAAGAAATGTTAAATAAGTATAAGAATGAAGAAAATGCAATTAACCCAGAACGGCATGCAAACTGATGTTTAATCTCTTCTACAAATTAGAAAATCTAAATATAGTTCTAGTTGAACATGAGAATTTTATTTATTTATTATTATTGTTATTTTTTTATGGGTTTTTTTAAGGCATTGTAACTGTTTTGTTGTTTAAATTTTGATGATGAGGATGTAAACCTGAGGGGGTAGGGCTAAATAAGTATACACTTCTCCCTACTCCTTTTCAAACAATTGCGTGGAATGATTTTATGAAATGTTGGTGAAAGTATATGTTTGAAATAAAGTGAACTGAACTGAACTGAAAAAAACACACTTGATAGGGGAGTTGCTTTATGGCCGTTAGCTGTAATGCTAGCGGTTAGCAGTATTAGTTGGCTGATCATCAAAAAAGAAAAAAAAAGCCCAAGAAAAAAAAGGAATAAATGAACTTTCTCTGTTAGCATCATGGCGGAGCCTGAAAGTAAAAGTAAGAGAGTAATGTCTTTATAGGCGAAGCAAATAGCTAAAACCAGAGTGAACAGCGGTGCTAATTTTCTCTGGCCCCCTGCCTGATCGGACCAGTGACGACATGTTTAGCCGCATGCTGTCCTTCAACCGCTTGTTGTCTAGGTGGTGTCCTGAAAACAACGTGGGCTACATTAATAATTGGAAAACTTTTTGGGGAAAACCTGGTCTGATTCGAAGAGACGGCATCCATCCCTATTTGGATGGAGCAGCTCTTCTTTCTAGGAACATGGCCAGTTTGATTAGGCCTCCATGACAACCCAGGGTCCAGACCAGGAAGCAGAGTCACCTTGTGCTGACTTATGGCATAGAGTGTGAGGAAATAACAATCTTTCCACATAATCCAGTCCTCTCGGACCACTTTCGGATAACCTTTGAGTTTTTTATAACTGAGTTCTTGAGACATGAAAGTAAATTTCACTATAGTTGGCCTCTATCTGACAACGCAGTTGCATCTTTTAAATCAACTGTTCCATCTTTACTGTTCTCAGCATCTCAGAGGCATGTAGCAGAGGGCATTATTTTCAGTTCTAGCCCCTCACAAAATGATGCCTTATTTCATCATGTTAATTCCTCTTTACGTGTGGCATTAGATGATGTTGCCCCTTTAAAAAAGAAGGTAATTAGGGACAGGAAGTTGGCTCCCTGGTTTAATTCTCATTTACGAGCCTTAAAACAAAACTCTAGGAAATTGGAGAGAACATGGCGCTCTACGTACCATGAGGAGGCCTACCTATCCTGGAAAAATAGTCTTGTGCTTTAAAAAAATAAGCTTCGACAAACTAGAACTGCTTATTTCTCAGCAATAATTGAGGAGAATAAGCATAATCCTAAATGTCTTTTCGGTACAGTTGCTAAATTTACACAGAATCATAGCTCTGAGCCATCTATTCCCTTAGCCCTCAGCAGCAATGACTTCATGGGATTTTTTTACAAGTAAAATTAATTCTATTAGAAAAAAATCTTTAGCATCCTCCCTAATGCGATTTCTTCTTCCTCAGTAAGTGAGGCAGCAGCCGAGGTGACTGTAGAACCTCATCTGTGCTTGAACCGTTTTGATCCAGTTGAGATTTCAGATTTATCAAAAATATTAGCTTCCTCTAAACCTTCAACTTGCATTTTGGATCCAATCCCAACCAAATTATTTAAAGAAGCATTTCCTTTGGTTACTGCCCCTATTCTAGATATAATCAATCTATCCTTAGTAAATGGATATGTACCACAGGATTTTAAGGTTGCTGTAATCAAACCTTCACTTATGAAGCCTTCTCTGGATGCAGATGACCCAATGAATT
>SSNQ01034712.1:96471-145047 GCA_006942095.1 Nothobranchius kuhntae | reverse complement strand
AAAAAAACAAGAATTTCTTGATATTTCGCATAGAAAAATACCGCGAATCAGTGAAAAATACCGCAAATCTGCGAATTCCCCCTGAAAAATGCTCCAAAGAAAAAATCCGCAAGCAGCAAATCCGCGATGAACGAACCGCGAAGTAGCGAGGGATTACTGTATAGTGAAGTTGACTAGTTCATACACCCCCTACTGCTGCTCTCCAGAGTGTTCTGCAGCATAATCAGCACGTTCTCTTTGAACTTGATAGTGTAATGACCTGGCTGGGGTTGTAAGCCAGGTGCATTCTGGGTATTGTGTTATATGTGTTTCCTATCGTTCTGCTAGTTCCTATGTGTTGATTTGCGTGTTGTGTGAGTGTTATGTAAGCCACAGGGAAGGTGATGTGTGTTCTGTGGAGGGGTTGAATTAGCATATAACTGACACCGTGACTCTGTGTGGTAGGAGCGTGATAGAGGATCGTGTCTGTAGAGTTACAACGCGTTGAAGAAAAAGCCTAATAAAGGTCTGCGTGAACCTCTACTGCCACCTGCTGGTTGATTCGGGGATTATAACCCTGCCGCTGAGACGCTCATACTTGCTTATTACCACATTCCACCCGGCCACAATAAGAGACCGGCCATTATTCACCTCCGCTGACTCTGACACCGGCCAAAATTGGAGACCCGGCCTTTAATTGAATACCGGCTTGTATTAGAGGATTTACGGTAACTTGAGATTATCAGCTTGCATAAGCACACTTATTATATAAGGAAAGTGCGAATTTTGAGATTTACTGTGAATACTTGATATTTTGGAGTTAGGTCAAGCTGTGTAAATGTCTATAACCTTACTAGTCAAAATAAAAACTATAAACAAGTGTGTGTGTGTGTGTGTGTGTGTGTGTGTGTGTGTGTGTGTGTGTGTGTGTGTGTGTGCGTGTGTGCGTGTGTTTTGCAGACTGTTGATGCTATGTGGAGGACAAGAAAAAATTTAAAGATTGTGGCCAGTAAAGATGCCGTCCCTAAATTTCAGTCATTTGTCCACCAAGCGAGTGATTTGAGACCAATTCAGGTTTGTTCACCACATTCATTGTAAAACATAACTTGCCATTATCTGCTGTAGACCGTTATTCAAGCGGAAGTTGTATTTTTTTTTATATATAATCAATTTCCAGCAATTGATTGGGGATATTACAGCATGGAAAGTAATGGAATTGTAAAAGTCTGCAGGAAAAAAAAAGCCTCACAAGTTGCACTCAAAAAATTTTGATAAGGATGGCAGGTGTGAAAAATAGCCGATCAGATCAGTAAAGACAGAAAATAAAACTTGGGACCAGCGTGAAACAACCTACACATAAAAAAAGGTCCACTAGTAAAAAAAACCTTCATTACCATTGACTCCTCCTTGGAAGCAGCCCTCTTTCACTGTACTTGCTACTGCATGAACTGGTAAAATTGTACATGACAGCATGGGTTAAGCTAAACCCTGTGAGTTCTGTTCTGTTCATTCAGTAGTCAAGCCTAATCATAAACATAGTGGATGCTTTGGGTACACATTGTGTACTTAGAAAATTACCTTCCAACTACAAACCATTTGAAGAGTTAAATACCTTTGTGGCACTGTTGGGGAAATTAAACCATTGTTGTAGCAAAAAAGTATAAAAATGAAGCGTTTCAGTCCCGAGAAAGGCATGTAGGGGACACACAGAGGTTAGCAATCGCCTCAAATGAGGGTGTTATAAATAAAGAAAAGACTGGGTTGTTTATACATTTCGTGACCTTTTCCTCTACTCATTTCCAGGTGAAAGAGTAGGCTGATGCTGTCTGCTCAGTGTGCAATTACAAATGGCCGGCAGCATCCATCTCACAAAATAAATGAATAAATTATTTTATAAACATACATCAAACCTTTGTTCCATTCAGATGAATGACAGTGTAGGTAATTCAAAAGTGATGTCTTTCTAAAATACCATAGTCCCCTTCATTCATTTTTGGCACTTTAACTGTGACCATATAGTCTTTTAATCAGATATTTTATATACATGATTTTTCCAGCAACATAAAAAAACATTGTTCTACAAACTATGACCCATAAAGACTAATGATGTGCTACAAACATTTGTTTGAAGACACCAACATTTAAATGAACCAAATGAGGACAGAGAACAAATATGCCCTGCTAAGTTATTCTCAATTTATGGAGTAAGCCTAAATATAAAAGCTTACAAAGAGAAAAGAGCTGAAAA
The DNA here is from genome assembly GCA_006942095.1 of Nothobranchius kuhntae. Classification (NCBI taxonomy): domain Eukaryota; kingdom Metazoa; phylum Chordata; class Actinopteri; order Cyprinodontiformes; family Nothobranchiidae; genus Nothobranchius; species Nothobranchius kuhntae. The sequence continues at coordinate 142,820 of SSNQ01034712.1, read as the reverse complement.
AGAGGAGCTAATTAGAAGCAATGTGTTTAAAGCATTACTTGACATTGCTTTGCTGTGCGATTCTTTTCACACAAGGCTGAGTTCAGTTTGAGGTTCAATGCTTTCCTCTGGTGCAGCAGTTCAGATGAATGTTATCTGAAAAGGTACAGATACAATCAAAACCCAACTTTGGATAACATCTTTGCAGTTACTGGGTGAGCTGCCAGCACCACGCACCAGGATTGAGCCTTTTATTCTCCATAGCTCATTTCATTCCTCATTAGACCTTTAGATGCAAGGTGTTTCATACTTGACTTGCTTTTTCCATGGTGCCTGGTGGATGAAAACCAAGGTTAACCCCCATTAGAGAGCATGGTGACCTCTGAAGTGAAATTCTTCCTTTGGTTGTCACCCAGGGTGCTGACCAAATGATAGAATCAGGATTTCTAAATGTTCAACCACAGACCAGTCTAGGGATGTACGGAAACCAGTATCAGTAAAAGTTCAACGATACCAAATACAGTTGCCTGAAAGTGGCTTCACTGTAACTTGTCATTTGATGATTTCTATTAATATATTTAATTATTTTATCTATCTCACTGTCTTTTTCTGTTGAAAGCTGAGAAGAAAATAAAGCCTGTATTCCAAATCATTGCATCTTTTTGTGAGATAGAAGCATCGGTATCAGTGATCGGTATCAGTGATCGGTATCGGATCCAAGTATCAGCATCGTATCGGTTTGGAAAAAAGTTGTATTGTTGCATCCCTAATGAAAACTATTAGTTTTTGAGTTACTATTAATGATTTCCATTCTTTTAATCCTTAACTCATTCTGCAAAGCAAACCTTGGTCAAAATGACAATCCTTCCCATCTAGATTACGTCACCGTAATGCTTCACCAAAACTTTGTGACCTGTACTCACTCTCCATTCCCGCAGGTTGTTACATTGGTATCAATTTAAATACAAAAGGATTATCAAAAAACAACAAAATAATTATTTAGATGCTGTAATGTAGCATTTAAAATTCACATCAAACTACTTTGGGCTTTAAAGCAGCCGATTGGGACATTAGTAGAGGTGTTCGATATTATCGGCCGATACCGACAGTACTGTAATACCATTACTGTAATACACAGAAAAAATATATATATAATACATATATTAGTATACACTGAGGGAGAATAGGTTCAGCTGCTATTGGAGACAAATTAAAAATGGAAATGTTCCTGTTACTAAGATATGTGATGCTGATTACCTAAAATGTTAACTTTTTATTTATATGAGAGGGGTACACAGTATATATCAGTATTGATCTATGTCAGTATCAGAAATTAAGAGTGAGACAATGTTGGATATTATTAAAAAAAGCCAATATCTAGCATCCCTACACATTAGGATTCGTACTTTGATCAGAAAGCTGTCATTAGTGCTATAAATGTCTGCTGCCCTCTGGTTAAACGATGTACAGGTGAGGGTCTATTTAATGCATTATTACTGTTTTATCATATTAAAATAAAACAGGTTAGTATTTCAATGAAAGCTAGATTATCAATTTTCGTTTGATATTTCTAGTTCTAAAGGGTAAATCTCATTGAGACGCAACCAATTTGCAGATAGCATTCACAAGGGAATCTCTAAAATGTCTTGGAATATTGTAAAAAGATTCAGTTCCGTTGAGACGGAGATGGGAATTCAAAGAGTCACTTCCTCAGCTCCTAAGTGGCTTCTCTGATTTATGTGTGTGTGTGTGTGTGTGTGTGTGTGTGCGCACGTGTGCATGTGTGTGTGTGTGCGTGCGTGTGTGTGTGTGTGTGTGTGTGTGTGTGTGTGTAACGTCTGGCCATTCTCTTCCTCACATTTTGAACTTCATAAATAACTTTTTGCCTTAAGTCTTAATGATGTTAGGTTCAAATAACCATTTGTAAGACATAATTTTCAGGGGTTATTTATTAGTTTCAGAGCACTATGTAGGCATTTTTACCTCAGGTACATAACATTTTCCCATTTTTCCCCTCGTTTTTGAACTCAGCTGCAGATGAATGGCACATCAGAGCCCACAGCCAAACGAATACCCCAAGTGGGACCTGGATGTTACTGTATGCATCACAATCCAAGAGTAATTTTCCGTGAATTGTTCTCACTCCATGTCGATAATGGGGCCTTGATTGCACGCTATGTTCCCTACCACTTAACCAACAGTACCAGTAAAAAAAAAAACAAATGACGTGTAATTATCCAAAGACTTCCAGCAATGCGTGCATGCTTTAAAACAGGTGGTTCATTGTCAGAGAAGACGACCACGTGACAAGTGTGCCACAGATGCAGGGTGCTTTTAAGAAAATGAGCTAGAGAGAGCAAGAAGGGCGACTTAAAGACATTCATTCATTTTGAGCATTTTAATTTTTTTTTCTATTTGCGATCTCAGCTAACCCCATTGGCTAGTATACCTCAAAATATTTGTAGAAGTAATCAATTTAAAACATGCTACCCATGACTTTATGCTGCATGGTGTTGCCTTGCAGCAAGAAAATCACTGGTTTGACTCATGCTTGTGTAGCCTTTCTGGGGGGAGTGAGCATGTTCTCCCTGTGGGTGGGGTTTTACTCCCGGTACACAGGTTTCATTCCACAGCCCAAAAAGTAAGATTGATTGGAGACTCTAAATTGTTCCTGAGTGAGTGTGTGCGCGTGTGTGTGCGTGCGTGCGTGCGTGCGTGTGTGTGTGTGTGTGTCTGCTCTGTCTTCTCGATCCCCAGTGAGTCGTGGAGGATGGCTGCTTATACTGAGCCGGGATTCTCTGGAGGTTTCTTCCTGTTAAAAGGGAGTTTTCCTCTCCACTGTCGCTTTATGCTTGTTTAGTATGAGGATTGCTGTATAGTCACTGACACTAGTCAGTGACTTGATGCAATTTGCTGGGTTCCTTATATAGGAAACATTATTTCTGATTGGCTTAATGAACTGACCTGAATTGGAATGTTTATTACGTGAAATGCCTTGAGACGACTCTTGTCGTGATTTGGCGCTATATAAATAAACTTGAACTGAATTGAATTGAACTTGAATTAACACGATAATAGTTGTTGCGTACGGTAAAGATCATTAAGGAAAATGTATTGAAAGTAATTTCTCAAGATAAATTTGCCCTTGAAATATCACTTCATGTGATGAAATAGAGAGAAATGGGCAAATCATGTGCATTTCTGGGTAAATTGCTTTCCAAAATTATTTCAGGATCTTGTGTTTTTCCGTGACATCTGTAATGTTCCAGATGTTAAGTGCCAGGTGTTGCAGGACTAATGCTGAATGCTGAGCAAAGGAGAAGCGGAGAAGAAGAAATATTTGTCAATCTTTCTTCTTCTGTTTGGTATCCTATACTCCTCTTGACAGACTTCCTGACACCATCCATCTTTCCACATGAAACCCTTCCCTAATCTGCCCGTCTTCTTTTATTTACTGCTCCTTCCCTTAAGCTGCTGCATTCTTCAGATTCAGTAGATGGACACGTTTGATGCGTAATCAGCTTCATTACTACTCAGTCACACTTTGGTCTCTTTTCAGTGTTATTGGACCCTCTCTAATTTCTGGCCCTCCTCTTGTTTTCTCTCCTCCCACTCACCACCTTGTGGCCATGAGGTGTTCATGTTTGTCAGATCCATTTAGTAGAAGGCGTAGCGGAGGAAGTGAGGGAGGACCACTCTGGTGTTTAACCTGCTTTGACCTGCAGTCTCCATCAGCAGACAGGGGTTGGCCGGGCCCTCAGGGAGGTTTTGGATGTCTGACTCGGTACTCTTGGTTTACAATCTTCTAGACAGTAATTGGTTGGCCTAGAACATTCTCCTGACAGCTGTTGGGTAGATACGGGACACCAATTAAATAAAAAGCAACACAGAGACAGAGAGGTGCACTGGGCGTCTCTGATTACACAAGAAAGTGAGAACTACTGAAATAGAAACAACAAAAGTGTGAAGTTTATGTTTTCTTATATTGTAGACATTGTTGGGCAATGGTTCCTAAACTTTTCTACTTTTGACTCACAAATTATAAAACTGCAGCACTCTAATGTGACTTTTAAATTTAAACGGAGACTCGATGATTGACATGATTATGAGAACCAAACTGAGATTTGCTTCACACAAATGTAATTTTAGGAGCAGGTGTCAACTCTTCCGATATTTGGGCTAAAGCGTTGGCAGTGAAAGGATTAACATTTTGTTCTGACAAGCCTGTCAGTCCGTTATAAATAACAGGGGCACTTTTTACTTCACTGGTAAAATTAAAGTGAGAAAATAAGCTCATTTACTTTTCTCCTTTCTGTATTCAATCCTGTTCAGTCTTTCTAAATGCCTGAAGCTATTCGGAGATACAAAATCACTACAGGTCATATCTGATGCCATGTTTTCTTACTGTGACATTTCACAATAAATTCAGATTTGTTTATTGTGTACAGGCTTTATTTAATTCGGTTTATTAGTGGCGGTAAGGGTTTTAATGTGCCTAGTGTCAAACGTCTCAAACTGAAGAATTAAATCTTTGTTTTTAGGGAAGAAAAAGAACCACAGTTGTATGACTTTGTGATAGCAACAGCAAGCTTTTAAGAGCTTTTATCAGTGTGTAAGCAAAAAAAGAACACCCACCTGGTGAGATTTAAAAAAAAAAACGATGAAGCACTCAAGTGAGTGCCTGAAAGGAATGTTTATATGCAGCTGAATTAAAAGGGCAGCAAGAAAAGCACTCAATTCTGCCCTTTCTTTTACCTTCAGGTCTGTCTTTCACTGTTTGACTGGTGCACATTTGCTGCATTCTGTTTGTTGTTCTCGTTAGCCACTTTATTATTACTTTGACAACAACTGTGTCCAGTGTTTAGAATACTTTACCACTAGTCAGTCATTTCTCATAAATAGGAAAATGGTTTTTGCTAATGTTGATGTTTTTTGGAAGAATGCACACTGCCTGCTGCCTTGAGAGTTTTAATCTAACATCTTTTTTCATAGAGAAATAATGACGTTATGAACAATGTTGCAAAATTTCAATATTTAATTGAATGATTTTCTAAATTATGACTCCCCAAACAGTCATTGATACAATATGTAATGTCCAGCAATGGTCAGTTTTAGGTACTGTTTGACCATTCAGCATCTGGTCAAAAAGGAGACACGAGACTGCATGTGTTTCCTTTAAATCAGCCTGCCTTCATCCCATCAGCTGGAGCTCAGAGCCTCTCTGCAGCTCTGAACACATGATAACGAATTGTCAACAATAATGTTCCCTCCCCAAGGATCAAGCTTCCCTTATCGTCCTACAGCAGGGGCGGGCAACTCCAGTCCTCGAGGGCCGGTATCCGCCATCTTTTTGTTATTTCCCAGTTCCAACACAGTTGATTCAGCAGCTTATCAAGCTGCAGAAGCCAGCTAATCTCCATCTGATTGAAATCAGGTGTGTTGAAACAGGGAAAACAGTAAAACATGTGGGATAGTGGCCCTCGAGGACCAGGATTGCCTGCCCCTGTCCTACAGGATTCTTCGTGCCTCCAAATAAGTGAACACTCGCAGCCCCGATTAGTTGCTAAATCAAAGAATGATTTCTTAAATTGAATATGAACTTCTAAAACTTATAAGTTAGATAGTCAGGAAATAAATGTTTGTTTATTGATACTTATAATAATTATAATATAATGAAATGCTTTCATTAATTTGTCCTCAATGATTGAAGGTTGAAATGAATGTTATGATTACATTGATTGATTGCATGTTAATATGACAAGGTCATCACCATTTGCACTCACACAAGAACAAGTAAGGTTAAGTTAAACCCATGACTCATAAATAGCTTTTACCCCCGATCAGAGCCTCCGGATAAAAGAAGGCGTGTTTCTGAGTTGTCCTGATAATGTTCCTCAACTTGTCAACATCTGGTTGGCTACACAAATCATAACATGAGAACATTAAAACTGGATCACTCTGGTGATTCAACAGTTCTAGAGAAAGCTTCAGACCGGCCATCTGAAGCAAAAGATCTCTTTAACCATCAAAGCTTTTGATACGCCGTCAAAATGTTTTTGCACCTGCTAAGCTGATATAGTGAACAGTTCCTGCAGAACAAAGCTGACATTGTTCCGACTCCTTAAGAGTCCCAGACGCGCGGTTCCATCCATCTGTCGTGGACCCAAGACATCTCTGGACTGGAGAAGTCGGTGCCGTGGTCAGTCTACTGGACCTGAGTGCCAGAGGTCATCCGACCTCTCTGACCTTCGAATCCACGAAGAGGGTCTCCGAAAACGGGTATGTAGACACACAGATAGCGTCTGATGCCTTTTGATAATAATCAACTTCATAGCTGAACGCAAACCAAATTCTTTTACATCCAGAACTCAGCTCTCCTCCATCCATCACAGTAACTTTTAGTGAACTTGTCATGTTTTAATTGTTGGTAAAATAAATTCTTACTTTTATAAACCTGACACTTTTCTGAATCAAAACGAAGTGTGTACAATCCCTTTATAAACAAAGTATCCTAGAATCTTCTGATTAACACAGTAAAGACCAAGCAGGGTTGATATTCTATATTTAAATAATCACAGCTTATTGGTCATAAGTAGAGGTAATATATATACTGAGCTCTTAAAGCACTCAAATTCTCAAACCTTACAAATATGTATTTAAAGGAATATCAGTTTTTCATCACTAAGATGCATCATTCTAAAAATCACATAGAATGTATTTATTTCCAATGTAAAGATATTTTAGTGAGGCTGAAAGTAAGTAAGTTAAATGCCCATATTTAAATGACACTTTCAAGTAAAAGCAGTCCTAATCTGTGCATGTAGACGCATCTACTACACTGTATGATCTTCACCAACTCCAACCACAAATGCTTTAGAAATTATATTCAGTAGTGATGTGTCGTTTGCGAATGAACCGGCTCTATGAAGTGAACGACGGTTATTTTACTTTGAACCGTGTTTAATTTATTTTGTTTAATTTCCAGCACAAAGTGAAGCATGCTGGGAAATCTGTTCCATCCAACCAGTAATCAGCTTGATGAATAATAAACACTAGCTAGCGGTTTAGCTAACCTAAACTTTAGGTTAATATCAAACAGGATAAAACTGGTATTTGTTGTCAGTTTTACTGTTAGGGCTGCAATTTCAATACAGCTTTGTCTGACATCGTTTCCATTTTTTTGTCTCGGATGTCCTGCTGTGAGACGGAAGCTTTTTGTTTCTTAATCTGGTGGAATTTATCAGTATTTTTCTGAGACCGCTTACATGTGCGCTCGTTTTTGTGTTTGTAGGATCTAGCACATCTTCTTGCAACAAACAGACACCATTGCAGGCAAGCATTGCCACAGAAGTGAGGAACAGAGAACGAAATTATTCTTTAAATCAGTGGTACTCAACCTTTTTTCACTGATGTACCCCCGTGAAATATTTTTTCAGCCAAGTACCCCTGATCAGCGCAAAAGCATATTTGGTTGTAAAAACAAAAGACCTTAGCACGGTGCCTTCAGTGACTGATTTATTAAACTTTGGAACTGATAAACAATGTAACGTGAGGAAGTATGGGTTGCCAAAAAAGGTTGCCAATGTTGATCATTTTTCCTATGATTGTCATTTCAAATCGTTAGTTTAAATTGAAGAAATAAATCTCTTAAAATTTAAACTTGCCTTTTCATTGAACTGAAACACAGACAAACGGATATGATCGTCAGTTTATCGATGAAAACAACCTTTGAGTCTTCTTATCTCTATAACATTTGGTTATTAATTTGTTAAAATTAATATTCCAGATTATTATGTAGAATGGTCATCTTTCATAAAAGAGCCAAGAACCATTACGCTACAACAAGTACAAAATTCAACCATTTGAAAAAAAAAACTATTTCGAATATTTTCAATGTTAATACCATAACTAAATGTGCTGGAAATATTTTTCATCACTAAAATGTTATTCTAATGAATTAATTGAAAACAGTCACCATAAAACTATTTAAAACCATAAGATTACCCATTGAAAAATCCATAAATGTGCAAAACACTGCACATTTTTTGTAGTATCTCAAACTATTTGGAAAAATATATATATAACTAGAAATATTTAAAAACTATATATCAAATACAGGCCAAATAAATGATTAAGCTAATTATAATTAAAGATTTGTGCTCATAAAAAAACATATCAACATAAAGTGTTCTCTTTTGGGATCATAGTATATCTGTTCTCTAAAAGAAATCATTAACATCATTTTAAATAACAACAATTGCTAAAAACAAATGCAAATCTCAAAATATATTTTTAAAAATCAAGAAGAAGACTGAATTCTTAACATTACTGCACTGAACGGAGTGTTTTTACAGACTTTTTAGTGAGACACTTGGACTTGTGCTTCAATGAGGATCTTTTTCATCCTTGGTGGCAGGGAGGCAACTGCTGTGATCAAGCTCTTTTCTAGACATAGTCTGCTTCTCTGATCAGTGTCATTATCTAATTTCGCCCCACAGAAAAAAACACAGTGCCTTGGGTGGGTTGCAACTTGTGGAAGTAAATCCAAATAAAACATAATCTTCAATATACAGCCAGAATTTTGCCGGCTCTGGTTTGGCCTTCTTGGCCACTTGTCCCTCCGTGTTTTCTAAAGAATTGCTGCTGCGCTTCAGCCACGTGTCCATCGCTGATCCACGTGACTGACTGGTGACGCCAGGCCTTATATGACAGGTTGGAGTTAACCATCCTGGTATGGGGGGAGACTCTGGGATTTTGGGATAATGAATTTAGCTTACTTCGACTGAATATAAAACACATTTTATGAACTTTTACTTATATTTTCCTAAAATATTTATTAAATTATTTTTTTAAACTTTTCCATGGATATTATTTTTTTAAATGGATGTACATTTTCTCATGTACCCCCTGGAGTTTCTTTACATACCCCCAGGGGCACGCGTACCCCCACTTGAGAAAGGCTGCTTTAAATGTTTACAGCAGCAGCGAACTCTGAGAGGCATCAGGCACACCAGTGAGTTTGCAGCTTGTGTGCGAGGGGATGGGGAGAGGGCTGAAGCAAGTGAGCAGTAAAGATACAAAAACCAAGATTGTTAAAAGAAATCTGAGTTAACTTTGAGATTGTGGGCGCAATTATTAATTACTAGTCAGCTTGTGGGTAAAACGCAGCTCTTATGTTACACGCCGCTTTCACATCCCGTGGGAGGAAGTGGCAGCTTTGTCTGTAATAACATAAGTTGTCTGCTGACAGATACTGCATTATTGCTATATTTCCTCAAAGGCACGAGCAATTTGCCCTCCAAAGTATCTTGTCAAATACCTCAAGTCCAGAAGGTTGTATTCCAGTGCGTTGGAACCCTTTGATTTGCAGCACACATGAGCAGTTACACCAAGAAAGAAGCACAGCCTGCAGTCACACCAGGGGTCAACTGTTAATGACACAGAAGACTGGGTTTGCTTGACCTTGTTCACCAACACTCATATCCATTTCTCTGAAGTTGTTTTTTCCCCTAGACGTGTGTGTGTGTGTGTGTGTGTGTGTGTGTGTGTGTGTGTGTGTGTGTGTGTGTGTGTGTGTGTTATAATCTCAAGTGTCACAAATGACAGAAGCAACCTCCAATCATCCCAAAAAATGGCCTCATTTTGAGACTAAGGCAGCAGTAGATAAGGGGGTAGAGCGGGTTGTCCAGTATTTGCAAGTTCAATTCCGCCTCCCACCATAGAACTCGGCTGTTGTGTCGTTGGGCAAGACACCTAACCTGCCGTGCCTGCTGATGATGGTCAGAGAGACCGGTGGTGCCAGTGTTTGGTCCAATCTCAATACTCGCCCTGCGGTAGTGCAAAGTGCACTTGGAGAAAAGTGTGCAGTACTTGTGGTACACAAGTGTGCAAATAATTGCCGAATTGAGACAGGGAGCATTGCGTCATCGATCGCAATGCATGCCGGGATGCTGGTCGCTGTGATATTTTTTGCAAAAACCTTTATTAACAACTTTCAAGCAAACAACCAAACAGCTATTTGAAATTAAATTAAATTTATTGCTAATTTGTCTGAAACATTCAGAGCATCAACTTCTCTTCTCAAGAGCCTCTTCATCTGGCTCTTGGAGGATGCAGACGCTTTTCCTCTCCTCTCCTCCATATCTTATCCTCAAAGCCTTTGTCTGTCAGTGTGCGCTGGGTGCACGGCTGCTTCTGCATTTTTCCTGGAAACTGGAAATTGAAATTCACTAAAATGGATCTCGTTAGTTGGTCACTCAACGCGGTTGATACATTTTTTTCAATGATGAGAACGGGAAAAGGGGCTCCTGGATGCCCCTCCGGGACAGACCCAGTTGGACAAATCATTGACTCCTGGAGACAGTGGAACTTGATTTGTCTATCTCAGCTGTCTGTGGAGGACTCTGAGGCCTAGTCCACATGTAGCCGGGGTTTTTTGAAAACGAATATCCGCCCCTCCAAAAACTTGCATCCACATCACCGCGTTTTAAAAACAAACTCTGTCCACACGTACCCGGATAAATACGTTGTTAAGGACATGCCAGACCTGTAGGCGGCAGTACTTCCCCCATTCTTAACCTCGTCCTTCGTCTGTGGTCTTCCGCAAGGAGCAGTAATTCCACTTGCAAAAACAAACAAGCAGAAAGCGCTTGGACAATTGATGGATCGGGTAGTGACAGAGCGCAGCTCTGAAGGCTTCCGTGATGCCGGCTAGTGTAAACACAGGTCGCACACGTGATGTCAGCATTTTTTTGTCGCGGAAAGTGACGCTGCGGACCTTAAAACTCCGGCTTTGTCCGTCCACACGCAGACACCCAAAACGGAGAAAACGCAGATCTTCACTTTGGCCGGAGTTTTTAAAAAGATCCGTTTTCGTGTGAAAAAACTCCGTTTTCGTGTGGATGACAGGCCAAAATGTAGGAAAATATCTACGTTTTGGCAGATCCCCGGCTACGTGTGGACAGGGCCTGAAGACGTGTGGATATTCGTGGTGTTAGTGTCGGGTTTCCTGCTGATCGGCATTGGAGGCTACCTGGCTTACCGTAAAATTAACCAGCTGTCGAGGAATATTGGCCTGATCCCGGAGCTCAGAGATGGATTGCACCGCGCTGTGAATTCACAGACTCACATAATTGTCGAGATGAATCGTAAGCTTGGAACTTTGGCTGAGATTCATTCACTGGCACAGAAGATGGATGCCATCAAGGATAGAGTGGACGAATCAGCACGGATTGGGATAGTTTAATGTCCATTATTGGGATTTTGAGAGGTTGAAGACCAACAAACTGTAAGACAGAGAGGAAATTATCTCTGTCTGGCCCCAAAACAATTTCTAATTGGAATCTGGCACCCTTGAGCCTGCAAGGCTACAACGAAAACTCCTCGCTCAGAAGATATGTGGAATGTGCTGTCGCTATGACAACTCAACTCTGTCTCCTATCCCAGCCTGGGCGGGACTGCCCATGTATGTCTGATCCCTGAATTGTGTGTACTGAAACTCTAATTTCCCTCTGGGATTAATAAAGTATCTTTGATTTGATTGATTTTGATTTGAACTAATCACGACGTACGCTGCTCAGTGCTGATTGGCTCGATTAGAATTCTCAGGGGTGGGGTTATTTGAGTAGGAGAGTTCCCAGACCCTTTCTCTGTGCAGAATTAAACAGAGGAGGAGTCTGGCAGGCCAGGCTAAAAACAAGCTAATTTCATTTGAAAATACATATTTTCAGAAAAGGAACTTGAGCATTTTCTCCTGCAGCAATGGATTGTGGGTAATACACCTCACCCAAGTCCGCAATGATGCGGACTTGGGTGAGGTGCAGATCAAGGGTGCAAAAGGGGTGTGATCAACTACCGCATTTGAGAATCAGGACACCCTACGCACTTGCGCCCCTGGTCGGGATCACGTAATGGAAGGGTGCAAGGGTGGAGGTGCGAGTATTGGGATTGGACCTTTGACTTCCTTCAGTTCAATTAAATTCAAGTGTATTTATATAGTGTCAAATCACGGCAAGAGTTGTCTCAAGGCACTTCACACAGTAAACATTCCAATGCAGGTCAGTTCATTAAACCAATCAGTAAAACGTTTCCTATATAAAGAATCCAGCAGGTTGCATCGAGTCAATGAACGGTGTCAGTGTCTCTACAGAAATCCTCATACAAAGCAAGCATGCAGCGACAGTGGAGAGGAAAACTCCCTTTTAACAGGAAGAAACCTCCAGAGGATCCTGGCTCAGTATAAGCAGCCATTCACCACGACTCACTGGGGATCGTGAAGACAGAGCAGACACACACCAACACCCACACACACATCTACACAACATATATACCAAATAGTGTTTCTATGGTTACACTGTCATTTCTCAGTAAATATTATACTTAGTAGATAAACTTTATTGCAATTATACTACTGAATCTATAATTAATTCAACAGTCAGTGCGTCCCAGGGCAGCTGTGGCTACATTGTAGCTCATCATCACCTGTGTGTGATTGTGTGTGAATGGGTGGATGGACCATTGACTACAGGAAACTCAACCAACAAGTTCCTTTGTCTAGGTGGCCGATGTCGTGCCTGGAACAGGAGCTTCCGAAGGTGGGATACCCTAAATACTTTTCCACTCTCAACATTGCGTCTAGATTCTGGACAATCGCTGTCCAGAAATCTGACCAATATAAATTAGCCTTCAACTTTGCCAACCGCCAGTACACCTTCACTCAGTGTCCTTTTGGCTACTCCAACTCACCATCTGAGTTCAACGTATTCTTGAACAAAGCCTACCCCAATGCTCGAGAGTGATGAACAATTATCTACGTCGACGACATTCTGATTCGTAAACGTACTTTGAATGACCACCTGTCCGAGCTGGACCACATCATGGGTCAGCTCGCAGCTGCAGGTGCAAAAATCTCCCTCGCCAAAGGTCAGTGGTGCAGGTCCATTGTTCAATTTGTTGGCCTCCTTGTGCGACCACAGGGAGTGCAGCGTCAACATGGTAGAGTTCAAGGTGTTGCCACCATCAAACAAATTGTAATGTGTATGAGTGTAAACAATGATTAACTTGTTAAATCAAACACATACTTTTCATAAGATCTGAAATGGGTCATTGTAAGAGCAATATTCATTTTAAAGTAGTGGTGGGCATAGATTAATTTTTTTAATCTAGATTAATCTCACTGCAATCTTGGAATTAATCTAGATAAATCTAGATTAAAATGGCTTATTCAAATTCTGCCAAAGGCATATGTGTGTGCTACCTAGATAATAAATAAAAGCAAGTCTTTGAGAATGGAGGCGTATTTCTTGTTTCAATAATGCATTACAGACTGATAAAGCAGTTTTACTACGATAACTGATGATGAAAATAAATAATGATCAATAAGCATTTGTGTTTAATAGCTGTTAATTCAGTTCAACAAATTCTGCACTGTAGGTCTACAGAATAGGTCATGATTAACTATTTACAGTCAGCAGCATTTGGTCAATCAGTCCAAGCTCTATTTCTCCTTCTTCCACCAGTCACTCAAGCAGACCAGCTTGTTCACATTGTCTGGTGACAAACTAGATCTTCTCTTCTGCACAATATGGCCTGCTAAAGAAAAAAGTATATAGATATGTATAGATATACACACACACAAACTGTCTGGCCTAGGGAGGGGGTTAAATTTCTGGGGTGCCCTTCCAATGCCCCCCTTTAGTTTGCATGTAGGATCGCCTCTGGTGAATTGGAGCGAGAGCTGGAAATGATGCCACAGCTCACCTGTATGAGCAGAAGCCAACTGTTGCTGTTGTTGTCTCTGAAAACGGCAAGGGGAGTTATCCTAGCTCAACTTTTCTAAACTAATATAAAAATTTATGAACGTTTATTATTACAGGTGAATTTGAGTCGAAGCCACATGAACAACTACCTGTAGAAACAATTTATCACTTTATCACAATAAACAGCTGCTAAAAGAGCTAAACTTAGTTGGAAACCGCACCTGTCTCTCTAAGAAAGTCTTGTCTCGGTTTTCTTACATCCGAGCGCTGCTTCGGCCGCGGACGGTGAAGTGTGGCCCGGGAAAAGCCCGGCTGGAAATGTCGGAGGTAAACAAAACAAAATAAAAAGAATGAAAGTCGGATTTATGGATTAAACTCTGGTGAAAGTACATAAATTGTTTACTTGTCCCGCGCGATGAGAAGGGAGAAGCGCTGCTGGTGGCGAAGGTGCGACTGTTCGGCTGCATGGGGAACATTAAACTCCGCGAGCCTGGCATCCGTCCATACCATCAGTCCATACGTACGATGATCCGCGCCGAGTATGCATCCACGCCAACCAGGTATCCATCCACGCAATGTGAAAATCATCATAGTTTACTTAGTATAGACCCAGATCCCAACCCAACTTTGAGAATAGATTAACGGCGTCATTTTTTTTATCGCGCGATAAGAGTCTGGCTTTGCCGCAGCGCGTTAACGCCGATAACGGCCCACCCTTATTTTAAAGCCATCATTGCTTTAAGCACAGATTATTCAAACATGTCATTTAAACATCTGGTTCATTCAACACATGATTATTTAACTTATAACTGTAAAATCCTGTAGAAGCTTCACGTAGATAGGGAGGAGTTCAGCTGTCTGGCTTTTACGCAGAGAGTGCAGGAACCTTGGGAGAATGTTTTGTCTCCAGTGTTTTGTAAACAAGCACTGAGCAGAACCTTCTGGATTTAGAAGGCCAAACAAAAGGTGGATTTATGCATGTAGATGAAAGGTTACTATGTTGGTCAATATGTAGGTGAAAATGGACCCTTTTGGTACGTTACAACTGATTGTGTTGCGAAGTGCCTTGGGGGATTGAAGAACCCTAAGAAGGCCCTTTACAAATACAGCACATTTACTATAAGGATTTTACATCTGTAAAAACCAAAATAAAAAAAACACATTTGAGTTTTTAATAATGATCAATATTCACCTTTTTTCTCTGTTTTGGCTGAATAAATCAAATTAAAATATTCATGGACTTTCAGATGCATGTGTAATAAAAAGATGCACACCCACTCAAAACTGTTATCTTTCTTATCTTTGACTTTAAAAAAGTCAAAACTTTAATAATCAGATTCCAGCAGCTTAAATAACAACATTTCTTTTATTTTTCTTCAACTTCAAAAAATCAGTAGTTTTAATCATTGTTTTTTGCTTGTGTCAAGTACCAGGATGAGACTTGGACATTTAAATCAAGGTGCTGCAGCATTATCTGGTACGCCAGACACGATGAATAAAAATAAATGAGATTGGACTTGGAGGCATCACATCAGCAGAGGGTGCAGAAGCATTTGACAACCACACTCACATACAAATGCAGACGCGGGTGTCTGCCAATTGACCTGCCTGAGATGAAAATGTGAGCATCAAGGACAGCTCTTTCCGTGTCCACGAAATCACTCAGTCAAAGCCGCAGGCAGCGGATATGGAGGAAGAACCAAGGTATAGAAGAAGAGAAAAGTGCAAAAGTGCTTTTTAAACTAAAAAAAAAGAAAGCCACTGCCCAAAACTTATGAGTAAAAAAAATGCTATTTTGTAGTTTTGTTATGTCTGGGCATTATGAGTGGAAATGTATTTTAATGATCACTCGTATGCATCCATTTACTGAGCAGGAGAAGCAGAGAGAGCAAAGTATTAGGTATGTATTGTGCAATCAGAGATGTTTCCATCATTTTCAAATGTATTTTTGTGAAAAACATTCAGATCATTACATAATTTACATGAATAATCACACAATGCAAAACTGAGAAGGTTTATTAAAAACTTTAGAAGAACTGTTATTTTTTTAGACACTGGAGAGGTTTTAAGATGGTGAGGGTACATTTACAGTAGGTTCTGTCCCACTCAGACTAGCAGTTAGCTTATCAGTCATGTGGTGTTTGGCTCCAAACAAAGGCTTTTTGGGAAGCATTCTGCAACAGGTGTAATATTAATTATGAAGGAGTTTTTCCATGAAGACACATTAAAACAAATAAAGTATCCTTTTAAGGTAAATGTTAACAATTCAGAGAATATGAACATATCTATGACACAAACTACCAGGAACAAAATGAATATGCATTTACAATAATCCCATGTAAAAAATTACCTTCAAGATTCATGTTGAATTTTGTTTATGTTGTGTATGCTGATGTTTAAAAATCTGACCATAATGAGTGTGAGAAACATCTTCATCGAACAAACTCAAATATCAAGCTGGATTAGAGAGGAAAAAAATATGAATTCAATATTTAAGGTGTGGAACACTGATTTTATCAATACATTTGCAATGGTCTCTAGTGGGAATGAATGCCTTTCAAGACGTACTAAGAGGGGGAGACACGTCGGTGCACCATTTCCAGGAACTAGCAGTGAATCACATCATAGATGAGCTTCAGATGACAGGCTTCAGAGTCCTTTTTCCTGATATTTGAACATCTCGCCCCAAACTGGATAACAGCAATACAACTCTACCACTGACTCTATTTGCTTTGTAACATCGATGTTTAATCTCCACAAATAACACAAGCTTGGAGGAGTTAACGGTTAGCTTCTACTAGCTGAGACATTCTCTGCTGTTTCCTGGACACTAAACCAACAACAGCCTTCCCTGTCGTGAGGCAAGATGGATGAGTCCTTGAATGCTAAATGACAGTGTGATGAGGATCTGAGTTTACATCCTTTTTTTTCAAAGCCTAGAGTGTCACCATCTACCATTTTCGATCAGAAGCTAATGCAGGAGATGGGTGTGTGTTAATTTCAGAGTGACCATTATAATCAGAAATAAGATTAAAACATTTTTTTGTGTTCCACACCTTTAAAGGAGGATTGCAATCATTTAAATAATTTGTGAAGTATATACATATATACATATATATATATATATATATATATATATACATATATATATATATATATATATATATATATATATATATATATATATATATATATATATATATATATATATATATATATATACATATATATATATATATATATATATATACATACATATATATATATATATATATATATATATATATATATATATATATATATATATATATATATATATATATATATATATATATATATATATATATATATATATACATATATATATATATATATATATATACGTATTTGAACACCTTGCGATTTTGCAAGTTCTCCCACTTAGAAATCATGGAGGGGTCTGAAATTCACACTGTAGGTGCATTCCCACTGTGAGAGACAGAATGTAAAAAAAATTTTAAAAAAATCAGGAAGTCACATTGTATGATTTGTAAAGAATTTATTTGTTTTGCACTGCTGCACATAAGTATTTGAACACCTGAGAAAATAAGTATTTATACTTGGTACAGAAGACTTTGTTTGCAATTACAGAGATCAAACACTTCCTGTAGTTCTTGGCCAGGTTTGCACATACTGTAACAGGGATTTTGCTCCCCTCGTCCGCACAGATCTTCTCTAGATCTGTCAAGTTCTGGGGCTGGTGCTGAGCAACATGGAGTTTCAGCTCCCATGAAGATTTTTCGATTGAATTTAGGTCTGGAGACTGGCTAGGCCACTCCAGAACCTTGATATGCTTCTTACGGAGCCACTCCTTGGTAATCCTGGCTGTGTGCTTTGGGTCATTGTCATGTTGGAAGACCCAGCCATGACCTATCTTCAATGCTCTGACTGATGGAAGGAGGTTGTTGCTCAAAATGTCACAATTCATGGCCCCATTCATCCTCTCCTTAATACAGGGCAGTCGTCCTGTCCCCTTCGCAGAAAAGCACCCCCAAAGCATGATGTTTCCACCCCCATGCTTCACAGTAGGAAAGGTGCTCTTTGGATGCAACTCCTCCTTCTTTTTCTTCCAAACACGACGAGTGAAGTTTAGACCAAAAAGTTCTACTTTGGTCTCATCTGACCACATGACTTTCTCCCATGCCTCCTCTGGATCATCCAGATGGTCATTGGCAAACTGCAGACGGGCCTGGACATGTAATGACTTGAGCAGGGGAACCTTTTGTGCAATGCGTGATTTGAAACCATGACGGCATAGTGTTCTACCAACAGTGAACTTTGAAACAGTGGTCCCAGCTCCCTTCAAGTCATTGACCAGCTCCTCCCGTGTAGTTCTGGACTGATTTCTCACCTTTCTTATCATCAGTGATACCCCACGAGATGAGATCTTGCATGGAGCCCCAGTCCAAGGGAGACTGACAGTCGTCTTTAGCCTCTTCCATTTTCTGACAATTGCTCCAACAGTTGATATATTTTCACTAAGCTGCTTGGCAATTTCGCCGTAGGCCTTTCCAGTTTTGTGGAGGTCCACGATTTTGTCTCTGGTTTCTTTTGACAGCTCCTTGGTCTTGCCCATGGTAGTAGTTGGAGTCTAACAGACTGTGGGGTGGATAGGTGTCTTTAAAGAGCTCAAACAGGTGCTACTAATTAAGATTACTAAGTGGAGTAGAGGTGGACTTCTTAAAGGCAGAGTAACAGGTCTTTGAGAGCCAGAATTCTTGCTTATTGCCAGGTGTTCAACTACTTATGTGCAGCAGTGCAAAACAAATTCTTTACAAATCATACAATGTGATTTCCTGATTTTTTTGATTTTTACATTCTGTCTCTCACAGTGGGAATGCACTTACAATGTGAATTTCAGACCCCTCCATGATTTCTAAGTGGGAGAACTTGCAAAATCACAAGGTGTTCAAATACGTATGTTCCTCTATATATATATATATATATAACTGTTGTTACTGCACTGCAAATACACGTCATTTAATTGAAACATGCAGTATCTGTTTCCTAAGCTGCCTGAACCAAAATATTCTTTGATCGCACTCCACTGAGACTGAAATAACTAATTCAGGTTAATATTGAAATAAGGAACAAACCCCTGCCAATAAACAAGTCCACTAACTGTAACCAGATTATAAAGAAGCAAGCAAGCAAGCAAGCAAGAAAGAAAGAAAGAAAGAAAGAAAGAAAGAAAGAAAGAAAGAAAGAAAGAAAGAAAGAAAGAAAGAAAAAATCACATACAACACCCACCACACATTTGACAAGCCAAAAAATGTGCAACAACAATTATTGTGTCAGTTTTCATTACAGTTGGTTATGAAAAAAGTAGATTATTAAGAAATATTCCACTAAATGCTGTATTCAAAACTCTAAATACCTACGTCATTACTAAGTCACGTAGAGTGTTGCTGAGAGGCATTTCCACTGATACACTACTGCCCACTGGCCTCACTAATTGGACATGGTGCTAGAGGGCAAAGTGTCCTGCAAAAATCAATAGAGATCGTTTTGCTCCTTTCCACATAAATCTTGAGAAAAGACTGGTCATGCTGGTTAACGGATTCATCAATCACCCAACTGTGCTGAGAAGCCGGCAGTGTGTTCACAGTAACAGGATCATCAGGGTACACGAGAATGGATCATGACACAAGACTGGTGACAATTGGTGGCTTAAAGGATAAATAAAATGTGTTACAGCACAGAAAATGTGTTACAGCACAGCTTTGGAAGGCTGGTGTCATGATCTGTGCTGCATAACCATCTCTGCTGAGTGTTGTTTACAGGTGGGTGTGTCTGGAGAGCCCAGCTGTGCCAAATCAGCTCATCGGCGATCAGGGGATTTAAGGAGCAGCTGGACATCTCACCATTGCAGATGATACTCAGTCTTGGGTAGTTTCTAGCCCTCCTTTTGACCTTCCTAAAAACAATTTTAGAATTTGTTTGTCTGCCTGTTCCTGCCCTTCTGGCAGTTAACCTGCTCTGCCCTACTGAATCCTCCAGGTTCCAGTCATCTGTTCATCTCCACTCTGCTATATCTCCGGAACCATCAACCACATTCCAGTCCTGCTGTTTGCCCCTGATCGCCAGCTCTCCGTCACCCACCTATCCACCTGCAGCTCCTCGGTCTCCCCATCCAGGCTGAGGCAAAAAGTCGAGAAGCTAGTTTCCTTAGAGGTTCCTTAGACAACTTCCTCGTAGATTTTAATAGAACTTTTGGTAAATCAGAGACACCCTCAGAAATAGCCCGGGCCATTTGGAATCTGAAGCAGGAAAAACAAACGGTTTCAGACTTTGCAGTTGAATTCAGAACATTGGCTATCACTTCTAGTATGGATGAGGAGTCATTAAAAGGAGCTTTAACTCAAGCCCTCCATGACAAAATCCAGCACTAACTAGCCCTGTGTCCTGAACCTGGCACTCTGGAGGATCTTATCACTCTAGCTATTTGCATTGAGAAAAGACTCCAGACCCGTCCCAGGTCTGCTCTGCCCAGTTATCATACCCATCAGACCGCTCGTTCCACTATTCCTCCAGCTCTGCCGTCTGCTTTTGCTTCTGCCTCAATTCCTCCAGAGGTTGCCATGCAGATAGGCCGGGCCAGTCTGACACCAGAAGAGAGACAACGTCGCATCTCCTCCCAACTGTGTCTGTACTGTGGTTTGTCTGGTCACTTTCTACCTAACTGTCCAATTCGCCCAAAAGGGAGAGCCCACCAGTAAGTCCGGGAGTTCTGGTGGGTAGCAGCACTAACAAAGAAGCCTCCCGGTGTGTATTGACCTGCTCTGTTTTTTTTAATCAGCTGCCTTTTTTAACTACAGCCCTGCTTGACTCTGGTTGTGAGAGAAATCTTCTAGATCAGTCTGTGGTCACTAAACTGAGAATTCCAACAACACCTCTTCTCACTCCAGTTCAGGTTTCATCATTGGATGGCAACACACTCACTACCATCACCCACCGAACAGAGCCTGTCAAGTTGCAAGTGTCTGGTAACCACCAAGAAGTCATTTTATTTTTTGTTTTTCCCTCTCCTCAGTTTCCAGTCGTATTAGGACATGAATGGCTTAGCATGCACAACCCCCACATCGATTGGAAGACTGGTCAAGTTGCTGCTTGGAGTCCTTACTGCCTGTCCCACTGTTTGTTGTCCGCTAGCCTTCCGGTCCAGGTTCCTGCTTCCAGTCCTCCACCCATTCCGGACCTTTCTTCAGTGCCATCAGAATATCACGACCTACAAGCAGTTTTCAGCAAAGATCGAGCTACATCCTTACCTCCCCATCGTCCATATGATTGCAGTATCGACCTGCTTCCTGATGCCACATTCCCATCCAGCAGGTTGTACAGTCTTACTAAAGCTGAACATGAATGCATGACCACATACATCTCTGAGTCCTTAGCATCAGGTCTGATTCGTCCATCCACTTCTCCCTTGGGCGCAGGGTTCTTCTTTGTTTCAAAGAAAGATGGTTCCCTGCATCCTTGTATCTACTATCGAGGGTTAAATCAAATAACAGTCGAGAACAAATATCCTCTGCCTCTGCTTTCCTCCGCCTTTGACCCTGTACAGAATGCAACCATCTTCACCAAATTGGATCTCCGCAACGCTTATCATCTTGTAGGGATCAAGGAGGGTGACGAGTGGAAAACGGCTTTCAAGACACCTCTAGGCCACTACGAGTACCTCGTCATGCCTTTTGGCCTGACCAATGCTCCCGCAGTGTTCCAGTCCCTGGTAAACTCCGTACTCTCTGACTATATCAATTCATTCGTCACTGTATACCTCGATGACATTCTGATTTTTTTCCAGTACCCTTTCCGAACACCATCAACATGTCCAAGCTGTCCTACAACGCCTTCTGGAGAACCGCCTTTTTGTCAAGGCTGAAAAATGTTTTCACGTTTCCTCAGTGAAATTTCTGGGATTTGTTCTGGAGAAGGGAAAGCTGAGAACAGACCCGGAAAAGGTTGAAGCTGTCCATGACTGGCCAACTCCCACTACCCGCAAACAGCTTCAACGTTTCCTCGGGTTTGCAAATTTCTATCTGCATTTTATTCGTGGCTACAGCCAGGTGGCATCTCCATTGACACAGTTGACTTCTGTTAAAAGAGCCTTTGTGTGGTCAGCTAACGCTGAAGAGGCTTTTCAAGAGTTAAAGACTTGTTTCACTCAAGCTCCTGTTTTGGTTCGCCCTGATCCGTCTGTTCAGTTCACCATGGAAGTCGACACTTCAGATTCTGGCATTGGTGCTGTCCTATCTCAGATGTCACCTTCAGATAATCTACTACATCCCTGTGCTTTTTTCTCAAAGAAACTCTCTCAGGCGGAGCAGAACTATGATGTGGGAAACGAGAGCTGCTAGCCATCAAGTTGGCTCTGGAGGAGTGGCGCCATTGGCTTGAAGGTTCCGAGCATCCAATCATTATTTGGACAGACCATAAAAATCTTGCTTACCTGAAAGAAGCCAAGAGGTTAAACCCCAGACAGTCCCGGTGGTCCCTGTTCTTCACCCGTTTCAATTTTATCATCTCCTACACCCCCGGATCCAAGAATGTCAAACCAGATGCTCTATCCCGCCAGTACGCTTCAGACAGAGACCTCGAACCTGCCACTATCCTTCCTCCATCTTGTGTTGTAGGAGCTGTTTCCTGGGATATCACTAGCAAAGTTCTGGATGCCCAACGCACTGACCCTGACCCAGGTAACGGTCCTCCCCATAAACTGTTTGTGCCTCAACAGGTACGAGGAGCAGTGATTCACTGGGCTCATACCGCCAAGTTTTCCGTTCACCCTGGAGTTGGTCGCACTCTCGCCCTAATCCGCAGGTCATTCTGCTGGCCCTCCATGTTTATGGACACAAGGGAGTACATCAACGCCTGCCATGTCTGTGCCCGGAATAAAACCACCAATCAACCCCCGGCAGGACTGTTAAATCCTCTCCCCATTCCATCTCACCCATGGCCGCATATAGCAGTGGATTTCGTTACTGCCCTTCCTTTCTCCAAAGGTTTTTCTGCGATTCTTACTATCATCGATAGATTTTCAAAAGCCTGTCATTTTGTTCCAGTGAAACCACTTCCATCATCCACTGAAACCGCTAACCTCCTCATAATCCATGTTTTCAGGCTTCATGGCATCCCATCGGAGATCTTGTCAGATCGCGGCCCCCAATTCCTCTCCAGGGTCTGGAAGGAGTTTGCCACCTTATTGGGGGCCCGTGTTTCCCTGAGTTCTGGTTACCACCCCCAAACTAACGGTCAGTGTGAGCGGCTCAATCAGGAGTTGGAGGCAATGCTCAGATGGGTCTGCTCTTCAAACCCTACCAGCTGGAGCACCCAACTACCATGGATCGAGTACGCGCACAACACCCACGTTTCCACTGCAACCAGTAAGTCCCCTTTTGAATCGTCCCTTGGTTACCAACCTCCCCTGTTCCCTTCGGATCTGTCCTCCTCTGTCACAGTCCCTCAGTTTATCCGCCAGGCAAGGAGAACATGGATCCAATCCCGGGTGGCCCTTCAGCGCACCAAAGAGCGCAACCAACGGCTGGCAGATCGGCACTGCAGACCCGCGCCTGTGTACAGTCCAGATCAACAGGTCTGGCTGTCAACCAAAGATATTGGTCTCAAGGGTACAACTAGGAAACTTTCACCTCGCTTCATTGGCCCATATCCCATTCAGGAGGTTCTCAGTCCCTGTTCTGTCCGTCTTGTCCTGCCCCCGTCTATGAAGATCCACCCGGTCTTTCATGTTTCCCTCCTGAAACCTGTCTCGTCCAGTCTGTTGTGTCCTGTTCCTGCTCCCCCTTCTCCTATTCATCTCACTGATGGTGGACTTGGCTTTCGTGTTCGGCACCTGCTGGACGTCAGGCTCAGGGGCCGGGGGCGTCAGTTCTTGTTGGACTGGGAGGGTCACGGTCCAGAACATCGCCAGTGGGTCCCCAGTTCCTGGATTGAGGACCCTTCTCTTTGACGCCGCTCAGTCTTCTGCTGCTGCCTCCTCCTCCGCCTCGTCCTCCTCTGCGCGGCCGCCGAGTGTCGGCCTTTGAGGGGGGGGGGGGGGGGGGGGGGTACTGTCATGATCTGTGCTGCATAACCATCTCTGCTGAGTGTTGTTTACAGGTGGGTGTGTCTGGAGAGCCCAGCTGTGCCAAATCAGCTCATCAGTGATCAGGGGATTTAAGGAGCAGCTGGACATCTCACCATTGCAGATGATACTCAGTCTTGGGTAGTTTCTAGCCCTCCTTTTGACCTTCCTAAAAACAATTTTAGAATTTGTTTGTCCGCCTGTTCCTGCCCTTCTGGCAGTTAACCTGCTCTGCCCTCCGGAATCCTCCAGGTTCCAGTCATCTGTTCATCTCCACTCTCTGCTATATCTCCGGAAACATCAACCACATTCCAGTCCTGCTGTTTGCCCCTGATCGCCAGCTCTCCATCACCCACCTATCCACCTGCAGCTCCTCGGTCTCCCCATCCAGCCAGGTCTGACTAACCCCCCCCTCCCCACACAAAATACCGGATCATCCAGGAAACAGTGAGCCTTTTTATTTCTCCATCATTGTCTCACGTTGCTCCAGACTCTGACCTCTCTTCCTCTCTCAGACCCCACGGATCCCTCCAGTCCTGCAGAAGCTTTGTCTACCTCTCCCATTCAAAATAAATCATTTAAACTTACCTTCTGTCTCTCGGTGGTGATTCTTCATGTTGTGTGTCAAGAAATTACCCTCAAACATGACAGCTGGAGGAAGAGAAGTCAACAGTTGTTTGAAAAGGTGAACCAACTCACTGACCTATCCTACTTATTTACTCATAATAGCTAAGAACAGTGTAAAAGTTCAGATTTGGCAATGTGCTTAAAGGGTTTAATGAAGTCAGGAAAACTGGGTGATATTTATTCCAGTTTTTTTAAAGTCCTACCCTTCACCATCAGATTCCCCCAAAACTTGGAGATGAATCAACAGACGCTGTCATCAATTGTTTTTACCTCCAAGTGACTCCGAATTCGGTTTGGGTAGAAAACATGAATTCATTTATCTATCTGGGATAGACTGCCACACAACTGAAACATGAACAAAGGTCAAACACATTTTTGCTCCATCAAAAAGACCATCCAAGAAGAAGTAGCAGCACCTTGTGTCATGACTCGGCTTTTCAGATGCATTTTGAAAATAAGGGCAACTCTTCTTTTGGACAATAACATTTCTGGACAGAGAGGATGTCAACTGTCCAACAATTAAATGTATCCTGAAATTTCCTCCCCATACAGTTTTACAGTAACAGCAGAGTAACAAGTAAGGAAAAACGATTGGTTTGCAACTCATGAACTGGGTCTCTTGACACACACACACAGAGAGAGAGAGAGAGAGAGAGAGAGAGAGAGAGAGAGAGGTTTAGTTGCTTTTTGTTAGGTTATGATGTAACAACCATCTGTCTTTGGAAGTGTAAGTAGCATCAATGGCCAAGAACAGAGTGATTCACACTTCAGTTATGACATGAAATAGATTGAAGTTTTAGGTATACGGCCTTCATAACATCCTATTCAGGGTATAAAAAAGCCACATCCTCCACGTGTTACAGAGGCAAAGATGTGAAAGCACGAGGGTTCACTTTTCACCTGCAACTAACCAAGTGTGTGGAGAATTTGAAACGAAAATGCAATAGGACTTCTACTCTTTAAAATGAATTTTGCCTAAAAGATGGAATATTTTTTATCCTAAATAACTGAATATTGTGAAATGTTACTGAATGTATGAACATTGATTCACCCTTTGGACCTATTTAGACCTTTAGATCTGCATTAAAACCCACCAGAACAAGCGTTCCGTTCTCACTATTTCAACTTCCGGGTAATTTTTCTTGACCATTTCGAAGAACTACTTTCCAGACAATTTAAGGAACCAACAGACTCACTCAAAAAAAGGAAATCTCACTGTCATTGGCAATAAAACATATTATCATGTTAGAACTAATCAAAAACTATATATTTTTTACATTTACTTATGTTATTTGTTTTATCTCAAAGCAAATAATTGCAATGTTGGATGTACTTAACTGTGTAAGTCACAAAAACTCAAGTTTGTAATGTAAATATTAAGTCTAACAAAAGGCGCTTTGTAAATCGGTGTAGTTTGTCCCTTGGAAGACTCCGTATGTCCTGGCTGATTTCTTTTCATCGCGGAGGGAGCCACATGTCTATGAGAGAGTTACATGCAGTGGAAAGAGCCAAATTCACCTTTCAATACGGGTAAGTGAAAGTCTTTCTTACTGATTTACAAAACTGTTCTGTGTGAAACAGTTAAATTACTGACAAAAATTGGTTGAATATATCGTCGAACTATTGTTCCATTAAGTCCTGTTAACTTAGTTGGTGTGGTTAGCTCCAATACCTAAGTGAAAGTCTTTCTTACTGATTTATGAAACTATTCTGTGTAAAGCTGTTAAATTACTGGCAAGAATTCGGTAAATATATCGGGGAACTATTATTCCATTAGTCCTGTTAGCTTAGTTGGTGTGGTTAGCTCCACTAGCATGGTTAGCTCCGTTATCACAGCTAGGCGTAGCCGTGGCGTCCCGCCACGGCTGAAATCCCACCGCCACGCCTACAAGATCCCATGTTTTTTTTCTTTTGGCGCTGTTTCCCAAAGAAGCAGCGGGAACTACAATGTTGTCGCTTGAGATTACAGCCGGCGGGCAGCAAGGAGGAGCAGGCAGGGCAAGGTGAAGTTACAGCATAAGTTACTGAGTTTAAATTGGAAAGGTAGCAATGGATATAATGCTGTTTGGTTTACATGTTTCAATAGCATTAAGATAAATGAGTGTTGACGATCTTGACAGGGTTTCCTCTAGTGCTTATTAAGCCACCCACCCCCCACCCCCACTAGGCTAAGCATCACTAATTCATGTAAAATTTATTTATTTTTTCATGTCTGACTTTAACCGCATCTAATACTGTATTACGGCGTGAGCGCAACAGCAACAACTTAAGATCGATGTGTGAGCTGCATGAGAGGTCAGGTGTTTTCATCTGAACCCTTAAAACCTCCAGCAGGCTACGTTGCACTATTGACGTGTTAGCGCGCGGCGCTAACAACTTAGCGACGTGACATGTCTCGGAGAAAGCGTAAAAACACATTGGACGCTTCTTCTGAAGCGGGAAAATAACACTTCTTCTTAAGCAGAGCACGACATCGCCTCGGCTCGTTCACCCTCTGACGAGCAGGACTGAGCTCGATAACATTGACCCAGCACAGCCACTGGGTCCTTGGAGCTGCCCCGTGACTGCCTGATGGAAAACCAGCGGGTTTCATCAGACTCGTAAAGTTTCTTGTTTTTGCTGGGGACCCCCTGTATTTTACCGCTCCCTCCTGCAGTCTTCCCCTATTACAATTTAAAATGATTCTGTAAATTCTGTGTATCAATAGAAAAAATCTGTCTCTGCCAGCTGCAGTAAATGTAGTTTCCAAATACTAAATAAGAGGTGCATTCATCTGTGTATCTCCTTTGATCCGCATTAGTGATATTTTCAGCACCAGAACAGTGAAGCAAAGAAACAGATTCCTGAGTTTGTTAGTAATTTTATTTATTAGGTTCATCTAACCTGTTCTATTTTTCTCTGAAATGAGATCAAATCAGTGCTTCTATGGGTTGGCTCCACTCTGAACTAGAAAATTTTATTTTATTTAGAGACGTGTCATAATTTCTCCCCAAGCCAACCCCCCCACCCCCCGGCCGGCCCCATCCACCACATCAGCGGGTTGGAAACTAGGCAGGCTTGTTTGCATTGGCGCGGGATCGTCGATTTAATCACAATTTTCCACATTAAAACAAACTCACCAGGTTACCCCACCTCCTCGCTGACCTGCTTCCAGCTCGGTCCTTTTTGTTCCTATCTCGGTAGAAGAAGGAGCTGGTGTCGTACAGCTCCAGGTGGTTCGCCACAGCGGTAATGAGTTTCCCCTCAATGTTCCGTGAATGAATGAACTAGCATGCATTTCTCTGACCCAAGCAGAGAATCACATGACTACTAGGGGTGGGTGTAATTAATCAATGTGGCGATGCATCTAAAAGCTTAACATGTTGTTTCGGCATCGATTAATGAACGTCGATGCTTAAAAAAACATAACATCAAAGTTTTGTTGCGAAGCTGGTACTAAAAAAATAAAAACACGTAACTGGAGCCTTGACGCGCGTGCCGCCCGGACTGTTTAGTGAGTGGCACTACCTCTTTGACCTCTCCATCCTGGAGACTGTCTCCAAACTACCGAAGAGAAGGCAAGGAGCATTACAAAAGCAATAGCTACTTTTATCGCGACGGATCTACGCCAGTATTCAGTAGTAAACAACAGAGGGTATCGGTTAGTGGTGTGCACCATGGAGCCGCGCTGTAAACTTCCTCACCGAAAACACTTTGCAGAAAAAGAAGTCCCCCACCTCTACGAGGAAACCAAAGCAAGCATTCTGGAGTCCATGAAGAAGGCAACAGGATAGTGCGATGCATGGACATCGGTTGCCACCAAATCCTTCGTTACTGTAACGGCGCAATTTGTTCTCGCGTCGGACAAGAACGGGTGGAAGTTGGTGAGTCACGTTCTTCAAACTCGAGAGATGAGTGAGAGTCAAAGTAGCACAATGTTGACATTTGCCCATCTCACACAACAGGAGGATGTAGGGGGACAAGAGGGAGGGGAGGGAGTATGGGAGGACAGTTCAGTTTGAAATGAGTATGACTGTCACTCTGCTCTATTTTGTTGTGTTCGCCTCACTGTACTGAAGCTCCAGGCTGAATATAGCAGGGTTTTTTTCTGTTACCTATATTCCAGACTCAATCAGCTGAATTTATTTATTTGATCTGTATGGCAGCTTTTTTGTAATGTTATCATATGCCAGACTCATTAAGTTTCCATTAAATAAATTTGATGAAAGTAAAAATCTTGTTTACTTGAATTAATTACCTCATTAAATCCAGGGCTTGCCTGTTTCAGTGTTTCCCAACAATGGATGGGACACTAATGTAAGTAAAGCTTTCTCTGATCGAAGTTAAGTTGGTCAAAAGGCAAATATTTACATGTCACACAGTCATAAAATAAGAATTTGTCTTTGAAAAACAGTTAAATGTTAAAAAAATGTATTTACTTAAAGAGAGTAGTTTTGAAGGAACTGAATTAATTGATAGGTTATTTATTTACAAATGTAGATAAAGAAGAAGATAATCTTATATGAAAAAAGCATTAAAAATGTCAATAATTAAAGAATCGTGGCACCAGTAATCGAATCGAACCAAAAATCATTATAATTGAAGAATCGAAGCATCGAAGCTCCCATAATCGAAATCGAAATCGAATCGTGATGTACCCTTTTTGGAACACCCCTAATGACTACATAACCTGGCTCCTGATTGGTTACCGCAGCGTATACTGAGACGGAAAGTTGAACCTGGCTGAACTTTGGAGGAGGAGGTGAGCAGCAAGAAACAGCGAGTGGGCGCGCATGAACGGCGCCGTGCGCGCCTGGACCGCGTGTGCGGAGCTGCTTTGGAGCGCGTCAGGTGCAGATGTGCGTTTCTGTGCCGCTGAGCTGCTCATCCCACTGTGGTAACACTGCTGCGCGCCTCAGCACACCTCCTTATAGACTTAACATGGACGCCAGACGCAAAAAAATCTAGATTTGAACGCACCGTGAGGAAGGCAGGCAGATCCTGGGAGCTGGAGGACCGCAGCAGAGAGGAGACGGTGTGAGAACCATCACCTAGAGGATCCTGGACGAGAGGTGATGTGCAAACCACGGAAGATGTCCAGGACGAGGAGGGAGAGGACAGCGTGGGAGCTGTCGGGAGCAGAGGCTGAACCAGCGAGGAAAAGCCAGAGCGCCACAGTGCGGGAACCGCGGTGTGGAAGACGAGCTGCTCAGCAGTGTTGGGAACGTTACTTTAAAAAAGTAATTAGTTATAGTTACTGATTACTTTGTCAAAAAAGTAACTCAGTTACTAACTGAGTTACAAGATCATAAAAGTAACTAATTACCAACAAAAGTAACTACTTAGTTACTTTTTTCATTAAAGAATGCAAGAATTACTACAATAGTAAAATATAAATGACTAATGACTGAACATAATAAAATGTATGTCCAAATGTTTTATATAAACCTGAATAATTTAAATAAATAAGCACTTAACAGGAGGAACTACTAACAGGAGCATTACACTAATCTAGACTATTAAAAGGTCACTGTGTGATATTTAACAAAAACCCAATCAGCTAAAAACTAAAATTGCAAATAAAAACACCTGTAAAGGTTCCTGAGCCTTTAAATGGTCTCTCAGTCTAGTTAAATTACAGAAATAAATGTAATTTTGCACAGCATTCTAATTTTTCCAGCTTCACATAATTGTGTGTTTTTAGGTTTTTAGCAGCATTTCTGTTGCTGGTAATCTAGTAACGGTTAAATAAATAAATAAAATCCTTTAAAATGACACTAGAAGAGGCACAAATCTGATGGAGGACTTACATTTACTAACTTGGGTCAGACCCAACCACAGAAGAGCTGAAGCTGGGTGGTAAACACACACAGGTAGTTCTAATAACACCTGAGCTCCATGCCGTCTGAAACTGATGCATCAGTGTTACAGCGGGACTAAAGACATGATCAGAAACAGGTTACAGCTGGATGATCTAGGAAGGCAGAAGATCGTTGCAGGACGTCTGCGCGGTGAACAAGTGAGCGGACCTTCGGGACGTCCCGCTGTCATGCTAAGGGCACGGCTGCAGACCCACAGATTCGCTGCTGCACGCATTTTCTTATCAGTAACAGGAACGACGTTTTGATACAAGAAGACGAAATTAATTAGTTTGCTCGTTACAGAAAGAAATATTTTTTATTAACGCGGTTATTTTAAACGGAGTTATTCCCGTTGGGTCTATAGCAGGCAGTGACTGAGACCGTGAGGGTCTCCGCCCACCCGGCCAGTCATCATCGTGTTTGTAAGTGTGTTACCGATACCTCTCTCTCCCTGGCTGCAGCTGAAGTGTTGCAGTCAGAAAGCCTCACGCTGCTGCTCAACGTTCGACAAGCACATAGTAACGCACAACGTTCCGTCCCCAGTAACGGTAACGGCGTTGCAATGGCGGGAAAAGTAATTAATTAGATTATTCCGTTACCTATAAAAGAACGCCGTTAGAAACGCAGTTATACTTAAACGGCGTTACTCTCAACACTGCTGCTCAGTGACGATCAACGTGGATGAGGAAGAGAGAAACTCTCTGAGCTGCTCCGAGGCGATCAGGGTGAGGAAGAACAAGAGAACGATCCAACGCCTGATCTCTGCAGCCGCTCCTCTCTTAAGCTTTCACAGCTTTTGAGGAAATCTGGATCCACCTGCCGATAAGGGCTGCCACGCCCCTGAACTCACACACACAGCAGCAGAACTGACACCTGACACTACCTGGAAAATTATTTACATACTGTACCTTTAATTGTTATACTCCAATATGGAACTTTAGTTTCAAGATAAAAACAACTCTGAATGGGGATTACAAGTGGTGCCTGCAGATAAGACCTGGTGACTACTGGCTTCAACATGTAAACATTAAACACTGCTCTGTGAGCACTCAGCAACATGGCGACCGCTCAACTCGCATTTAAGACTTTCTCCAGTTCTAGAGTCTCTATTTGAGTGTAAAACAGCATCAAATGTGTGAAGTTATTTCCAGGTGATCAGAAGTGGATAGAGTGACCGCATTTCAACAAACACAATCAATCCATGCAATATGACAGAGGCCCCTCCTCAGACCCCACTATCGAGTTAAATAATTCTCTGAGTCTCTCCAAAAATAAACTGAACCCATTTGTCTTGCAAATCTTGATTTTTCAGCAATATATTCATTCTGTAAGTCTAGGTGCCCAAACGGATGAATACTAATGAGCAATATCAATCTGATGTCCCACTAAAACTGAAAGAGAAGTTCTTGTACTATTTTTACAGCCAGTATGAAATGAAGTGGCTGAAGAATTAAATAGGCAAAATGCTGGTTTCTATTTTGATTTTATTCATCCATCTCATAAAGACAATTTATCCATGATCACGGAACAAAACCAGTTTTTTAATTTTTTTTTTCAAAAATTTAATCAAATTGTAATGAAATGGCGAATTTTGATCAGAAAACTGCATATCTGCTTTGTTCCAAAAATGCCTGTTATACAGTATATTTATTTTTGTGTCTTGCAGAAGGATTCTGTTGACACAAGAAGAGCTTGCAACCTCCAGGCAGTAGCCCTGTACCTAAACGAGGTCCCTGATGAGCTAGTGAATGAATATGATGTAAGTGTTAGTAGTTCTAAAGGTCCTGTATCCTGCTATTTTACAACTTTCTATCTGATATAGGCATATTTATGATAAAATGTTCCTATTTATGTTATATAATAATTTATCCTGAAATATAGCTTATATCTTGGAGTTATTCTTCGATCAGGAAGTAACGCTTGGTTTACTTCCTGGGGGTTAAATAAAGAAATGGCATCGCAACATGATTAAAAGCTCCAAAAAAGTTGGTTTTGAACTATACAGACCTTTTAAAGTGAGATTTTCATTTACCATTCAACTGTTAAATGTGCTCTAATCATGACTTGCCCATGCAGGTTTATGTTTGTGTGTTTGTATATAAAGTTTAATTGCTTGAATTCAATTCCATTAATTTCAAATTTCTAGGAGTTTGTTATCATAGTGATTATTAAAAATGTTGGAATTTCATGTGAGGTTTTTATTAAATTGTTATTTTTCCTGTATTTAGAGTGAAGATTTTGAAGAGACCCAGAGAAAGTTGGATCAGACTCTTATCGGTATCTATGTGATTAAACATCCAGGTCTATCTACTGATCAGGCGCCAGAAGACATTGGCATCATAGTTGAAGGTGTACAGGTACTTACTGGACTCAATGATGTTGCCACTGCTTTTGCCTTATTGTTTGGCATCATCTACGACCTGAACCTGAGCTACTCCACTGATCTCAGGTACACTTTTGAATTCATTCAAAAGATTCTGATGGAACTTGACACACACAGGCTTTCGAACAAAATCCAAGTGCTCAAAAACAACATGCTGGAATGAATGCATTAAGCCATTACAGTATTGTGATCAATTCAAGTCCTGAAATGTTTTAGTTTATGTGTTTTATTGGCCTGATATTAGTGCCTGTTAAAAGTTTTAAACTGTATGTTCTTACACCTAAAATGTATACGTTCAAAGTGGTGTCAAACTACTGAGATAGGACCAGAATGCTTCTTTTGGTTGTTTTACAGAGTACTCTTAAGATTTTTTTTTATTTGCCTTGTTGTGGCTGGACCCAGTGGCTCAAAAATTGTTATTTTTTTTTCAATTTCTTTCCAACGTTGAAAAGAATTCCTTTTGCACTTAATTTAAAATGTTAAGCTTTCAATTTAAATGGCAGTGGTACTACTTAATGCACAAACCTTTTAAAAAGGTAATGTACATACATAATAATTTGTGTTTTTTGGATAAGAAGCTGTTTCAATAGTTAATGAAACTGCTGTTTTGAGTATTCCAATTGTGTTCATGTCTTTCATTAACATTAATTAACATGATCAAGTTGGTGTAACTCAGATACAAGTCTTTTTATTAAAGTATATCTATTTCATTCATTGAACTTAACTATGTCACATTAGTTTTATGTAAGTTTCAATCATAAAGTTAAAGTAACCTAATTAACTCAAAGTTACTTAAGTCACTGCCATACAATTTACATAATATTTTTAAGTAACTTGAATGTAAGGATGTTTATTAACATCTACATAACAAAGTTGTGTGGAACCACTTGACAAAACATTTTTAAGTAAATCCAACACTTTTTTTTTATTTGAGTGTACCTTCTTTGATATGTACTCAGAAATGGATAGAGTTGCTGGGCGGGACTTGTAGGGAAATCATGCCGATTGGTTGTAATTCAGTCGGCAGACAATGGCAAAAAACTGGAACTCGTAAAATTGGAAGAGTTGCTGGTGAAGGAAAATGAAAGGTAAAGAAAACTTGACACAGCATTAAATTTACCGTTTACCGGGGGGTGGGGGGGGGGGGGGGGGGTAACAGTGTGCTACCAACATTATTTATAGTGGGGACGGTGTGCTGCTGACCACTACTCAGGACGTTGTGGATCGGTGGGCAGAATACTTTGAAGACCTCATCAATCCCACCGACACGTCTTCCGGTGAGGAAGCAGAGTTTGGGGACTTTGAGTTGGCCTCTCAAGTCTCTGGTGCTGAGGTCACTGAGGTGGTTGAAAAGCTTCTCTGTAGCAAGGCCCCAGGGGTGAATGAGATCTGCCTGGAGTTCCTTAAGGCTCTGGATGTTGTGGGGCTGTGTTGGCTGACGCGGCTCTGCAATATCTCGTGGACATCGGGGGCAGTTCTGGCAGACTGGGGTGGTGGTCCCCTTATTTAAAAGGGGGGGGCGCAGGGTGTGTTTCAACTACAGGGTTATCACACTCCTGAGCCTTCCTGATAAGATCTATTCAGGGGTTCTGGAGAGGAGGGTCAATCAGATTGTTGAACCTCAGATTCAGGAGGAGCAATGTGGTTTTCGTCCTGTCCGTGGAACGCTGGACCAGATCTATACCCTTAGGGGGGTCCTGGAGGGTGTGCAGGAATGTGCCTAACCAATCTACATGTGTTTTGTGGATTTGGAGAAGGTGTATGACCTTCGTTCCTCGGGGGGCCCTGTGGGGGGTACTTCGGGAGTATGGGGTACCAGGCCCTCTGATATGGGCTGTTAGGTCCCTGTATGACCGGTGTCAGAGCTTGGTCTGCATTGCCGGCAGTAAGTTGGGCTCGTTCCCAGTGAGAGTTGGACGCCGCCAAGGCTGCCCTTTGTCAACGATTCTGTTCATAACCTGAGGGCATCCGTTTTGGTGGCCTGAGGATCAGGTCTCTGCTTTTTGCAGATGATGTGGTCCTGCCGGCTTCATCAGAACATGATCTTCAGCTTTTGCGGGAGCGGTTTGCATCGGGTCAGGATGCCTCCTAGACGTCTCCCTGGTGAGGTTTACCGGGCACGTCCAACCGGGAGGAGGCCTAATGGTAGACCCAGGACACGTTGGAGGGACTATGTCTCTCACCTGGCCAGGGAATGCCTTGGGATTTCCCCGGAGGAGCTGGCCCAAGTGGCTGGGGAAAGGGAAGTCTGGGTCTCTCGACTTAGGCTACTGCCCCCACGACCGGACTCTGGATAAGCGGGTGAAAATGGATGGATGGATAAAATAAAATGCATTTTATTTAAATATCCATTTGTTACGTGCAGCGCCCCTTTTTGGCCACAGGATGGCCTCAGCGGCCTTCTGCTTCGCCTGTCTCCCGGTGAACAGGTGTTTATGATTATTCATAATCATGGATCAGCTGTTAAAAGCTGCCCTCTTGCTCTCATTCAGTGAGAAGGTACAGGATAGTTTAGACTCTTCTGGAGTTTAAGCTATTCTCTTCTCCTCGTTTGCTCTCTTGGTTAAATTTGTAATAGTTAGTCTTCGGTGCCCTCGGTTTTTGGAATTTGGAATTTAGATTTGGATTTAGGATTTGACTATTCGGTAACTTGACTTCGGACCGGCTTTAGATTTTGACTTTGGATAACCCTCGCTCTTTTTAGTCTCGGCTGTTTATTCCCATCCCCTTTTGGGTTGGTGTTTTCCGTTCTTCCTTTTGTTTTGTAGATAAGCTCCTTTGTGTTTTGTACATAGATATTTCTTTTAAGGTTGTAAGTGTCACGCCCTGTCCTGCCCTGTCCTGTCTTGTCACGCCCTGTCCTGCCCTGTCCTGTCTTGTCACGCCCTGTCCTGCCCTGTCCTGTCTTCTCTTAGGTTGTCGTCAGTGTCTCCGTTAATTGCTCCCACCTGCCTCTTGTTTCCCAATCACCATAGCTCCCTCTCCTCATGTATTTAAACCCCTTCTGTTCTGTGTTCCATGTCGGGTCATTGTTTCAGTGTCCAGCGTGTGTTTCTAATAAACCTTTGTTAAACGGACTCACCTGTTCGCCTTGTTCCTCCCCGCGTGTGGATCCTTGCCTCACCTCGCCACACGCTCGTGACAGAATGACCCGACCCACTGAAGGGTCCAGCGGGGAGATCCTCCCATGGAAGTATTTGTTCCAGTTCCTCTCCGCCGACTATCGGCCGGCTTCTCCTTCCCCAGCTCCAGCTCCGCCTCGCCGCAGACGGCGTCCCCGACCTTCTGCCTCGGTGTTCCTCGCCGCCCTTCCGGAACCGGACGGGAGGTTGGAGGGAGAGACGCTCCGGGATCGCTCCAGCTTCGAGGGCACGAGGCTGGCTTTCTGCTCCCCCGGGGTCGGTCCACGGCGTGGGGAGAGACGCCGGAATCCACCGCAGCCCTGTGTTTCGGGACGGAGCTGCGAGCCCGCCGCTGGCAGTGCTCGGCGCGCCGGTTCGGACACGCCCCCGTTCGGACCAGCGGTCCCGTCTCCGGCCGAATCGGCGTCTGCAGGTGGAGGAGCTGCGCCCGCAGTTCAGCTGACGGACGTCGCCAATCTCCGAGCTGAGTTGGTCCAGATGTGCCAGACCCTCGTTCTTGAGAGGCTCGAGCTGGAGAATCTGCTCGCTGCTTCGGCTGGACGCAGCAGCGTGGACCCGCCCCCAGTCGGATCAGCTGTCCCGCCTCCGGTCCGATCGGCTTCTCCGTCATCTGCAGGAGGTGGAGCAACGCCCGCAACCCAGCCGACTGAGCTTGCCAGTCTCCGGGCAGAGCTGGTCCAGATCCAACAGCTCTCCAGTTCTAATAAGCTTCTAATGGACGCTTTGCGCTCCCTGTCTCCAGCACCACCCGTTCACTCAATGCCTGTTCCAGCGGGGGTCCAGAAGCCGACGGTACCAGCCCAGAAGTCGGCGGTTTGGAGACCGGTGGTCCAGAAGCCAGAGGACCAGAAGCTGATGAAAGTCAACACCGCCTCCAATCCAAGGGTCGACGCCTCCAATCCAAGGGTCGACGCCTCCAATCCAAGGGTCGACGCCTCCAATCCAAGGGTCGACGCCTCCAATCCTGAAGTTGGCTCGTCTGATGACGTCGCCTCCAATCCTGAAGTCGGCTCGTCTGATGACGTCGCCTCCAATCCTGAAGTTGGCTCGTCTGATGACGTCGCCTCCAATCCTGAAGTCGGCTCGTCCGATGACGTCGCCTCCAATCCTGAAGTCGGCTCGTCCGATGACGTTGCCTCCAATCCTGAAGTCGGCACGTCCGATGACGTCGCCTCCAATCCTGAAGTCGGCTCGTCCGATGACGTCGCCTCCAATCCTGAAGTCGGCTCATCCGATGACGTCGCCTCTGGTCTGACGTCTCCTCCGTGTCCGGTTCCAATGGTGTTTCTGAAGGTCGCTCCGGTCCAGCCTGCAGGGCTCCTCTACTGCAGGCGCCGCCCTCCCAGGGCCCGTCGCCTCCTCATCTGCCCCAGGCGCAGGCCCCCAAGGGCCCGTCCTCGTCTCTTCATCTGCCCCAAGCGCCGGCCTCCAAGGGACTGTCGCCTCCTCGTCTGCCCCAGGCACAAGACTCCTGACTCTGCTGATCCCTGCTGCCTCTTCGGTGGTCCCTCGGTTCCTCTGGGCCCTCCCTCCGGGTCCCCCTCCTCCCGCCCTGCTCCTTGTTCCTGTGGGCGTCTGGGATCCGCTCTTTGAGGGGGGGGTACTGTCACGCCCTGTCCTGTCTTGTCACGCCCTGTCCTGCCCTGTCCTGTCTTGTCACGCCCTGTCCTGCCCTGTCCTGTCTTCTCTTAGGTTGTCGTCAGTGTCTCCATTAATTGCTCCCACCTGCCTCTTGTTTCCCAATCACCATAGCTCCCTCTCCTCGTGTATTTAAACCCCTTCTGTTCTGTGTTCCATGTCGGGTCATTGTTTCAGTGTCCAGCGTGTGTTTCTAATAAACCTTTGTTAAACGGACTCACCTGTTCGCCTTGTTCCTCCCCGCGTGTGGATCCTTGCCTCACCTCGCCACACGCTCGTGACAGTAAGCATTCATTTTGTAATAAATTCCTTGTTTTTTAGCGACACTGCACTTTGTTATTATTTAATCCACACACCACTTTTATTACTCCCCTCCTCATCTCTCCTAGAGAGCCGGGGGACGTAATAATCTGGGGGCTCGTCCGGGATTTTTCCTTATCTACCATCTTTCCCGACATATTTTAGGTGTGTGTTAAAATATTAACGTGTGTTTGTGTCCCTTAGAGGCGGAGCATGGCAACCTTTGACCTGCACGCATTTGTGGCGGCTCCTTCACGCCGGCTTCTGGAGAGTTGCTGCAAAGCCGATCTGCGGCAGGTTGCCTCCCATTTCAGTCTCCCCTTCCGAAGAAGCTCACCAAGGCAGCTCTTCAGAATTTGTTGGTGGATTATCTAGAAACCCAAGGACTTCTACCCCCACTGTCGCCTTCCTCTCATGGTGTGTCTCCGCCGCCTTCGGATGAGAAAACGGGCCGGTTCGATTCAAAGAGGGAGACCCTCGCTTCGGCTCCGCCTTCTTCCGCTGAAGATTCAGCCCAGGATGCTGACTCGTCCGAAGCATGTTCTTCCTGTACTCCGCTCACTAAAGCCTGGATAAAGTTACACTCGGCTCGCCTGAAGATCCAGGCAGAGGAAAGAGCTCATGAGCAACACCATGAGCTGGACTTGAAATGTATGGACACTGAGGTTCGTCTTCGGGAGATTGCCCTACAGATGAGGACTCTGGAAGCTGCCGCTGCTTTGAACCAGACGGCTGCAGACCGTCCTTCGTCTGTGTCTCCATCGCAGCATGAACTGTCCTGAGACGCCACATCTTCTTTGACTGCCACATCGTTGCCGCCCACCTTCGACGTCTCTAAATGTGTTGGCCTGCTGCCGCCCTTCCGGGAGACTGACGTGGAAGGGTTTTTGTCTGCTTTCGAGAGGATTGCGGTAACTCTCGGGTGGCCTCGTGAAGTGTGGTCGTTGCTCTTGTAGTGTAGGCTCACAGGTAAGGCCCTTCAGGTTATTTTGGCTCTGTCTCTAACGGACAGTTCCAATTATGAATTTGTAAAAGCCGCCATATTAAATGCGTATGAACTCGTTCCTGAGGCTTATCGTCAGCGCTTTCGTTTTGAAAAACCTCTGCCTAATCAGACGTATATTGAATATGCTCATGAGAAATCTGTCCTTTTTGAAAAATGGTGCTCTGCTTCAGGGGTAGACTCCTTAGCTGACCTCAAAGAGCTGATTATGGTGGAGGAATTTAAAAGACGTGCCTGAGAAGCTCGTTTTGTATTTGAACGAACAGAAGGTCTCAACTCTTTCGGCTGCTGCACAGTTAGCAGATGAGTTTAGGCTAACTCATCGGTCTTGGGAGTTTAAGAACTGACCCCGGTCGTCGTAGGAGATCCTCTAACTCCTTCTCTGACTCTAGTGACCTTCTGGAATGTTTTTGCTGCCACGAAAAAGGTCATTTCATTAGGAATTGTTTTCGTCTCAAGCGGAAAAACCGGAAGAGCGTAAACCCCCCTTCACCGAAGCCCGTGGCTGCTTGTGCTGTTGTCTCGGATGGGTTGGATAACTGTGAAACCCCTCACTCGAGTTTTAAGCCCTTTTTGTCTGCGGGAGTGGTGTCTCTGTTGGGAGGCCTTGTTGGCCGGGATGAAGTGATTTTAAGAGATGCCGGTGCTTCCCAGACCCTAATTAAACGGAATGTGCTACCGTTTTCTGTAACCAGCCAGGCTGGTTCTTCTGTGTTATTGCGGGGTGTTGACATGAGCTCTGTTCCAGCGGAGGTTCATTATATTAACCTCGCCTGCCCTTTGATTACTAGTGACCTAAAGGTAGCCATTTTAGAAAAGTTACCGATCCAGGGAGTGGACCTGATTTTGGGAAACGACGCTGCTGGTGGATTAGTTTTGCCTCTTCCTGAGCTCGTTTCTCCTCCGGAGACCTCTGCCGACTCAGATTTACCGCCTGTTTGTGTCATAACCCGTGTTCAGCGTAAGAAAAGCTCAAAGTCCCTTGGTGGTTCGGTGCCCCCGCTGCTGACTGATGATGTCTCCCGACCAGATCCGGCTGTAAAAATGCCTGATCTGGCCTCTAGAGGTCCTCGAGTGGTTTTGCCTGTTTCTCGTGGATCGTTGGCTGATGTTCAGAGAACAGATCTAAGTCTGACATCCCGTTTTGTTCGAGGGAACCATCTCTGTTGTGGCTCAACATCTGAAAACTGTGTTTAGTCCTCGCGTTCATTTATCATGGGGCCCGGAGATGTAAAACCGCTTTGTGTCTCTGCTAATCCTCATTGGTTGTGCTCCCATTCTAGTCGCTCCAGGTCTCTCCCTCCCTCTCCAGGTGGAGGGCTGCGCCAGCCAAGAAGAGGGCTGGAGGTGTCCTCATCCAGGAGGATGACACCAGGCCTGGTCTTCCACTGTTCTGTTTTCTCTGGGAAGTTCAGCCGTGCAGTTCAAAATCAGATAGGCTCTGGAAAATTATTCCTGTCTGGGTAAAAACCAGTTATTGACGCCTATTTCTTTCAGGCTCAACCCTCTGAACTGGCCAGCAGCTGATGTGTTGGGCCCTCCTGCTCCAGGAAATCTACCTGGAGATTCGCCACGAGATGGGCTCTGTCAACCTCATCACGACCGCTTCGTCACGTCACGTAGTGCTAAATAGTCCGATAACTGAATTGGGCTTGAAGTAATTAAAGCCATACTAAACATCACAAAAAACAACAACGACGACAGCAACAAAAAAACAATCAGGAACTACTTTTGCTTTGTTTAGTACTCTTTTTGCTAACTATTTACATGATTTGCCAACCAATGGTGGACCCATGTGATTAGATAACGTACAGTAGGTGCAAAGAGTCAATCCTATGTGAAGCATGTATCAGTATTAAATACCTCTTAATGTTTGTCGCTGAGATTTCTTTACACTTCATATCATTTTTTTGTTTACATTTAACGTAAACCACCTCTTAGTCCGCTACAAAATGTAGAATATTTGATCTAGAGAGCAACAAAGACACTTTAATTGGTAGTGTGGTGATGCTTGAAAACCTCTAAACCAAACGAGTGTGGTGCTTTCACTAATTTAATGTAAACATGCAGAGCAAGGAGGATGAGATGGATGAGTTTTGAATGGCTGATGTAATAAGATGCCATTTTGCTGACTATCCAAAATGAATGCAGTTTTTTAAAATAAGACACTTACAAGCTTCTCTGCAAATAGGGTATTCTTTACAGATATTAGCATCATCAAAAATCTGACTGCACTGTGGAACTCAAACATCACAATGCTTTAGGTTATGTAGACAACACAATTAGCTAAATGTGACTGTAATTACATTTTAAGTAGCCAGGATAGGAGGACACACACACACAAAATGCACAAATCTCTGTATGATCTCATTCACATGAGATGATTTACAAAAATTAGTCCCTACCCCATTAAAATAAAAGTCCTTAAGGTGGTCTTAAAGTCATGAAACCAATTAACTGCTTTGCATACAATCTCAAATAAACATTGGATTAAAACACATATAAAGAATCACATGCAGCACACCCCTGCGGCTTGCAGCACGAGGTTAGATCTATGACACCATCTAGTCAACTGTTTTGCGTAAGTTAAGTGGATTTTTGTTTTCAGTAAATGTGTCCTCTAAGCTGAGCTTTAATTTACACATGGCTAGGTAATTCTGGATACTCATGAACAGCTTTAATTAAACGGGTGCGTTTATTAAAATAAAAATAAATAAATAAATAAGCAAGCATCTTTACACTGTTTCTGAATCCTGGTGGTTAAAGCAAAAGCACTGTGACTAATAAAGGATTAATGAAGTACAGTTTTAATGTCTTTGGAAGTAAATGTGTAAATACTGTAAATAATCAACTTTGCCTTATTTAATTCAAAGTGACTCTAAGGTGGTTTCAACTACTTCATAAAGCCACCAAATGCCGTGCGACTGAAATAAATAAAGCTTGATTAAATGGGTTTGAAATGCAGAGTGATCGTAACTGTCACAGTGAAACTCCACATGTGGACGCATTCTCAGAGGGGAGCTTTACTGCACTTCACGAGCTTGTTTAATTAGGACCATGGAGGCTTCAGCTCAGCATGAGAATCAGAGGTTTGATTTAAGATGTGCAGGAAAAAGAAAGTGGTACCGTATATATTGATACATGTGGGCTACAACTGTACTGTGGTAATAATTTAAAACTCTCAGAGACAAATTATCAATTTAAACCTGGCTGTACCTCGTTGACAGCCTTGAATAATTACTAATCATACTATTTGATTATATTTAATAGTTGTTTACATGTGTGAGTGTTTCTTCAAGAGAGCAAAGATCACACTGAGGTTTTTTAATGACTCTTGCAAGCTTTTGGACTACACAGTTCACTACAGACTGCAATAATATTTACAAAGAGAAGACAAAATGTCCTAATTTTGTGTTTTACTCAGCTGCTTTTGTAACAAGAGACTGGCATGAGGAAAACACAAGGACACAAGACGGGAAAACAATCATTAAAAAGTGTAAAAAAAAATGATCAAACTTGCACATTAATTTAAGAGAGAGATATTCTTTAAGGCATATTTTTATTTTATGAACTACTTTTTTAGGAAGAGGATAGTCAGAGGTTACACACACACACACGCGCGAATTGACAGACCCACGCACACACACATCTACAGACAATTTAGTCAAAATGAAGTAAATATGTATGTTCTAATGATAAAAAACCCCTTCACTGTTAAAAGCAAGTCTTTTAAATTGTAGGTTTTATTAATCTAAAATGATCAGGTGAAATTAGTAAAAGTTCACAAAACAAAACTTCAGCCTTTGGGAGTACAAAGGGGCTATTCCTGCCAATTTGAAAGTTGTTATCATGTAAAGATTTTACTTTTGTGAACACAAAAACAAAAAAGCTAAATTTCGCTACATTTTGTGAAACTTGTAAAAGCTTGTGAGTGACTTCTGATTAAAATGGATCATTCTGAGTTTTTCATGCAGGCTGAACATGAAAAGAGTCTCCTACACCTATCTCCTGCTGATCTCCTTGATGGTGAAATGCTAGAATTTGAAAATGCTCAAAGATCTACATCACACTGTGAATTAGCATTCATGGACTCAACCATCTTGACTCACGGCAGGGAAGGCTGTTGTTGTTTTAACACCTGGTAATCACCAGAGGACGTCTCGGCTAGTTTAAGCTAACTGTTAGCATTAGCAACACCACCACACAGCGGAAGCTCCTCCAGGCTTGTGTTATTTGTGGAGGTAAAACATCCAAGTTTCAAGTCAGTGGTAGAGTCGTGTTGATGTTATCCAATCTGGGGTGAGATGTCTAGCTGTCAGGAAATAAGACTCCAAAATCTGCCGTCAAGGTCAGCTATGATGTGGGAAACTTTTAGCCCCCCCCAAAAAAAAACATGTCACCCCCGAGAAGGACTTAAAAGCCATTCATTCCTACTAGAGACCGCTGCAAATGTATGAATTAAATGAGGAAACTACTCCTTTCAGCAAGATTGACAGAACTGACGTTCTCTGATTCTGAAGTTTGAAATAAATCTAACTCCCCATTTTCTAATAATCAAACAAAGATACAAATAAAATGTCAAGCTGAAATTTTTACCTCATTACCAGTGGCGGATTTAGCAATTTGGGGGCCCAAGGCAAACACAGACATGGGGCCCCCTTACACAAAATTTTCGACAATCTTATCTTTAACTGGATTTGCGAAACCACCCTCTTCTGACATGAGTTATTTTCACTTTTTATTAGTCCTCCTCTTTTTTCCTGTCTTTCCCTTTGAGTGCCTTCAATATTTGCTCTGCTTTATTTTTCCTGTCAGTGCTCCTGTGCTTTTGCCTTTTTTTCTTTTCTTCTATGTTTTCCTCCCTTTAAACATTTTCCATTGTCTTCCCTTTTCTGCTTACTTTTGATATTTACATTGAAAAACAACGTCACTTTTGGAAGTGAAGATAAAAGCTTTTTTAAAGCAAGCTGCTTCTTTCTCTTATTGGAGCCACTAGGATAACTCCATTTCATGCTTAATGTTTTGACTACCGCTTCGAGTTTGTTACGAATGCCCCTGCTTCGCTTCTTCTTTTTCTGCTTTCCCTTCTTCTTTGTATTTGTGCACTTGGCAAACAACAATTTGGTGCATTACTGCCACCAACTGGATTGGAGTGGAATGACTACCAAACACTTTGTGTTTGTGCATCGGTGTCTTAAAGGAATAGTCCATTGTGGCATTAACAGAGGGGTGCTAGCAGTCAGGGCTAGAGGGCCCCCAAACCTAAGGGGGCCCCAGGCGGCCGCCGACCTATGCCTAATGGTAAAACCGCCACTGCTCATTACCACCATTATTCTTTAGCTGTCCTGACAGATATTGTTCATAGCTCCATATCTGATTTGTCACCTGATAAAGTACAATGGCAGCAGCTGCTGATACTCAGAGTTTTAGGTTTGTCCGCACTCGAAGGCGCACACACACACACACACACACACACACA
This sequence comes from Nothobranchius kuhntae, assembly GCA_006942095.1. Taxonomy (NCBI): domain Eukaryota; kingdom Metazoa; phylum Chordata; class Actinopteri; order Cyprinodontiformes; family Nothobranchiidae; genus Nothobranchius; species Nothobranchius kuhntae. Next base: position 98,551 of record SSNQ01034712.1, on the reverse strand, counting down.
CACACACAAACACACACACACACACACACACACTCATTTTACAGCCCAATAACTACAGTAACAGCTCTGTCCATCTTTGCTTGGTACCATGATTAGTTTTAATTTGCCTTTAGCTATTGAATGTGTTTTCCTCCTACTGGTTTCTTAGGGGGACAGGTACAATGGCAGTTTTTCTATTTCCATTATATACAGTTATTATTATTTTAATTAGACGTGGTTTTCTTCCAGAAAAACGAAACAAGTCCCAGAGCGAAGTGGCTGTCAGTTCCTTTGGATAAATTCAGTAATGTGATTCACGGTAGTTTGTCTCAAAATGTCACATAAAGATTTTTTCTAATATGCCACCAGTGACACTGTGTGTCTTCATCTGTTCCTAATAAGATCCATGTTAAGTTCCTTATAAATCTCATGAGTGTTTCTTTGAGCTCACAGAGTTGGGCATTGGATGTCACTTTGAATTTATAGGGAAAAACTTTTAATTAAGTAAAAGTAGATTTTCTCTGGAAAAAAAGCACCAAGCTCATTTCTTCTTTTTTGCTCAGAAATGTCAAATTCCTCTTTAGAACTCAGCTTTATTTCTGTCCAAAGACTCCTAGTGTTTATGGAAATTTGCCCAATAATACCGAGACTGTCTTATGCACCCCATAATATTTTTTCTCCATTTCAGGTATTAGATTCTGTGTTGCTATTCTTATATTTATTATAATCATGTAAAACACAAATCTAAGGAGCTCAGCCTGTTGGAGTTCCATTCCAGGAGGACCTACCAAAGGAGATTATGAGCTTTGTTTCCTCTTAAGTAGAAAATTCCCTTGATGTGCTCCAAGCACATTCAGGTTTTGTTTAACATACATTTAAAAATATCCTAACACACAACTATGCTGTCAAAGGTAGTGTGGAAAAATATTTTACATAAATTCTTGTTTTCTTTTAATAAAAGGTAATCCAACATTCACATTAAACACCACAACTTATGTATTATCCCCAAAGCTACTGTATAATTGAACCTGTTTAGGCTAATTTATGCCCATTGATGATGGTCTTATTGACAGTGAAGTATGTGACCATTGTGATTCAGAGGCAGCTCAAGATCAGGTTTGTTTGCAAGAGAATGAGGAAGAGGTCAAATGTATCTAGGATTGCAGCTGGAGTTTGTGGAATGGACTGTGACCAAGACCAACCACAAAAGTCAAACTGGAAGGTCAACTTCTGAGAAGAAGGGGCTCATGCTAAGCAGAATAGACAATACATAGTGTAAAATTGAACGACATGGCAAAGACATTGCCAACCTTTTTGTTGATGTTATAAGTGGGACCTAAAATAAAATCATAATCGTTAATTTACCATTTAAATTTTTTATTGAACTGAACTGTACTGGAATGTTTACTTTGTGAAGTGCCTTGAGACAACTTTTGTCGTGATTTGGCGCTATATAGATACACTTGAAATTAATTGAATTATATTGTAAACATTGTTCTCAGAGAAAAAATCCCTATATAATAATAAAGCTTGAGGTAGTGAATCCAGGTGTTCTAATAAAGACATGGAGCAGGTTATGTGTGGAGAAACTTGACTGGATAGCAGAGTCTTGACCTTGACCCAGTGGAAAGTTTTTGGAATGAATAAAGCGGAAACAGAAAGCCAGACTTTCTTATCTACCATCTTTGATAAATGCACCATTTTAGTTGCAAAGGGTGGCTCAACTCCATATTCAAGAATGGAAAAAAGTTACACCTGTGCAAAGACAGATAGCTAAATATGATGGACAGTACATACATACATACATACATACATACATACATACATACACGCATGTGTGTGTGTTAATTAATTACAATTTTCTAATTTATTCATCCCTCCATCCATCCATCCATTTTCCGCAGCTTTACCGGGGTCGGGTCTCAGGGGCAGTAGCCTAAGCAGGGAGGCCCAGACTTCCTTCTCCCCAGCCACTTGGGCCAGTTCCTCCTGGAGAATCGCAAGCTGTTCCCTGGCCAGCCGAGAATTTTAGTCTCTCCAGAATGTCCTGGGTCTTCCAGTAGGTTTCCTCCCAGTTGGTCGACGTGCCCGGAAAACCTCA
>SSNQ01034712.1:58419-83241 GCA_006942095.1 Nothobranchius kuhntae | reverse complement strand
CTGTGTCTTCCAGTAAGTTATCTTGTGCTTACTTCATCTGTATAATGTCTCTTTACTTTTGGTAAATTGTACTGAGTCCAGAATAAAGGCTAGTTGGCTGTACAAGATACAAACAAGTATTACGTTTTGGAAATATATGAAACACCGCCAGCATCTGTTAGAGCCTGTGGCGGGGTGCTGAGGGCCGGCTCCAGCCCAGGAATGAGCTCTACACGCCGGCCGGGAGGGTTTGAAACACCGCCATCCTCTCCTCTGCTGGCTGTTCATTCTGTTATGGTTACCGGTGCTTGTGTTGCAATGTGAAACGCTTGGTCTCAGATTTTGTAAGAAAGATAATAAAATGTCCCCCCAAAATACGACTTAAATATATTTTCTCTTCTTCATGATACATTTAATGGCTGGTGCGACTCAGGAGTGATAGCGCCGAAAAAAACTGTACTGAAAACTTGCTCAAAGCAAAATGTATTCATTACGGAAATAAATTATAAACTTACCGATTTAAAACTTTTTTAATACAGGTACTTCTCACGAACAGGCGCAGAAAACCTCCACCTAAACTCCGTGTGAGGTTCAGGTCGATGGGTGTTCCAGTTAGCTCCGGTTGGGTTGAAGCTAGGTGGCTACATCCGTTAGCTCGGCTCCCACCTCCGCTTTAGCTTTGGGTTAGCCAGGGTTAGCTTCAGGTTAGCTCGTAGCTAGTTCGCCTGGGTGTCGTCACTCGAGCCCAGCCTTACAGCCACACCCTCAGCGCCTCCTCTCTTCCCTTTTATGGAATTGTCTGGGCTGGACGGAACCTGTGACACGGTCAAAATGGCGGCGGTGGCCACCTCCCATTATAGACAACAAACGTGTTATTGAAGCCAATGGAATCCGTTTGTCCAGTATGTACAGTCTATGATATATATATATATATATATATATATATATATATATATATATATATATATATATATATATATATATATATATATATATATATATGTATGTATAAAAGAACAAGTCTTTGACTTGTTTAAAATCTAATTTAAAATGCATGAATAAAATTAGATTTAGTAAAGAAACAATAACGTTAAAAGGCTGATCAGTTAAGCCGGGCGTACACTGTGCGACTTTTTCACTTTTTTTTAGCCGATTTTCCACTCGTGTGAGAATCCACAAGGTCGGGGCGAGTTTTGCGCTGAGCGTCGTGTAGTATACAGGGGGCTACAAGAGGCGATTAACACCACGTGACCAGCTACCGATCAGCAGTTGTGAGCTCGCACGGACTTCTGGCGTGTTTGATATTTTGCTCGTCCCTGGTGAGAGTATCGCACTGTTGAAGCGGCGCTGCGAGCAGCTGCGACCCAAAAAGTATCAGAACCGCTCACGGCGCATGCGCAACCATGCATCAACACCGCTCGCCAGCTATTTCCCTAATAACACACGTTGTTCGTTGTTATTTCTACACGTTTTTTTACTCACAGATTGTCAAGAAAGCGTGTTTGTCGTGTTCATGTCAAATTAAACTAATCACAAAACACAGATTTACTTTCTTTATTTCATTTTTCTCATCCAACCCCCATAAATCCCTGTGTGTCCTCCTGCAGCACTCCCGAAGGACAACAGGCAAGACAAAAAAGTCTGACGTGTTGTGTAAAAACTGCTATTTTTAGCATATTTTTAGGTCCGACGTGTTGCTGCCAGACATACAGTGTGAGCAGTCAGTTCGCATCCGAGAACTGGGTCGTACAGAGTGAGCACATGGCTCGTTAGATCTGTCCTGCGAGGAAGTCGTACAGTTTGAGCTGAAGCTGAGTGCTACAAGTGAAAAAGTTGCACAGTGTCCGCCCAGCTTTACAGTGCAGAAGGTCCAGAATAAGATGCAATAATTTAACAGCAGATGAAAACATCAAAGTTTTCAATTTTGGTTTGGACGTTTCTAGAGTTGGGGCAAATTTTGGGTAAGAATGAAAATTTTAAGTGAAGCTTATTATATAGTGACATCATGTTGACTCATCCAGTTAAATGTGGGTGTGTCTCAGGGACTTTAACTTGTTTTGTTCTGATTTTAGTGCAGTTCTCCAACCTTCAAGCAGCCTCTTAATTTACTCAAGATTAACCTAGAGACCGCTGTTGCACAAGTGCTGCTGCTGAATAGGATTAAACTCAAGGAAAATGGAGGCTATGATGAACACACAATTTAGTTCTCTTTATGTTATTCTCCTTGCCAGTAAATGGCATACCAAGGCTTTTCTGACAAACTGACAAGCACAATAATAAAAAACGACTTTCTTCCTGGAGGAATAAAAATATATAAAGGCAAATCTACTAAAGTCCTTGACATAAATCTGTTTTATTTAGTGGTGATTTTGTTCAATTTGATGAACTAGCAGCTCAAAAACGCTGCGAGACGTTAAAGCGACAGCGCTCTACAGTGAGTGCCGCTCTGCCTCGTCTGCAGGTTGTCTCAAAGTCTCCGTGACTTTGATTGGTCAAATGACGACAGGTGACTAACACACTAGAACAAACATAATTTCTCTTATTGATTCTCATAAAGAGTGACTGAAACGCTTGACACAAGACCCCTCCCCAAAAAATAAATAAATAACTCTTCCAAACTACACAATTCACGTGAACGCCACATTTGGCCTGCAAAATGGCGATTTTCGCTGAAAAGCTACAGGTTTGCAGGTATGTAAATGGAAACAATTTATAGCCTGAATCTACATTTTCAGCAATGCACATCAAGTTTAAACTTGTTCTAACTGCTGTGCCCATCATTAAAAAGTTTTACAACATGGCCGCAAAGATTATTCCCTTTTAAAGCTGCTCCAGGTCATTCAGTTACAGATCACAAACTCAGCCAGACACACCCCGTAAAGATGTGAGCTTTAATTAATTAAAGGTGGTGTGCTGAGGAACTCAGAATCATTAGCATGGACCAGGATGCAGTAAAATGTCTTTTGGACATTTACCACTTTAAATTCCATGGTTGGCTGGTTGCATAGACCGTCTGTCATCACTACAGCCCAACAGCGATCTTCAAAGCCAGCTTAACATTGAACGTATCGATTGCTGTGGCACTGTTAAGACATTGCTTGGCAGCTCGGAGGTGTAACAGCCTTTTAGAAATTATACGAAGCTGGCCTGAAGACGTCTCAGGCTCAGTTTTTTTGAAAGGAGGTACTCATTATCATGTTGTAGTATCCCTTGACTGCAGCATTTAAAAGTAGAAGAATGTAAAGTGCAACTCCAGATTGCATGGTACATCACTATCAAAATTATTTGCTTTCCATCTGGTCAAAAGCCAGCCACTCAGATGTTTTGATATCACTGAAAGCAAAGTGTGTCACAACACCACAAGAAAACACCAATGCACAAAAACCACACCTTAGTATAGAGAAAGTGATACATCTAGAATAAAATACATATTTTAGACAATATTCACAGTTTCAGAGGGTTAAATAAAAACATGCACAGGGCATGACAAACCTAAAATTAAAAATAAAAGCATGACAGGCCAGTGTTGTTGGAATGACTAATTTTAAATCATAATGAGTTCTATTAAAACACAAAGGGGAATATGCATAAAGAAACAGCATGTTGCTTTAAATCAAAAAGGAACTTGTGAGTCTCTCTCTGTCAGGCATGCTGATGAGTGGAGCGGAGGTGAGGATCCAAATGCTGGGGAGGAAGCAGGCAGGCAGACAAACTGGAAAACGTAAAAGGATTTTAATGATAAATGCAAGCAGAACATGGAAACAATGAGGCAACAAGAGACATGGAACTAGAGGGGTTTAAATACAAGAGGGCTGGGAGCTTGGGTGATTGGAAAATGAGAGGCAGGTGGGAGCAATTAACAGAGACACATGGCTGAACAGAATGGGGAGACAGGACAGGGTGTGACAGTACCCCCCCCCCTCAAAGGGCGGATCCCAGACGCCCATAGGAACACAGAGCAGGGCGAGAGGAGGCGGACCCGGAGGGAGGGCCGAGAGGGACCGATGGAAAGGAGGCAAGGACCAGTAGAGTCTGGGGGCCTGTGTCTGTGGCAGAGGAGGAGGCGACGACGGGCTCTTGGGGGCCTGCGTCTGTGACAGAGGAGGAGGCGACGATGGGCTCTTGGGGCCCTGCGTCTGTGGCAGAGGAGGAGGCGACGATGGGCTCTTGGGGGCCCGCGCCTGGTGAGGGCAGGACTGGCAGTGACCAGAGGCAGAGACGCCGGAGGAGATGTCCTTGACTTCTGGACTGGAAGCGGCGGCGTCAGCCTCTGGACTGGAGGTGGCGGCGTCGGCCTCTGGAATGGGGGCGGCGTCGGCCTCTGGAATGGGGGCGGTGGCGTCGGCCTCTGGAATGGGGGCGGCGGCCACTGGACTGGAGGCGTCGGCCACGGGACTGGAGGCGGCGTCTGCCACGGGACTGGAGGCGGCGGTGTCTGCCACGGGACTGGAGGCGGTGGCGTCGACCACTGGACTGGAGGCGTCGGCGTCGACCACTGGACTGGAGACGGCGTCGTCGACCACTGGACTGGAGACGGCGTCGTCGACCACTGGACTGGAGACGGCGGCGTCGACCACTGGACTGAAGGTGGCGGCGTCAACCACTGGACTGAAGGCGGTGGCGTCGACCACTGGACTGAAGGCGGCGTCGTCGACCACTGGACTTAAGGTGGCGGCGTCGACCACTGGACTTAAGGTGGCGGCGTCGACCACTGGACTGAAGGCGGCGGCGTCGACCACTGGACTGAAGGCGGCGGCGTCGACCACTGGACTGGAGGTGGCGGCGTCGACCACTGGACTGGAGGCGGCGGCGTCGACCACTGGACTGGAGACGGCGTCGTCGACCACTGGACTGGGGACGACTGGAGATGGCGTCGTCGACCACTGGACTGGAGACGGCGTCATCGACCACTGGACTGGAGACTGCGACGTTGACCACTGGACTGGGGACGACTGGAGATGGCGTCGTCGACTACTGGACTGGAGATGGCGACGTCGACCACTGGAGTGGAGTAGGAGACGTCGACCACTGGAGTGGAGGAGGAGACGTCGGCCACTGGAGTGGAGGAGGAGACGTCGACCACTGGAGTGGAGGGGGAGATGTCGACCACTGGACTGGAGGGGGAGACATTGGACTGGACGGGGCGTCGACCTCTGGAGAGGGGGCGTCGACCTCTGGAGTGTAGGCGTCGACCTCTGGACACGAGGAGGCGTCGACTTCTGAACACGAGGAGGCGTCGACCTCTGGACACGAGGAGGCGTCGACCTCTGGACGGGAAGGAGCGTCGACCTCTGGACGGGAAGGAGCGTCGACCTCTGGACGGGAAGGAGCGTCGACCTCTGAATGGGAAGGAGCGTCGACCTCTGTCGGCTTCTGGTCCGGAGGCGCCGGCTTCTGGACCGCCGACTTCTGGACCTGGACTGTCGGCTTCTGGTCCAGAGGCGCCGGCTTCTGGACCCCCAACTTCTAGACCCCCGACTTCTGGACCGCCGACTTTTGGACCTGGACTGCCGACTTTTGGACCTGGACCGTCGACTTTTGGACCACAACCGTCGACTTCTGGACCAGAACCTTCGACTTCTGGACCGGAGGCGGAGCCGCTGCAGGAGGGGCTACCGACTTCTGGAGTAGAGGCGGAGCCGCTGCAGGAGGAGCCGCTGACTTCTGCAGTGGAGGCGGAGCCGCTGCAGGAGGGGCTGTCGACTTCTGCAGTGGAGGCGGAGCCGCTGCAGGAGGGGCCGCCGACTTCTGCAGTAGAGGCGGAGCCGCTGCAGGAGGGGCCGCCGACTTCTGGAGTGGAGGCGGAGCCGCTGCAGTCGGGACCGCTTCCTTGGCTGGTGCCGCCAGACTGGGCGCTGACCACTGGACAGGCTGGCCTGGGGGCGGAGCCTCTTGGACAGGCTGGCCCGGGGGCGGAGCGTCCTGGACCACCGCTGGAACTGGCGCTGACTGGACTGGTGGCACGGGACCTGGTGGAGCCGGTAACTGGAAAAGCAGGGAGGATAGATTGTCCAGCTGGAACTCCTGGAGACTGAGGATCTGACGGAGTTGGACCAGCTCAGCTTGGAGACCTGCGAGATCTGTTTGATGGAATGCGAGCTCGGTCCTTTGGCCTGGAGACGAGAGAGCTGCTGACTGAACCGGAGGTGGGGCCGCTGGCTGGACAGAAACCTTCTCCTGGAAATACGGGGAGGATAGGGTGTCCAGCTGGAACTCCCTGAGGCTGACGAGCTGACGGATCCAGCCAAGCTCCGCCTGGAGACCAGCGAGCTCTGTCAGCTGGCTGTAGGCATGGTTCCTCCGCCTGCAGATGACGGAGGCGCTGATTGGACCGGAGACGGGACTGCTGGTCTGACTGGGGGTGGGTCCAAGCTGGTGCGCCGGGCAGGAGCAGCGGCGAGCTCGCGGCTCCGTCCTGGGACAAGGGGTGACGGTGGTGGCCGGCATCCTTCCCAACGCCGTGGACCAACTCCAGGGGAGCATACAGCCAGTCTGGTGCCCACATAGCAGGAGCGGTCCATCTGCGCCTCCCCGTCCATGTTTCCATCCGGCTCCGGGAGGGTGGAGAGGATCGCTGAGGCCTGGGCTAGGTGGCGGCGTCCGCGGCGAGGCGATGCTGGAGGAAGAGGAGCCGGCCGGTGGTCCGTGGCAAGAAACTGGAGCAGGTTCTCCCAAGGGATAACCTCCCCGCTGGATCCTTCTGTGGGTTGGCTCATTCTGTCAGGCGCGCTGGTGAGTGGAGCAGAGGTGAGGATCCAAATGCTGGGGAGGAAGCAGGCAGGCAGACAAACTGGAAAACGTAAAAGAGTTTTAATGATAAACACACGCAGGACATAGAAACAATGAGCCAACAAGAGACACAGAACTGGAGGGGTTTAAATACGAGAGGGCTGGGAGCTTGGGTGATTGGAAAACGAGAGGCAGGTGGGAGCAATTAACAGAGACACATGGCTGAACAGAAGGGGGAGACAGGACAGGGTGTGACACTCACCAGCTAATAAATGTAGTATGATTGCACCATTTAATGAGGGTTTTAAAACACACCACCTGCTTAGTAGGCACAGAAAAGAAGAACATCTTTTTATTTTTTTTTGCGGCATCTTGGAAACAATGACAAGGATCGAAAGTGGTGTTTTTATAAAGTCTTCCTCTGGTTTCTAAGTTTTTAACCCTGCTAATAGTAATTGGCGCACACTATTGCTTGGATACACATAAACAAACAGACATAAATGCACTAAATTTACTTTGTAGCTAATTTACTCACATTTGGCTTTTAAACACAAATATGAGTTTGTACAGTTTGGTCCACATTCACATGGTTGAGGCATCAGCGGCCCTTAATGAGCCCTACCAGTGCCTCAGGCTGCAGATATATTAGTGTCATATTAGGAGGAAATGAAAAGAATTTACCCAAAGGGAGTTGAGTATTTCCATTTATTTATGGGTTCAACTAAAAAAGTAATATCCTGTAAAATGACATGGAAATGGTGAATACACTGACATTGAGCAGATGCTTGGGACAGGTTTAGTTTGTGGACTTGTGTCAATTTACAGTTTGGTAAAATGGTGTCAAAGTATTTGTGACTGATCTGGAATAGAAACAGAAACAGTTATCTGCAAGTGATGTGATAAACTGCCAGCTGGATATTGTATCAATGTTTATTTATAAATTTACCACAGTTGTGGGAGTATTTAAAAAGCAGTTTGTAGATTTGGATTTTACTTTTAGTCATTATTGATTTTTTTACCCCTACAGATTCAATTCATTCATGCATCAAACTGTTTGGGGTGTTATTAGTTTGTTGCCATGTTGCTTTGAGTTTAATTGGTAAGAGAAATTAAAGGTTTAAATAATCAAGTGAGTGTAGGAAGAAGGAGATGAGAAAATTGAATTGTTTTTTGTTTTCCTCTTATTAAGAGTAATTAAGCTGAGGCCCACTTAGACCTTGCTATGCTCCTTAGTACTTGCCAAATAGATCTTCCCTTGATATTCTCCTTGTACCTTGGATTTTCTCCGGTCCTGCCACGGTGCTATAATGGCGCTTACACATTAGTGTCGGCACGGGCCCATACGGTACTGAACGGCACCGCAATTTGGTTTCACACACAGGCCCGGGGGGGGGGGGGGGGGGGGGGGGGGGGGGGGGGGGGGGGGGGGGGGTTCCCACATGCGTGATTCATTTTCATGCTGGATGCTGTTGAGTAAACTTCTGTCTGTAGCACGGAGCTGTCGATCCGGAGCTGCCATTAAGTGTGGGAACGGAAGAAAGGAATAGCTTTGTGTGTGTGTGTGTGTGTGTGTGTGTGTGTGTGTGTGTGTGTGTGTGTGTGTGTGTGTGTGTGTGTGTGTGTGTGTGTGTGTGTGTGGCACAAGATAACGAAGACGCACACAGCAAATTAATGAAATAATGTGGTTCAGAGTCTCCAAAAGCAACACAGCTCATGTCCGCCTTTTGTTTACCTTATGGAGCAGACTTTCCCGCACGTATTAAGCACCGCCCACAGGCTTGGGGATTTCCGCATTCCTGAGAAGTCGCTCGGATTTAAATGTGAACACTACACCACCCGTACCAGCCCAAACTCACGCCATCCAGCCCTACCAAACCCTGACCGTGCCGACGCTAATGTGTAAGCGGCATAAATGTCCACAGGCTAAAAGCAAGTGTCCACAAAGTTCCTACCAGGTCTGCTCACAATGAGTTTCTTAGTAGAAGTTTTGGTTTGCATTTTGACAGAACAACCAGAATTTAGAAACTGAATGATGAGGTCCTTGTTAATACACTGGTGCTTTTATCGCTGCCATGTCTAAGTTTTGGTGTGATTGTCTCTGCCGAAGCGCCAGGATGCAGCTACAAGTTGGAGGATCACACTGTGCTAGTGTGACTCTACCATGTGATGGGGTTGTGACCTGAACGTGAGGTTGTTTGTTCTTCCTGGTTCAATAAATAAAGTTAAAAAAAGTTCTTGACAAGCCATCAACAACAGAAACCCGGTATCCTGAAACTTGCCTGATATTTTTGCCAAGACTCTGCAAAGATCCTCCAGTACCACATTACAATATGGCTCCCCATAACAATGGTTGATAAATAGTTTATGGATATGTTATTAATAGTCTGTAATGCTTTATAAATCATTAATATGCATGTATTATGCACTAATTAAAGATGAGAAAGCTTTGTTCTGGTTGAAGCTCAGACAAGTACAGCTCAACAAATATGATTATAGAATTAGATGATTAATAATAATAAATTACAGCAGTTTTTAATCAATCACGTTTCTAAGATCATGGTTTTCCAAAGTTTCATCACTGTAGGTTTGCCATTCTATAAGCTCTGCTGCCATGCAGTTCTTACCCAACCATCAACTTGAGCTCCACAGGGCCCAGGCAACAGTGTGATTCAGACTTACCATTTATCTGATATCACTGAACTTCTGAATGGAAGGGTTTATGTTGAAATATCGTGATCTACTTTAAAAGTAGCTTTGGATGCAGAGAAAAACTTTAAAGCAACACATGGAATAGGGTGTCAGGTTCTCTCATCACCAATTTCTAATTAAAACTAAGGTCAGAGTGTCATTTTTCATTGTCACTGCCAAATCATAGAATTACACCAATGAAAAAGATTTTCTGTTTTTTTTTTCCTGCTGCAAGAATCTCACAGTGAAATAACAACTGAGTGATGCAATGATAAAACACTTTCAATCACTATGAATGCTGTGAAAGTTTCAATGAACAAGCACTGAACACATTAACAACCTTTTTCTTCGTAGGATGTTGACACATTTCCTCAAGACTGAATTAATTGTCAGGAGTAGACATATACATGATGCTGGAAGCTGAATGATGAGACAGAACTCTGGCTTTGAACAGAACATTCTACAGCAGATTTATGCAGGATAGTTAATGCTCCTTCACAGGGATTTTACTAAAATCTGACATACACATCGGAAAAGAAAACTGCATTCTGAATGCATTGTTAACTCAATGAGCTCTTTTTTGTTTTTGGACCTACATGTCTGAAATGAAAATCTTACCATTTTTTATGTCATACTTGTATATGGTCACCGTTGGCACTTGAAATGTTGATTGTTAAAGAGCAAGTTCATACTCTTTTCCTTCTTATTTTTGAAATAGGATTGGTCACTGAGTCATGCAGGGTGAAATAGTCTTCTGTGTGTGGGGAAACACTCAGGTCAGGAAAACCCACACAGATCTACATCACACTGTACATTTGCATTCATGGACTCACCCATCATGGGCCCCAACAGGGAAGGCTGTTTTTGATTAAGCTTCCATGAGAGAGTAGAGCTTGTCTATGCTAGTAGAAGCTAACATTAGCATTAGCAATGCCACCACACAGCAGAAATCCTCCGGGCTTGAGTTATTTGTGGATTTGGCATCAACGTTGCTGTGCAAACTTAGTCAGCGGTTGCATTGCTATGAGCCAATCAGAGGTGAGATTGTTAGAATATGAGGAAATCTCCTGCGGTTCACTTCTACTTCCTGAAACACGAGAGCCAGAACTTTTTTCCCCAGAGATTGACTCATAAGGCATTCATTTATACTAGAGACCCCTGCAAATGTGTTCCTTGCTTGTTTCCCAGCAGAGATGGTTGATGTTATTCAGTTTAATGAGAACTTTAACTCAATGTATACAAATTAATGGAAAGATCAGTTAGAAGGTTTAAATGCTCATACTGATTGTTGGTAAGTTAATATCACAATATTAAAGCATGGTGTACTTGAAATGAACAGGGTGCAACTTTTTTTAAATAGAATCATTTTTTTAGAAAACATTTTAGAATGTTTTTCTCTTAGATAATGGGCGTGGCCATCACTACATAAACCCACACACTAAACAAATAAATACGGGGAAGAACCCACTGTTCTGAAGTGTACAAAGGGCCAGTTGAGCCGTAACGACCAGGCAACTGCTTTGATCCTGTAAAGGAGCTAATGAGCACAAAGCTAAATAAAAAAGGATCTTGTGAACGTGTCCTTTAGGAAAAAAGTAAAAAAGAGAAATACAGAAGACTGCAAAAACTCACTCACTGAATAACACTGCCAAATTAGGGAAAATGTTTCTGGAAATGAAAGAAGCTTCACCTGAGCTAAGTTTTAACTGGGAGGCAATGAAACGGACAACCAACCCAGATCTGATCATTAATCTCATTGAAGTTGTTTTCCTCATTCTCATGTTATTTAGTCAGTTTAATGCGGAATGATTTTCTTTAAGCAAACATTTTAAACTCTTAAAACAAAGCCTTCACACAGAATTAAAACCTCACTATGGTGGGAGAAACTAACCAGAACATGACTGGTCCCTGCAGGCTCCTGGAGAAGTCCTCAGGTGTGTATTAAGAGCACAATGAGCTCCCAGTTAGTTGTAAAAGATTGTTTAGAGCGTGCAGAACAGGTCTGTGGTGAGGTAGTTCTGGTTTATCATTGATGTTTTCATTATGTGAGGACAACATAAACTAATATAGATTGGTCATTAAGAATTTCTAACCAGCCAGGATTCAGCAGGACTGCAATTTGACCAACTCTGTAATGATTTTTTACACAGTGACACATTTTCTAAACACATGAAGTGATCCTTCTTTATATGCATGCTCCAACAGTCAAACTAAGCTGCTGGGCCAAATAAAAAGTCTCCAGCTGGATTATACTAAGCAAATGGGTTTGAGCCTCCTATTGGATAATTGCTGCATGGGCAGTTATCTTTCAGCTGGAAACAAGTTATTTACCCCAACTGGTGCAATGAGTCACTTCTCAATTCTTAAACAACCATGTGGAAAAACACATCTGGTGGTCGTGGAAAAGATGTTAGTCTGTTTGAGAAGGGTCAGATCATTGGTTGGAATCAAGCAGAGAAAATGTCTAATGAGATTGCAGAAACAACTAAAATTGGTTTAAGAACTGTCCAACGCATTATTAAAAACTGTTCCAGAGTGATGAGCGCATCAGGGTAAGAAGATATGCAAATGATGTAATGCTCCCTACATACCTAGTGCCTACTTTACAAGCCTGTGGGGGCAGTTCTATGATCTGGGATTGCTGCAGTAGGTCCCGCTAGGTTCAGCAACAGTTTGTGCTCCTAGATATGAGGTCAGCTGACTACCTGAATATACTGAATGACCAGGTTATTCCACCTTCCCTGATGACACGGGTATATCCCAATTTGACAATGTCAGGATTCATCAGGCTCAAATAGTGAAAGAGTGGTTCAGGGAGTATGAGACATCTTTTTCACACATGGATTGGCCACCACAGAGTCCAGACCTTAACCCCATTGAGAATCTTTGGGATGTGCTGGAGAAAGCTTGGTGCAGCGGTCAGACTACCATCATCAATGCAAGATCTTGGTGAAACATTAATGCAACACTGGATGGAAGTAAATCTGGTGACATTGCAGAAGCTTATTGAAACAATTCCACAGTGAATGTGTGTTGTAATCAAAGCTAAAGATGGTCCAATGAAATATTAGAGTGTGTGACCTTTTTTTTTTTGGGGGGGGGGGGTGGCAACTTCTTTTTTGGCCAGGCAGTGTATGTTTGAAGGTGTTCAAAATGTGACTTCATGAAGATAAGTCATTCATCGTACTGGAAGAGAATGCTTGAGAAGTGAACAGTGGCTCTTTCCAGTCTCCAGGAACTTTTGTTTTGCTTTCCATGAGCTGAGGGGTATTTATCCAAATCCTCTCATTACACAAGCTCAAAATTTCATTTTGTTTGCGCTTTAGCCTTGGGCTATTTTTTTTTTCTTTCCCCCCCCAGCAAGTTGATCCTGTACACCCACAAACCTGAATGAAAGCGAAGAGATGCTGAGATTAAAATAAACTGAAAAGGAGATAAGCAACTAGATAAATATTGTATGCACTTGAGGTGATGCAGATTTTACCAGAGTTTAATGTCATTAGGGCCCTCGGGGGCATTTGACACGTGTGTCAAAATGTTTTGCCAAGGCGTGTCTATTGTTGTGGTCCAGCTACTGCTCATCTATCTTAGACGTACTCCTGAGAGCCTCCGGGGTAGAAGAAGCTCACTACTCTCACAGTCAGCATTTACCATCAGGAAGGCAAGAAGCTCCCTGGGATTTGCAACACTTAGACACTTGCTCCTGCATGGCTCAAAAACACAGAATAATGTACTTGAGAAGCTGGCATGTAAAAACTACGCTACGTGGATTAAATTAAGATAGAAATAACACAGTTCCCCTTTCTTAAATTTGGCTGCTTCTTAAAATTGTGTCAACGCCATTGAATGAATTTGATGAATCACTAATGTGATTTAAACTCTGTCTGTCTGTTTTTATCCACTTATCCTAGTCTGGGGGGTAGCTAGCCTGGCAAGCCATCCTATATGTGAATATATCGTCTGGGAACGGCCCAAAGACAGATCGCGGTTGAGGAGCGAAATGTGGTTGTCTTTCTTTTTTTTTTTTCTTTTTTTTTTTAACCGTGTCATGTCTGGCTGTGAAGCAAGCAGAATTGATGTCTGAATGCTGGTAACAAGCCTTACAGATTTGTTCTCAGGTGGAGCATCAAAGCGTCTGCTTTAAATGTCACGCCTGATACTTGAAATTTTATTGTTATTGTTTTTGAATGCTTTGTAATTCCGACCAGACACGGAGACAGAGGTGAAAAAGAAAGGAAAAGACAAATGGTGGGAAGGGGGGGGGGGTTCCACAAAAATAAACAATAATGAACAAGAGTCTGCTTCTAGACCTGCAGAAAGAGAAGAGCAGAAAAAATGGGACACACAACAATACGTCAGGAGCAAGCTATCACTGCGTCAACGTGATGATGAAATATAAAATCAACATTGTTTAACTGAACAATCACACGATAATAAATCATAGTGCATTTAGTGGCAATGACAGCCTTGAGACATGTGTTGAACGTGCCCAAGCCCCTACTTTTGAGAGCACCATGTGAGCACCTGTGTGTGTACACGCACTTGTTTATGTAAGGTTTCTCTATAGGAGCGTCCAATAGAGAGTGTGAGGGACCACAGATCTGCCCCCAAAGATGCGTAGGAGACGGGGGGAGCTCCAAGTCCCAGAGATCCAGGCACTGCCCCAGAACACAGGAACCCCAAGGGGTCTGCAACCAGAAAGGCCCCCCGCCCCCCTCGAGAGGCGCAGAGGATCGCCCCGGGGGGCCACAACCAGCAGCCGGCAGAGTCCCAGGAGATATCAGCGGCAAGCCCATAGGCCCGCTCGCCGCCCCCCACCCCCTAGCCGGCCGAGCCCGGGACCCAGCGATCCGGGACCCAGGGGGGACCACCCCCGCCGGGGACCCAGCAGAGCCCAGGGACCCAGACCCCACCAGGCAGCCACCGGGATTGACCGGGCAGGCGCCAAAGATCTTAAACCCCCTGACCCGGGAGCCACGAACACCCAGGCAGACCAAGGCACCACACCCCACACCAGGTGTGGCAGGGGGAGGGGAGACAAAGATCTATATCATCAAAGGAGGTCCCAGGAGAGGGGAGGAGTCAAAGGCCCCACCTGACATGTACAGTCATACACAAACACAGTCACACACTCCCTCCCTCATGCTCACACATGCACATACAACCAAAGACTTACAAAAATGCACGCAGGACACCCACTCATGCTCCCCATACACACCCTATTCACTCTGGTCCCGGTACTGCTGCACACTGGGTACAACCATCACCGGTTACCAGAGTTTGACCCTTTCTGCTGGGGTGCTGATGAGCAAGCTCCCCCGCCCAACGCCGAGCACAGCAACCCGCCACCCCAGACCCCAACCAGACGGCCAGATCTCCCTCCTAGTCTCCAGCCCCAGGAAGCCAAGCAACAACAGAGGTGTTCTAAGACCCCTAGTCTCCCTCCGCCTGCTCCATTAAGTGTTGTGTGTTGATGAGGTGTATTCCATGGCTGTGGTGAGCGGGCAGTGCAGGCATTGTCTGGCCTATGCCAGCGGATGCCACCGCACCACTCCACTTGCACCCACAGCCCTCGATGTCTAAGTGCAGTTTAAAATTGGAAGTGGGCACCGGCACTCGAGAGGAGGCTGAGAAATATGGTTGTCTTTCAAACTGTCCCTGCATGAACGTGAAGCACTGACTTCTACAGATGTCAGTCAGCGGTCAAAGAAGACGCAAATATATAATTTAAAAAAAGGGATGTACACATATTGGATGCTCTTGCTTGATGCCCAACCAGCAAAAAAGTTTTCCCTGTTTCTACCATTAACTAAATCTTAAATGACACAATAGCTAGACCAAAACCATATCAAAATAAGTATGCAAGACTGATCTAATCTTATTTCACCATTTTAAAGGTTTCTAATAACATTTAATTTTCCTTTGTTCAACAGCTTTTGACACAATCATTTGTGTCACTTCAAATATGGTCACCGGTCTGTTTAATCTGTCTAAGCCCACAATGAATAAGGGATGACACTTTTATATCTACCATATTTGATCAATACTAACAAGCTGATGATCTCACTGAAGGTTGTCAAAGCAGGGATGGTTCAGTCGGCTAAGCTGAGGGTCTTATTTCTCTGCTTGCAGCTTTAATTTGTCTTAAACTTTCATGTTTTCTGCTTGAAATGAATAACAGATACAAAAAAAAAACATTGATATTTAAGCCTCGCCTTTACAGTAAAAGCGGTAAGAGGGATAGTATCATTCTGTCTAGAGAGACAGTCAAACTGATCCCAAATGGATCACCAAACCTCCATGGTTAAGTGGCTGCCTGCGTGCTGAAGAGGAATCAGTTACACAGCAGTGACACCTGCTGGCCTAAACAGACCTTAGTAACAAAACAGTTCATGAATTACCAGTTATTCGGACCTTAGAAACTTAAAAGCAAAAAAGCTTGAGTTTGAATAAATAAAAAGTTATGAATTCCAACTTTCTGTCCTTGGCCTTGTGAAAGTCTGTTTTTGTGCTGAGTGGTTGGTTTCACAGGCTTTCATTTCTTCTCAGAGTACTCCTCCTGAATTAGTTAATTCAGCTTCAAGCAGTCATGCTGCTCATTATCTCAGATACTCATCTTCTAAATCACTTTTTCCTCAGCAGGTTGTGGGGAGCCGGCATCTATCTCCATTGGTCATCTGGCAGGAGTCAAAGGACACTCTGGACAGTTTACTGGTTCATCACGCACTCACAACTGGGTGACAATTCAGTTTACAACAAATCCAAAGGTGCATGTTTTTGGTCTGTGGGAGGAAGCCCGAGTACCTTGAGAAAACCTACCAATGCATGTGGAGAAGATTCAAACTGCAGAAAGACCCCAGCTGAGATTCAAACCTGCAATCTTAGCTACAAGCTGCACCAGCATGCACCCTACCTCAAAGACATTTTCATTTGGGTTAAACCAATAGACATTTTTTGTAACCTTCGTCATGCATGCTCTATCTACCTACCTACCTACCTACCTACCTACCTACCTACCTACCTACCTATCTATCTACCTACCTATCTATCTATCCATCTATCTATCTATCTATCTATCTATCTATCTATCTATCTATCTATCTATCTATCTATCTATCTATCTATCTATCTATCTATCTATCTATCTATCTATCTATCTATATCTATCTATCTATCATTTATCTATCTATCTATCTATCTATCATCTATCTATCTATCTATCTATCTATCTATCTATCTATCTATCTATCTATCTATCTATCTATCTATCTATCTATCTATCTATCTATCTATCTATCTATCTGGTCCCTAATGATCTGAAATTGTGCATCTTAGTAGAAATTTTAGTCTGATGTTGTCTATCACCCAAACATGGAACAAGTCTATTTTTTGTTAAAAATTTGATTTCTGATTGGCTCACTTTTGCTTAGTCTGCAGTCCCTAAAAATATTTTACTTGACCTTATATCTGCTAACACATTATATAATTCTTCTTTTGTGGATTTGTGATTTCTCCAGTCTTCTTTTTGAGTTTTCTTTCTAACCAATTCCCTGTCTCATTGTCTCTCCCTCCTCCCACACACTTTTTGAATCAATACACTATTTCTTCGAACCATTTTGTTGCCAGCCAGTTTCTCGCCATCTGTCTATCAGTCTGTTTGTGCTTCCTCTCTGCACAACATGAACCACAGTCGGTTTACCCACACTCCATCCCCGTTGCCGGTCTCTGGCAGACTGTTGTGTTTGTCAAGCAAACAGTCTCTATAAAGCAGTTTTTCACAGGAGCCAGAAAAGATTTCCACTGGGTGAATTAAACATCCATTAATATAAATAAGCAGATGCTTCCTGATACAAACAAAAATCTCTTATGGAAAAAAAAAGTTAATATCTCGATTACAATGACGCATGGTGAATTAGTAAGAGAAAAACAGTAAAAATGTCCATTTTGGTGCTAAAACTGTTGGTCCAGGATATTCAGCTGAAGCTATCCAGTTTACGTCATGATTTCTAAAAGCTCACAGATCAGTAGGGTTAGGCTCATGTATGTCCAGAAGTGACAGGAAAGTCAGCTTAAGCAGTCTGACGTGAATCCAGAACAAAAAAGTAAGAAATGTGTCTATTTCTTTGTTGGTATTTTTATTTCCCCTGAAACAGAGCCTTTGTGGGGTTTACAATATGTCTACTTCCTGAAAAATCCTTCAAAATAAAACTGACTTTTTAAAATCTACTACAGCTTTTAGCATTTATGGCATAGTCTAAATAATGGGAAAAGCCAGAGTGTCCATACATCTAATAACTACTTCACTACAAAATCACAAAAAAATTATTTTAACTATCTGTGTTAAACAAAATTAAACCAATGAGCTAAAGCAGAAGCTAACAGCAACTAGCTGCTGTGCTACAAACATGGTCACACGCCCTCTCGTGGAAATATGGAAAAACTACATCAATCGTAGAATTAAAAGGTTCTTTCTCTGAATAAATCCGATCTAAGGCATAATAAGCAATTTTGGCTTGCTTTTAGCACCCCCAGTGTCTATTTAGCAGAACCAAAAGCAAACTTATTTCCTCACTGTGCCTTTGTCTTTTAACACCTTAATCTAACAGCTGAAATGTCTCCTAAGCCTTAATTAGATTCTACAGGAGCGATTCATCACTATATTAAACATTTCATCTGTGTTCATGATCTAAAACATGCAGGAAATGTGATGGAAGCAGCCTGCAGCAACAGGTATGTCAGCTCCATTTTTTTTCTAAGTCCAACAGGTGGTGACTCGCCACTGTGAAGTTGCAAGTGCGGTAATCTGGCCACAAGAGGCGGTAGGGGTCTGAGTGACATTTCATTAACTCTGTAAAGGGTAATTTTAGCACATACTGGCACAAGAAAATGATTTAAAAAATGAAACACTTGCAAAGTATCTCTTAAAATGATCAAAATGTGATCTAAAATAGAAGTATTGATGTACAATATTTCATCAGCAACGGTTTGTAATTTCTAATTAAATATGTCAAATATAAAATTATTAGTTATTAGTTCAAGACAAAAATGCCCAAATACACTAATAAACACACACAGACATTAAAAACTGTTTTTAAAGGTTACTAATTTTCATTTTAAACAGCATAAGAATGTATCTGGATTTCATAATGAATGAATTAACTAAACTAGAGATGGACTTTTTATTTAGTGCTGTTTTTTGTCTAAATAGACATCATTTAATTACTTGTAATCTGTTATTTATTTTTGATTAATGGCCGCATCTGCTGTCTATAAGTAACTATTCAGTAAGGCTTCAGACCCGGAGGCCGCAGACTTACGCCTGCTGCAGATTTATTGAATGACCTTGAAGTAAGACACGTTGGTTGTGTGTCTGGAGTGTGAGGCTCATCCTGAAAGTTGACAAAATCAGAGACTGAAATCAAGATCAGCCATTTTCTAAACATCTGGCTCAAACAAACTTAAAAAACAGAAAGTTTCTGAAATACCTTGTCTATTTTTGTATGTTGATATCAGTAACTGACTCCATTTGATCTGCATCAATTCAATAATTAAGAACTGTAGATGATGCTTCAGAGAGAGACACATTTAGAAATGTGACATTCTTGACTGACATGCGCAGCATTCCTTTGAAGCTCACTTGTCATTTTACAGGAAACACAGAGGCAGTTGATTCATGATTAATGGATGATATTTTATCATCTTTTGTTAGTTTAGTGGGGGAAATATTCCCTGCACAGTTAAGCCTTTGCATTTCCTTTTGGATTGTTCAAAAATCTTTGTGAAAATTAAATATGGAGGCTCAGTTTACTAAAACATAACTTTAAGTGTGAATAATTTTGTCAAGTACATAGAAGTTTATCACATTGTTTCTAATGTAAAACAATAAAAATGTTCTATGTACTATTTAAATATTCCCTGTGATAAAAAAATCATTTAAGACATTTAAGTCTTTACCGGGATTAGACTTTTCTCTATAACAACACAAAGAATTCTATGGTCAATGGCCTGTATTTCTATAGCGCTTTCTTAGGGTTCTACAACCCCCCAAGGCGCTTCACAACACAGTCATTCACTCATTCACGCTGGATGGGACAAGCTAAAATGTAACCACAGCTGCCCCGGGCAACACTGTCAGAGGTGAGGCCTGCTGAGCACAGGTGCCACCGGTCCCGCCGTCCAAGACCAGCAGGCAAGGTGGGTTAAGTGTCTTGCCCAAGGACACAACAGCAGCATTCTCTGGTCGGAGCCGGGATCAAACCTACAACCTTACGATTACTGGACAACCCGCTCTACCTCCTGAACTACTGTGTCCCATGCACACACACAGGTGGCGATGAGCTACAACATAGCTACAGCAGCACTGACATAAGAAAAAAACAAGCGCCACCGCCCACCAGCCCCTCGACTACCGCTAGCTGGCAGGGCGGGGTAAGTGTCTTGCCCAAGGACACGAGTGTGAAAGACGGGGCTTAAACAGGCAAACCAGCTCAGTGGCCTAATGGTATGAGTGTCTGGGAGATCATGGGTTCAAATGCATGGTCATATCATAGCCAAACTTTAAAAATGGGACACAGTGCCTCCCCACTTGACACTCAGCTTTAAGTGGTTGGATTGGAGGGTTAAACCACCAAATGAATCCACGAGCACAGCCGTGTCTGCAGCTCACCACTCCTCCAGGAGATGGGTTAATGCTGAGAACAAATTCCACACACCAGTGTGTGTGAAAACTAGTGGGACTTTAACCCTCCAGTTACAGGGCAAGCACTTAACTCCTCTGCAACTGTCATTGTCTAGATCAGGTGTCACCAGTGGCGGATTTAGCAATTTGGGGGCCCAAGCCGAACACAGACATGGGGCCCCTTACACTAAATTTTCGATAATCTTATCTTTAACTGAATTTGTGAAACTCTCCCCTCTTCTGACATGAGTTATTTTCCTTTTTTATTAGTCCTCCTCTTTTTTTCTGTCTTTCTCTCCCTTTGAGCGCTTTCAATATTTGCTCTGCTTTCTCCTTCCTGTCAGTGCTCCTGTGCTTTTGCCTTTATTTTTATTGTTTTCTATTTTCCATTTTGGTCTCTGTTTTCCTCCCTTTAAACATTTTCTATAGTCTTTCCTTTCTGCTTATTTTTGATATTTACATAGAAAAACGACGTCATTTACAGAAATGAAGATAAAAGCTTTTTTGAAGCAAGCTGCTTCTTTCTCTTATTGGAGCCATGGGAGAACTCCATGTCATGCTTGGGCAGCAGTAGCTCAGGTGGTAGAGCGGGTTGCCTCATGATCGGAGGGTCATGGGTTCAATTCCAGCTCCCGCCAGGGGTATCCTGCTGTTGTGTCCTTGGGCAAGACACTTCACCCAACTTGCCTGTGTTAGTGGTGGTCAGAGGGGCCGACGGCACCAAATGGCAGCCTCGCCTCTGTTAGACCTCCCCAGGGCGGCTAGCTTACCATCACTAGCAGTGTGAGAACGTGAGAGTGTGTGAAAGCGTCTTTGGGTGTCTAGAAAAGCGCTATATAAGTTCAATGCATTATTATTATTATTATTAATGTTTGGACTACAGCTTTGAGTTTGTTTCGAATGCCCCCACCTCTCTTCTTCTGCTGCTTTCACTTCTTAATCTTATTTATGGTCTTATGCACTTGGCAAACAACGATTTGGTGCATTACTGCCACCAACTGGATTGGGGTGGAATGACTACCATTTGCTTCCTGTTTGTGTACCAGCATCTTAAATGGATAGTCCATTGTGGCATTAACAAAGGGGTGCAGGCGGTCAGGGCGAGGAGGCCTACCGAAATAAGGGGGCCTCAACCAGGCAGCCGCCGACCTTCATTTTACCTAATGGTAAAACCACCACCGGGTGTCACCAACTCCAGTCCTTGAGGGCTACCATCCTGCTAATATTCTGTTTCCTGCTGCACCACACCTGAATGGAGTGATTTAATATTCTCCTTAACTTCGTACAGACCTGTTAATTACTCATTCATTTCAGTCAGGTGTGTAGGAGCAAATAAACACCTAACATGTGCAGGATGGTAGCCCTCAAGGCCAGAGTTGGTGACCCCTGGTCTAGATGTTGCCTGCCTTCTAGTGGATGATCTACCTACTGCATTTGGTATAAACCAATTATTTCATTTAGTCTGTTGGGCTACATTTTGTTATAATGGGTAATAAAACAATTACATAATTGTCCGTTTTGTTTTATTATGCAAAATCAAATAAAATGTGCACTCGTAGAATTTCCACCAGACAGAGGTCACCTAAATGATGCATTAGGTTCATAATCCAGAGAAAGAGATAAAGGTGTTAGAATCCCAGAAACAGGCCAATAAGATAAGAAACATTTGGCATTCAAGAGTTTATAAATTATGCAAATATATAATTTAGGGTTTTCAGAGAAAAGCACTTGACTATGACAAACGTTGTTTTAAATCACAAATCCAGATTCCTTCTCGGATTATAACGGCTTCTCTGTGCACACCGATAACCTAATAATATCTTCTTATGACTCAGGTAAAATTTTTATTTGCTGTCACCTTATTTGACCTCAAGATCAAATCTTGATTCTGCCTCATTTCAATTTTAGGAGACAATTATCCTGTGAAGACTTTATGAAGAGAAGTCCTCATCTGAACTAATTGTTCCAAACCATCTAAAAAAAACACCTCGAAACGGGTTGACTTAAAGCTCGTGAAGTTGGTTTTCTGTAACATCTTTATTTAAAAGAACACAACATAAAACTGGCTCCATTTTCTTTTCCTTACATTTTCATACACAAACAGACCCAAAAACGAAATCAAAGTCAGAATGGGGAAGAAACAATAAATATTTTTGGCAATTTGAACCTTTGAGCCATGAAAACAAAGCGTTTTATGCCTGGAGGAAGAAATGTGGAAAAAATTCTAACTTTCCATGACCTGCTTTATTTATCGTCATTATCCATGACAGACATCATTAGCAGGTAAACTACCAGATTTAGTCGATATAACCAGGCTGATTAATTACATAGATGCCGTATTTACCATAACTGTCGGCCTGTTCTTACCATCCCGGAGGCACAAACATTTTATTTTATTTTTTTTGTGGATAACAAAAAAGACCTGCAACCAAATTTCACTCCAGTGTTCTTTAACATGATGAGCGGTTGACCCAAAATGCACATTTTTTTAACTTTAGAACAAAATTTGCTTGAAAGTCTCAACATAAAAAAGTTTTAGAAAATTTTACAAAAAGAGGGAGTATTACAACCTTTTTCTAGCTGCAAGAGCTAAATTTTAAACTGAAACAAGAATGTTTATACAACATCAGTTGCATGAGAAATGAATAAAAGTGATCTATTGTACCAACAAACTTGGATATTTGAAGAGGATTTTATAAAAAAGTAATGTTCTAATAAAATTATAATAACTGCACCTTTCAATAGAATATGTTTGTTGGAAAATGTATTTTTAAATGGTCTCACCATGTTTCAGTTCTGACCCCAGTAGGCTGAACAAAATTCAGAGTTGGGAGGGTTTGAGTACAAATAAGAATTTTATCTGCAGCACATGACTGTTTAACAGAACATCTGAGGACAACGTGCATCTGAAACGTGATGCGATCCCAAACGGGCGTTAGGATCAAGTGGAGAAAAACGCAAGAGGATCAAAAAACGATGGAGGTTGAACAACAACAACGACATTTGGACCAGCAGATGGATAAGGTCCTTTTGGTTTATTTCAGAGATGATGATGATGTCGAGTCGTGGAGGCAGTGAAGACTGGACCTTTAGGATGTGTCCGTCGCTCCTGCAGGTACGGCTGAAGCTACTGATGCAGTATTCAGGCTTTTCCCTCGGTGCCTCTGACCACCGCGCCGGCGCCCTCCACTTCCTGGCTTCAGCTGCAGACAGGACAGGGTTAGCTGTTATTCTGCATCTCTGTGAGGATGAGCTTTAAATTAAAATGGTAATAAAGGTTAAAACACTTAAAATGTCACCAAAGGGAAACAGATGTTCCAAGTTTTAATGGATGTTTCAGGTTTTTTATGTCATTTTAGCACAAATGACACTCATGATGTTAGAAACTAGCTGATTATTTTGTGAGATGATTGAAGGAAGATTTTGTACTTTTGCTTTTATAAACATTAAATAGTTCCTCGAATGTTTGGAATAAAATAATATGAGTGGCAGCAGAATGGCGTCCGAGCAGCAGGGGTCACGGTCGCGACTCCTGCAGATGCTCCTTTACCTTGTTCTCCTTGCTGTCATCTTTACATTGAGCCTCCTCTGCCACTGTCTAACGCCGCATGTCAAGACAGGGAGGGAGGGAGGAAGATGACAGCGGGAAAGTGAAGCGTTACAAGCCAAGCACAGAAAACAATCAGCAGAAAATCCAGAGGAGATAAAGGAGGACGTTTTTGCCAAGAACGCAAACGGAGGAGCAGTTTAAAAACAACAAAGGTGACATCGAGGACTCACCGACACCTGTGTGGCAGTTGGACTTTGCGGCCGTCCGGCTGATCCAGCGGCGTCCTCTGCGCCCTCTCTGAAAGTCTTTTTACTAGCCTGAGACTTGGACTGCTGGGCTTTGGCAGCCTGGGTGCTCACGGACTGGAGAAGCTGCACATAGGAGACCCGTTAGACGTGGTTACACCTGACATTAACATCACTTATCGGTCGAAACCTAAAAACTGTACCTTAGTGATGGTCCCAACAGCTTTGGTGCGACCCTCCCTGAACACAAGCTTCTGATCACAGTGCAGGTACTCCGGCGTCTTAATGAAGCGGAAGTGAACCGAGGCCTTGTCCCCCGTCCTGAGACAGTCTTTGTTCATCGACAGGATGGTGGCGGTTTGTCGAATGCTGCCACAGTGAACTAAAAGAAGAACGATGCAGTTTTCACACGGTGTCCGGACAAACAAGAAAAACAAGCACCAGCCTATCTGACTGACCCATGGCCTGGTATCTGGGTGATATCGTGGTTGGGTGGTGCAGCACCAAGATCTCCGCTTCAAACTCCCAAGTGGCTTGAGGCTGTAACTTTGGAGAAATCATCACCATTCCTTTCCTAATTGAGGCTCGTTTGATCTGAGATTTGAAAGAAAGTGGAGGAACAAAACATACATGAGAAATAGCATCTGCTGAAGAAACACCGTTAAGGTCGGTGGATGCATTTCCACAGGCTGCAGAGCGGCGCATGTTTTTTTTTTTTTTTATCGTGTCCTGTCTGGCTGTGAAGCAAGCAGAATTGATGTCTGAATGCTGGTGACAAGCCTTACAGATTTACTCTCAGGTGGAGCATCAAAGCGTTTGCTTTTAATGTCACGCCTGATACTTAAAACTTTATTGTTATTGTTTTTGAATGCATTGTAATTCCGACCAGACACGGAGACAGAGGTGAAAGAGAAAGGAAAAGAAAAGGTGGGGAGAGGGGGGGGGGGGGGGGG
>SSNQ01034712.1:22238-56860 GCA_006942095.1 Nothobranchius kuhntae | reverse complement strand
AGTTGGACTCTCAACGCGGTTGATACAATTTTTTTAACGATGAGAACAGGAGAAGGGGCTCCCGGATGCCCCTCCGGGATAGACCAGTTGTCTGTGGAGGACTCTGAAGACGTGTGGATATCTGTGGTGTTGGTGTCAGGTTTCCTGCTCATTGGCCTTGGAGGCTACCTGACTTACCGGAAAATTAACGAGCTGTCGAGAAATATTGGCCTGATCCCAGAGCTCAGAGATGGTTTGCACCGCGCTGTGAATTCACAGACTCACAAAATTGCCGAGATGAATCGTAAGCTTGGGACTTTGGCTGAGATTCATTATTGGCACAAAAGATGGATGCCATCAAGGAGAGAGTGGACGAATCAGCACGGATTGGGAGAGTTTAACATCCATTATTGGGATTTTGAGAGGTTGAGGACCAACAAACTGTAAGACAGAGAGGAAATTATCTCTGTCTAGCCCCAAAACAATTTCTAATCGGAATCTTGTGTCATTGAGCCTGCAAGGCTCCAACGAAAACTCCCCCCTCAGAAGATATGTGGAATGTGCTGTCGCTATGGCAACTCAACTCTGTCTCCTATCTCAGCCTGGGCAGGACTGCGGGAAGGTCGCTGAAACGTTCCAGGATCACTGCAACCCTCCAACCCTCAATGCTCCTCCCCCTATCCACACTGAGGTGACATGCGCTGCTTATTGTGGCTGCAGGAACTGAAGTAGGGATAGTCCCAGCCCACCACCCCACCTAGTGGACACTTATGTTGTCTGAAGTCTGTTGCATATATGTTTGAGGTGTTTTGTTTTTTTACAGAGCAAAGCTGCCCTCCTGGTGGAGGGTAACTCTGAAGTGCCTTTTTTCCCTCCACCTGAACCAATCCTCATGTAACCCTCTTATCTCTATTAAGGTAGCGCGACTCATGGTTGCAAATGACCACAGTTAACAATTCTTGTCATGTGTCTTGCCCATGTATGTCTGATCTCTGAATTGTGTGTACTGAAACTCTTATTTCCCTCTGGGATTAATAAAGTATATTTGATTTGATTGATTTGATTTGATGTACAAGTACAGGCCTGATTTCTCTTGGAAATCTTGTTAGAGCATAATCGGAACAAAGAGAACAAAGTGGGCAGTACATCTCACCGGTACGGAGTAAGTGTCATCGATCTGAAACTCAGCAGGCTCGTCATTGTTAAAAGTGGTTCTGGGAGACAGAAGGTTCAAAAACATCTTCAGTAGGTCCATGTTCTCCCCCGTCACATTTGAAATCTGGAAAATTGGACACACCCTAAAACGTAGGAGCATCAGAACAGAAACGTCATCAACAGCAAGTGGATCTGATGGAATCTACGTCTATAAAAAAAATCCACGGGTGAAACCAAAAGTTTTCAGTCTCATTTTTATCCGCCTGTTCTGAAGAATTCTTGGATGCCAAATCTTTCATGGCTCCACATCTTTGTGCTTACCGCTCAGAGCTGAAGTTGGAAGCTGTAACCACAACGTCATCCTTGTTCTGGACCAGAACTGGGATTTTCCTGCAGCCTGGTGACTTTAATAACCTCTGTAATAATTTGAGTGTCTCTGTGGAAAGACAACAATCCATGAGAAGAGATTTCTGGGATTATTGTTCTGCTGTACAGCTCTTTTTCACCCATGATGGTCTGCTTCCACAAACGGAGTAAGGGCAATTGTGATTGGTGGATGGCTGCGTGAGGTGTGTCAGCCCCACAAAACCTCTAAACGTCACCTGCACAGACGGATCACTCATCGTGATCTTCTTTTGGCCTGATGAATTCTACTTTCAAAATCTGTTCAGGTATCGCCCGACCTTATCTTTTACATTCTCCCTCAACTGGTTTGCTGCTCGTGCAAACCCAGCCCATCTCTTATAATTAAGCTCATTATTTTTTATTCAACTTGTTCTACTGGAGAATCTTTAATTTCAGTAACAGCTGAGCAGCATGAACCCTAACTTAAAAGCATTGCTGTGTTATTTATGCATTCCAGGAGAAGTGAGTTCCCTTACCTTGCAGGATGTTTGCTGGACACATGTCTATCTTAGTCACCACAACAAATACTGGTACATTTAGAGCTAGAGCCAGACCCAGATGCTCTTTGGTCATCCCAACTATACCGGCGTTACTTCCGACCTAAGAGCAGACATGGAAAAACAATGAGAAGGCGCCGAAACCAAATATGATTCTCTCACTCACTCACCATGAGCATGCAGAAATCAGGCAGGTGGCCAGTCATGCCGAACACGGTGGTCTTCAGATACTTCTCGTGGCCGGCCAGGTCGATAAAAGTGATGACCTTTGAGGATCTCTCACAGATCTTGGTCCAGTCTAACCCCCCACCGTGGCTGTCTGGTTTGTTTACCACCTAAAAAAAAAAGATGTACACAGATAAATGGATGCGTCGCGATTCTAATGGGCTCGACACACGGGAGGCGACATCGCCTCTCCTCCATTCATTTTCAATGAGACATGTGCGACAAAGCGATAATCGCGGGTCTCTCTCCTACCAAGCGAAACGTGAAAAACGTGCGTGTGAAAGTTTGCACTCGTGCACGTGTCGTGCACGGACGACCCAGCGACGCGATCCTAGAAAGTTTAAACATTTTCAACTTTTCATCGCTGTCGCTCGGGCGAGGACCAATCAACGGAGGTTTCATTCACTGACCAATGAGCGGACAGGATGCTCCGCACATCTCCGAGCAAACATGAAGGAGAAGTTGATTATTATTATGTTTATATAGTAAAATCAGAAGTAAGATTTCACATAACTCTAGCAGCACCTTGTTAAACATCATATCTACCGCTTTTTTAACTCTGAACCGCTTAAATAACCTTAATTCCCTCCAACCTGACACAGCCAAACAAAACAACGGAAGTTTCGATTTCGCCATGGAACAGAACGCGTAGACGGCTTTGCCGCTGGCCGCTGCCGCGGATCGCCTCCCATGTGACAGGTCATAAAAGCGACAACGACAAATTTCGCTGATCGCGGTCGTTTGTCGCCTCCCGTGTGTCGAGCCCATAAGGCGATTAAATCGTCACGCTTCACCTGTCCCTCCTGGTCAAAGCCCAGGATGTCATTGCCCACACTGCTGGTCCGGCCACTCTCCATCTCGTGTTTGTGTCTGAAGAGCTTCTGGCGAGCAAAGCCTCTGCCATTGTCCAGCTCGCCGTGGGTCAACACACCAAGCAGGGTGCTCTTTCCAGCGTCCACATTCCCAACAACCGCCACTCTGGAGCCAAAAGCATATTCAGAGCGAGAAAATCAGCTGATTCATTGTTCAATCTCTAGATTTTAGAAAATACCAGACCTCTGTTTACCTGCGAAGCCCTACATCGGCCTTGTCCCTTTCTATCAAACATAATCATTTATTCTGTATGCTTCTACAAGTCATATCTAGTATGAAGTCATTTCAAGCAGCTTTAATAGGAACAAAGTGACATGGATGTTTTTGTTTTGTAAGAGAAAAGTGAAAACAGAAAAACCTGCTCCAACAGTCGTTTCTCAACCCGTTTCAGCTTTAAAACTCGCTTCACAGAAAGCTGCAGATACATTTCTCACAAATCGGAATCCTTCATTTCCTTCTGCACCTGACTTCCAGGAAGTCCTGCTCCCCCACCCGCCGACGGATGAGGTAGTCCCGAATCTTTCCGCCAGTGTCGGACCTCTCTCTCAGCAGGATTAAGTCAGCCTCAATCTGTTCACACAGCGACTGCACCGTGGCTACCGACGCCTCCATGTCCTTCTCATCCAGACCGTAATCACCTCCATCTACACAGAAAAGGCAGGGAAGAAACAGAGGACCATTCGCCATAAAATCTATGTGCAACGTGCAGAGAGTTTGTAGCATCCCACTGTAATCACACCGTATGAAAACCCATCCAGTAACATGGTCGTATACAGAAATAGACAGTGGGAGTGTGAGGACCTTAATTACTGTGACCATAAATGTCCTAAAATAACCTGAATTCTTACAACTATGCTTAAAAAAACAACACATCAAAAGTGATGCCACCATCCTCACAGAACACCAAAAATTGGGCTGAGATGTAGCTTCATGTGTGAGATGTAAATTTTATTTACATACGAACTACTAAATTACATGAAAAAAAAAGTTTTGTTTCCCTGTCACTATCACGACTTTTCGTGTGCAAGGCAGCCATATTGGATTTGAGGTCAGGGATCCTGTCTTTCTTCCTGTTTATTTTTCAAACTTCTTCACATTCAATTCAATTCAAGTTTATTTATATAGCGCCAAATCACGACAAGAGACGTCTCAAGGCACTTCACACAGTAAACATTCCAATACAGGTCAGTTCATTAGGCCAATCATTAAAAAGTTTCCTATATAAGGAACCCAGCAAATTGCATCAAGTACAGCAATCCTCATACTAAGCAAGCATTTAAAGTTAAAGTCCCCATTAGTTGTCACACACACAGGTGTGTGTGCGAAATTTATTCTCCGCATTTGACCCATCCCGTGGGGGAGCGGTGAGCTGCAGACAAGCCGTGATCGGGAACTATTTGGTGGTTTAATCCCCCAATCCAACCCCTTAATGCTGAGTGTCAAGCAGGGAGGCGTTGGGTCCCATTTTTTCAAAGTGTTTGGTATGACCCGACCAGGAGTCGAACCCCTGATCTCCCAGTCTCAGGGCGGACACTCTACCACTAGGCCACTGAGATTTAGCGACAGTGGAGAGAAAAACTCCCTTTTAACAGGAAGAAACCTCCAGAGGATGCTGGCTCAGTATAAGCAGCCATCCACCACGACTCACTGGGGATCGAGAAGACAGAGCAGACACACGCAGACACCAACACCAGCCCACCCACACACACAACACATGTACCAAGTAATGTTTCTATGGTTGCATTGTGATTTCTTAGCAAATATTCTATTTGGTGAGAGATAAACTTTATTGTATTTATTCTAGTGAATGTATAATTAAACGGGTAAACATAAATAGAACTTGCCACGAGAAACCAAAACGCTGAGTCGGGGCTGCTGTTAACCCCAGCAGACAGAGAGAACCATGAATACTAACGGATGCATTGCAGGTCGAGTCCCACTGGATGGCGCAGACAAATGACACCAGTTCACATGTGCACCAAGAACACCCCCTCTCACCAGCATGCCACATGGGTCAGGCATGCTGCTGCAACAGGCACAAAACAGCACAAGTGTGGCTGCCAACAAAAACCCCTCGTGTTTGTGTGTGAAACAGAATGAAAACCAAACAGCAAAGAGCTGCCTGTGAGGCACAGAGGACAGAAGTGATGACACAGGCACTTCGGAGCTGTGGCGTCTTAGCAGATGGGCAAAAAAAGCAATTTTCAATCCCAATTTAGATGTTTAAAACATAAAGCATGTCTGTGTGTAAGCTTGCCTTTTGAGAAATGTGTCATTTGCCTTCAAATTAATTTCTTTGTAAACAGAACAGTAACAGAAACCAGCTTGTTATGAAGCAGCAGTTATTAATATGCAATCAAGGTGGGTTTTTTCATCTATTTCTGTGTTTTATCCATTTCTCTCGGTGAGATTTTTCACTCTCAACTTGTACAATGACCAAATAAATAAACTTCATGTGTTCATTCAAGTGATCAAAGCACGAGACCTAGTGACATAAATCCTCCCGCAGTAGTCTTAAGTTTGACAATTCCCAGTTTTGTTTTGATATTTTATGGTAAATGGTTAAAGCAACAGTACAGAAACTTGGCAATCAGAGCAGATAACAGATCTATAGCTTCATGACAGTCTGTTCCCTCCCACACTAAATGCACACAACACGTATGGAAACCCTGGATGGAAAGCAAAACTTTTCTCACACTTCTAAATATACAGTTAAAACTTCTGTTACATATTATTCATCACTGTGATTGCTTTCAACAACATGATGTTCTTTAGTTCTGTTTTGAGGTCTGTCACTCATACCTGAGCCCATCCCAACCACATATATCGTCTCTCCACAGCCCTCATCTATCCGCTCCCTTAGATGTCGTAGTAACGAATCATACTGTTCTCCTGTTGGGCTCACAAGAACCAGCTGAGAAAGAGACGTGAAAACAAACAGAGAATCATCACTGAACAGAACTTGTTGAGTCTAAATGTACTTTTAAAAATCTGCTTATTTTCTATTCTTCTGCTTCCTGAATCAGTAGATGCAACATCTCCTGTTAATGTTACACTTAAATACAACCCAGCACAAAATACACCGGTTTAAATACTGGAGAGCTAACTACATACGCTTAATGTATCTAAACGTTTTTATTTGTAAATAACAATTACACAGCAGGGCCTACCTTGTTGCTCAAGTCTAGAAGACTCTGGGACTCTCCATTCGTCCCCTCGCTATATACAAAGCTGTCTTCAGCGGATGGGTCTTCGGAACGTCCCTGGTCCGGTGCAAACATACAAGCAGGCACTATGGACTCTGCTACTGGTAACGAGCCTGAGCATATTGCTGCCTCTGTCGCCGTGGATGACGCCATCTCTAAAAACACAAACAGTGCAGATTAAAGTAAAAAGTAAAGAAACAACGTAACAAACCTCATTTTCTTTACTCCTTTAAATAATAAATACTAACCAGAAAAGGTGGGTTGACTATCAAAGCTACCTAGCTAACGCTAATACCAAAGAACACATTTGTATTTAAATGTTTACATTTAAATTAACAAATATCGAAGCAACTGTGACCTATGTATGTTTAAAATGTAACGAAGTGTGCATAAGTTTTACTTTTAGGTTGCAAATAACACAAAAAAGTCAACATTGTTGTAAAATCAATGTCTACAAGAAGTTCGTCGCTACCTGGCATGCTAACTTTGTTGTTTATCTGTTGGGCTTCGACTACTAGGATCTCACTTAATACCACGCCCACTAGCAAAATAGAGACACGGGATTGGCTACCGGGATTATGAGGCGTTTGGGACACCTCGAAAAACCGAAAACTTTATCTTGCCATCAGACTGATTTGAAGAAGTAAAAAATGTTCACATTTGGCTTGTTTTATTACTTTGTGGATTATACACCTTTTTAAACAAATTTCCTATAATCTAATACGGTCTCAATTATGAAAACAATCCCTTAGAAACAATATTTTTTATAGAAATGTGTATTTGAAACAAGTTATAGAAGGTTGTTCCCAATCAGTTTACTTAGGTTTCTTTGGTGTTGTGTTATAACTTGCTCAATATTTTTTGTGCATTGTAATTTGTGATTATACATCTAAAACTGTGCTAAGGGAACTTATGTGGCTCCACCTTGTCATGCTGTTGTTCCAAGCAATTTTATGTCATGGTTAACATTATCTTTCCCCAGTATGGGCATTTCCCCAGTATGGGGCATATTATTGTTGTGTATGTCCATCCCATCTTTCATCTACACCTATTATGCTATGTAGTTCTTAATACTTTTGTTTGATAACTGCTTAATTTCCTTGTTTAATAATGAACATAGACAAATGTGTTTGTTAAGATAAAATCCATATTTAGTGAATGCAGCACACGACTTGAAGTCCCGCCCATCACGCTGACAGATTTTTACTAAACCTACTGACACGTAGACTGTCCACTCATCAGGGGAAAACAATAAAATGAGCCTCTATCACAAAGTCCTTTAATGACGTTAAATGAAAAGCTGACTCACATACTTCAGTAACGTATGAGCTTCGGTAGCACTGATTCAATGCACTTTTAAATTAGTTTTTTTAAAGGCTTGAAAATTAATTGGAAATTTTAGGAAACATTTATCAACAAAAGAAAATTGCCAATACACTCCAAGTATTGGAATCCAAAAACTCCTGTATGAAAGTGAAAACGAACTTTGATTGTCTAGAAAGTTCAAATTGTACACGTTGGCTTCCGAAGTTCTATTTTAAACATAAACAGTATATGTTTGTTTACTTTTTTTTTTGTTTATTTCTACTAGAAATAACCACACAACTACATTGTGGCCTATATATCTATCTGCTGTGTACATTTTTGTTTGTCTTTCTTACTGATGAACATATTAAATCAAGAAAAACTGCATGTGTATACATTTACAAAACATCAAAACTATAACGCAGAATTGTACTGAAGTAGTTTTTCTCACTAGCAATAGAATGTACCATAAATGACGACTTCCTACTGTTTGCTTCCTGTCTCTGTCTCCCCACCTCACCACAGGTATAAAAGTGCTCACCTGCATGCAGATCTTTTTCACTTGAGGCACAACCCACCAAAGACATCCAAGATGGTAAGTTGTGTAAAACAGCTTTAGTGATACAAAATCTTTGATCTCGTATATACATATCTACAAATTATTTTTATGGCTCAAACTATTATAATCCTAACAAGGTCAACTATTTTCTCTTAATTCTACACGGTAAAATGTTTATCGTAACAAGAAATATGTTCCTTTATAGGAGTTTAATTTTCTGATTAAAAAAAGGAATATTTGCATGTTATTGTAAAGTTTCACCGAGACGGAACAGGAGCGTGTCGAACACTGATCTTTTGTACACGTGGTGATGGATCATAGATCTAAAATGGGATGAGGAAAACAAATCTGGTTTCTTTTTTTTTTTGCTTTTTTTTTCCTATTCATTTTCTTATAGCATTTCCTATTAACTCAGAATATTTGAATACCTTCCATTCGAAGAACACGTGTGGACAAAAATCAAGTGTAAATCAAAGTAAATGAATTGCTAGTTCATC
The DNA here is from genome assembly GCA_006942095.1 of Nothobranchius kuhntae. Classification (NCBI taxonomy): domain Eukaryota; kingdom Metazoa; phylum Chordata; class Actinopteri; order Cyprinodontiformes; family Nothobranchiidae; genus Nothobranchius; species Nothobranchius kuhntae. Next base: position 48,159 of record SSNQ01034712.1, on the reverse strand, counting down.
ACTATGCAGTTTAAAGTCCACTGGTTCATTCGTTGCTGCAGTGTAATGACACTTTTTACAACAATATGATCCAATTAGTGGCCAGGGACCATAGAGCAGGTGATGATCTTTTCATGTGATTCCTAAAGCTATGAACGACACAGATCCCTACTAGGATTAATAAAATATAACTCATGCTAAATATTCTTTTGCTCTTTCTCTGTAAAGTAAATGATCAACCAAAAGTAATCTGGCATAGGGGGCTGTAAAACCTCAGGTAAGGCTAGGTGTGGTGCGGATATGGGCCCCAGAACGTTGAAGTTCATGTTTGACTGTGATACCAGATAAAACAGGGACAGATGTGTAAGGGCTTTATTGCTTTATTGATCCTTGCGGAACAGTTTCACAGAATTCGAGGGAAATCGTTGTTCAGATGAGGTCAGTTCACGAAGTACAAATGTTTGCATTAAACCATTCATTTATTTTAGAAAAAAGCATATATTATTAAATCAACTATTAAACATATTGCGTGTGAGCTTCTTTTTATGTTTTTACTGCATCTACATAATGGTCACATGTCAATGAACAAATACAGCACCTTCCTGTTTCAGGCAATTTTACAGCCTCATGTTTGTTGTTTTATTCTGGTTGATCATCAACAGCTGAGATAGGTCCAGGAACCGTCATCCATCATTACAAAGCCTCAGTTTACAGAAGTGACTCACAAATTCTCCTTCTGTTATGTTCCAAACTGATTTCATCTGGCTGAAGCTGATAAGAAAACTGATCATGAATCCACATATTTTGCATAGATTTGAGGATGCTAATAAAAAAAAGATTCAAAAATACATTTTATCCATGAGCTCTTATTTTCTTCTCTGAATTCTATTCACAGCAAGTCAACAGCATGACATTCAGGGAGGGGCAGGAGTTCAAGGTCCGAGTCAGGCCCAATAGTGGATGCAACAGGTACGCTTCACCCAAGCTTAAACCTGCAGATGTATGTTTACCTTTAATCAAGACAAAGTACTGCCTCAAAGTTCCGTGTTTTCCTAACCTTTTTCCTTTTTCTACATCCTTCTGACCTCTGCTTTGGCCTTCGACGCAGCTTTGCAATCAACATTGGACACAACCCTGAGAACATAGCGCTGCACTTCAACCCTCGCTTCGACTCCAACTCCATTGTATGCAACCACTTATCTGGAGGAAGCTGGGGTGAAGAGCATCGAGAGGGATTCTTGCCTTTTTCACGTGGAGAAGAAAGCAAGGTGTGTTTGGCAGTATCAGCAAGCTTTAAAATCTTCAATGTGATCTAAAATGTGCAGAATTTCAGCCCTTAGTCTTGCAAATTACATACGTCAAACTCTAGCATGTAAAAATTGCACATACTTCATTCTAGGGGAAACTTTTTCTAGTGAAGTCATAGTTTGAACAACAAGGGATTCAAACTTCCTCCTCTGATGAGAACACTGTTGGTGGGATTTATTGTTTGGTTAATGAATAGTAAATACGCAGAACATGGGATCATAAAACTCTAGAAACCACCTGACTGACAAATGTGGTTCCTCTCTTCTTTCCACTTCAGTTTTACATCACCTTAAGCAGCGATCATTTTTACATCAGACTTCCTGATGGCAACATGATAAGCTTCCCCAACCGCCTGGGCGATGTCAAGTACCAGTACTTTGATGTGAGTGGGGACGCCAAGATCGTTGGGATCAAGATCAAGTAGAGGCCAACCCCTTCTCTGACCCTTGAACAGAACAACCTGTTCTTGTTTCAGCCGTTTCTGAGCCCAGGTTTGATTAGTCATGTCACAAACCAACATAGTACTCTGGTTGTAATAAGAGGTAAAGGCCTTAAGATGGAGCCAAAGTACATGTTACATCATTGCCTTGTGTCTTGCAGCTTGTCAGTAACTGGGCGCCTTAATAAAAACTGAAGTAAAGACAAGTGTGGCTCTATGTTTCTTCTTTCAAACTATGCATGATGCTTATAAAGCCATTAGAAACTTAAATGTCTCAAAGATTTTTCAAAACAGGTAACTGCAACAAGTTACATAAAAAAAGAGAAAAAATAGGAATATTAGGATAAAGAATCAAGTCATCAGTAGTTCTGATGTGGAGAGAATGCACACAGATGAGTGTAAAACAGGATAACGGGAAAAGAAAAGGAACAGAACTCAGCAGATGTGAGAAGAAGAAGAGGCAATTTGCAGCAGGACTCCAAAGAGCTCTGTACCAAAGCTGAGGAATGTGACACAATGCAACCACATTCCCAGGAACAATAGGAAGTAACCTACTGGAGTGCATTAATGCAAAATGGTAATAAAAAGAAAAAAGTTAGGTTTTGATTTTAAAACTGTTATAACAAATTTGGAAAACAAATTCGCTTCAAACATTTTTTTATGCCTCTTAATGGCATTCTAATATAGTATAGCTTGAAATATATTGTGGAGATTATAAAAACAAAACAAAAACTAATAAAGTGGATCTCTCGCATTTGTCTAAAAACCTCCACCAATAACACATTTTGGACCAAAAGCAACCATTGGACCATCCGGTTGTTGATCTCACTGAACCACAGCACTTTTGCACTTCCCTGGGTTCGGCACTCATCACACACCCATGTATTTAGCAACAGAACACCACTGGTGTGAGAGGTTCTCCACTTAGTAATATCAGAGAAGGAAAAACAACCTGCTGCTACCACTTCAACTTTAGTCCCAGAGTCCCAAAAAGAAAAACACCATTCCAAGTCACAGACAACAAAAGAAGTTTGACTGGTGTTTAGCGCTATCTCGTTTTGTCTGGCATCGCAGGTTTCCAGTACCAGCAGAAGCGTCTCAGGGAAGGTACCCGAGTTGAGGGGTTAGTGTTCCGTGACTGTGCTCGCTTTTTCTATAGATTCATTATAACAGCTTTAAATAATCAAAGACTCCATCAAATTTGACAAGATTGAGAAAACAGCCTTTAAATATCCTGTAATGGAGTTGATACAACTGATCCAGGATCAGCCCTGCTGGACCCCACAGATTTCTGGGCTAAGTAATCTTTATAGTTTCGGGTAAGTAGAGTATAGAGAAACGGGTTGATGCAGCTGTTTCCGTAGGTCAGACAGGTGACAAAGAAATTCACATAATTATGGGCAGCTGGAGACAAAGCTCTGAGGGAGTCTGGAGAGAACAGTTTAGTGAGCTGCCATCCCCAAAAAGGTAAAAAACAAGCCCAGTATGCTACCACAATGCTTAAGATCATTGATAAAACCTTTTGTTTGAGTCCCCTTCTCCGGGCTGAGCAGCTGCTGCCTCCTAAGCTGGCCTGCACTGTCCAGTAACGCGTGGCTAGCCCAGCATACAGTCCAACAATTATCAATCCCGGGACTAAAACGCTTGTGAAAAACAGTACAGTGATGTAAGCCTTGAAGGCCTCTGGCGTCCAGGTAGGGAAGCAGATTCTTTTGACCAACCCAGCCATTGTAGGCTTTCCCTCCCTGAGCCGGATCATCACCATCATCGGAAGAGTCAGGAAGAAAGCCAACGCCCAAATAAATCCAGCCGCAAATCTTCGGTTTTGGGTTGAGGATCTGTGAGCGCTGAAGGGCTTGGCCACAGCACGGTAACGCTCCAGGCTCATGGCAACCAAGATGAAGACACTGGCATGCATGGTGAGGAGATCCAGGCTCAGTAAGATACGGCAACCTGCCTCCCCGAACAACCAGTCATGGGCAAAGTAGGTGCAGACGACAAAGGGGATGGTGGAGAGGTAGAGCAGGTCAGCCAGAGCCAAGTTGACAATATAAACATACATGGAACCAGTCCTGCACAGAGCAGCCGAGCGAGTGATGACGAGCGTGTAAGTGTTTCCTGCCACCCCCAAGGTGCACATGATCAAAAGTGTAGCACCGAGCAGGGATGTCACCCAAAGACCTCCACCACCACCGCCACTTTGGGGAGCACCAGCATCAGCCCCTGGACTTAGGCCAAGTCCCAGCTGGGAGGTGATTGTGGCGTTAGAAGTAGAGTTCATTGCAGGTTATGGTAGGAGGACAGGTGCTTCAGTTCTTAGACAGTTGGGCTCCGAAAAGGTTTCAAAGACTGTAGGATGATCTTTTGAGTGATACAGGCAGAAAACAAACATGTCTTGATAGCTGACAAGGTTTGTTGAAGATTGTTTAACCTACCAAAAAAAAAATGGAATAATAAACAAATGTTGGGGACAACAGACATTAATGTTTATAAAGTGAAAAAAAAAGTTACTTACATGACTAGCAGCTTGTATTGTTTTTGGCGTTTGGGTCCAAAAAATCCTCTACATGATCATGGTTTCATAAAACAGACAAGATTCCCAATCATGAAGGCAACCCAGAAATGGGGAATTCTCTCACACTGCAAAAGTCCCTGTTGATCTCTGGAGTTGTCTGAAAAGCTTCTTTTCAAACTTGGACAAACACTTCTTAAATTTGCTGGTAGCAAAGCTCCTGCAGCGCGGGATAGAGCACATCGGGATGCGAGTGACTGACATTTTGGGAATCCTACATTACATTTTGTTTTGAATAACTCCCACATGAAATCATCTTGTCCTCACGGCACAAAGTGATGCATCCAACTTGTAACGTATCCTGTTTTCCACTCAATTTCTGACAACGTGTTTGAGGCTTCAAGGTTAAATCCATTTAGTCCAAATCATCCTCAGCAACTTCTGGCAGCTCTTCCTGCATATCTTTGGTTTCACATGGTAGCAGATGAACCATCAGTTGCTCCTCTACTCCAACTCTGACGAGGTAGAGCTGCCTTTGAAGATTTTTTATAGAACCCCCCACCCCCCCGTCTCTCTTCACAACTGTCCTCCATCTTTCTCACCAAAGTGCAAAACTAGCATGGGTCTATGGATTTATGTGGTGATGCTCGCAGACTTTAAACTGTCACCAAACACTGAGGTGAAGTTTCAGTTACCACCAAACACACGCAAAGGGCATCGGACATTTTAGGTGATCCGACAATGTGAGGCACTTGTTGGAAAGGAAGTAATAAAGTTATTTCCTGTCATAATCTCGTCATTGTAAAGCTTAGCTCAGTATATTCCCTTTCAGTGCTTATTAAGTAATTATGAATGCTGTTCTCAAACATATTTATGCAAATAAAACCCATTGTAATTAATATCAGCAGTAGCTCAGGGAGAGCGGGTTGTCCAGTAATTGGATGGTTGTAGGTTTGATCCCGGCTCCTGCCAGAGAAGGCTGCTGTTGTGTCCTTGGGCAAGACACTTACCACCTTGCCTGCCGGTGGTAGTTGGAAGGACCGGTGGTGCCAGTGTTTGGCAGTCTCGCTTCCAACAGTGCGCCCCAAGGCAGCTGTAGAGACATTGTAGCTCATCATCCAGTGCGGGAGACTGATTGGGTTGTGAAGCACTTTGGGGGGTTGTAGAACCCTAAGAAGTAGGGGATCCAGCCAGAGAATGACAGGACACCAGACAAAGGGAACCCACTTGGAGCCACTATGCCTGGAGCCCTCAGCCCAGCACACTATCGCTGCCACTGATGCAAGCCAGCCAAGAGCGAGGCAACCCATTAACCCTATGGAAACACACCAACACACAGGGCAACCACGCCAAGTCGGCTCACCCCCTGAGCCAGAACAAGCCCACCCATTAGTGTGTGTGACAACTAATGGGACTTTAACTTTATTTAAAGGTGTAGGACACTCGTTCAATCAATACGTTAGCAGTGGTCTCAAGTAGGAATGAATGTCTTGTAAGTTGTGCTGGGGAGGGGAAAAAACATACTGGTGCACCTTTTCCAGGAACTAAAAGTTTCCCCCATCGCATTTGAGCTTAATATGGCAGATTTTTGTAGTCGTATTTCCTGATATTGACACCTTGCTTTGAATTGGATAACAGCAACACAACACTACTACTTACCTGCAACGTAGATGTTTGATCTCCACAAATAACTCAAGCCTGGAGGAGCTTCTGTTGTGTGGTGAAGTTGCTAATGCTTATGGTTAGCTTCTACTAGTCAAGGCATTTGCTGCTGTTTCCTGAAAGGTAAACCAACAACAACCTTCCCTATCAAAAGCAAAGCTGGGTGAGTCCATGAATGTGAAGTGAAAAACTCAAGAGTGACCAATAATAATCAGAAATAATCATTATAAAATGGGTTTTAAGTGTTCCACACCTTTAAAGGTTGTTTTGTAAGTGTTTCATTCAAATCAGCCTTATGGTTCAACAGAGGTTCACCTGTGCACACATCCTAGCAACGGTCATAAAACTAGGGACGCACCGATTGCAGTTTTTGGCCGATCACCAATCACTGATCTAAAAAAAACCTGACTTGCCGATACCGATTTTGTCTTAACTAAAAGCAGATTACGTCAATGTTTCAATTTCCTTTTATTGAGAAAACCAATGTGAATAGTCATGAAACAATTCCAGTTTCAACTGGACATGGGGTAACGTTCTCAAATATAAATGACCATATTTAGCATTGCTGTTTGAACTTCCAAAATCATATTTGTTCCTTTAGACTTTCATTTTTCTAATTTTGAAAACAAAACTTTTGTACCCGTTTTGGCACATTTCTCCCCAAAAATTATTCTATAGCAATGATTTGCAACATTAACTGGGGTGGGTGCACCGATTGCTGTTTTTGGCCAGTCACCGATTTTGAACAAAAACAAGATCGGGGCTGATAGATCGGTGCACCCCTACATAAAACCCTTTATTTGTGCTTGTCAGATAATTTGAATCATTTGTAACTTATTGTAAAACAGGTCATTTCAAACATGTAAAACATGGAAGTGAACGTTCCTCTTCAAAATACTCTGCACCACATGGAGGAGCTGTCGAGCCATCAGCCAATTACCAGAGTTTTTGCAATACATTTTTAAGAAAACTACAAAATTGTATCTTAAAGGGGCATTATGGAAGTTTGACAGCCAAAACATGTATAGAAATAATAAATTTCTTCTTCATACATTCTCCTGCAATGCCCTGGTCCTGTAGAATGAGCCCTGGCATTTTTACTGTGATTGCCTGTTTTTCTGTAAAATCACAGAAAAAGAGAGATGCTCGGGTCGAGCAGGCTGCTTCATGCGCGTTCCCGCTCAGGCATAGCCCGTAGCATTTGCTATCCGTAGCTTTAGCAGCAGAGAGAGGGGTAGTGCCAACTCAGCGACTTTGTCGCGGTTCCTAATGCCTAGTGACGAACCAATCTACATTTCTGAGGACCCTTAGCTACTTTCTGTAGAACTTTCTTCTAGATATTTCCTGCAAATTAGCAACAAAATAGCCATTTTCGCTTCGAACCGTTCTTTGGTTTGACGTTGTTTCAGGTGTCATCAAGGATATAAAAGTTACAGATACTGTGATTGTAAAAATTCAAAAGTCCGTAAAGTCCCTTTAAAAAAATAAATTTAAACACATCAGTTAGTGTGTTCATAGGATATAATGAACAAAAAAATCCTAATGTGAAGTAAGTATGCAACTTGTGGTGCTATTGGTCTTAAAACATTAGTAATTTCCCAAAATACAATTTTAATCTCTACAGAGAAGATTGGCACAAGAGAAGCAAGGTTTTAATGAAGAAAAAAAAGTGTGTTATGCATTTATATTCTATAAAAAGTCTCTTGCACATAGGAAATAGTGTTTACTGTGATCAGCAGATGATATAGAGGGAAAGAAACAACATCGAGAGACTTACAAAGAATCTTGATAAAAAAAAAATAAAACTGCAATGTGCAAACAAACAAAAACTTTTCTCGTAAACCGTAGTGTAACTGATTAGGATTTGGTTATCCTGCTTTCATTCTGAACTTGATGAGCATGACTTTAAGCATCAGTGATGAGGATGAGATTTCAGGTCAGAAACGATGAAGGTTTCCATCAGAGCGATCCCCGGCAAAGAGGTGAAAAACGGTCAAGTCGGGTTTTGATCCGTCAGTGTTTGTGCCTAAACGTGGCTTCCACTAGGAGATAAGGGGACACAGGAAAATGATGTTACACCTGTGCTACTGAATGATATAACATAAAATATATAATTTAAATAAAAGCATTTAAATATAACCAGAAAAGGCTTTAGCTATGTTTGATTATTTTAAATGATGAAAAGAGTTGGAGTGCCATAAAGCAATACATCTGTTGAATGTAACCAATGAAATGTCTGAATGAGAGCATGTTCTCACTCGTGTACTCTTGGGGGGACATCGGCGCACTCATGACATTGTTGAAGTGTTTCAGCCAGTCGAGCTGGTCACTCTCTGTCTCACATGTAAACAGGAAGTTGCGTTCAGGTGTTGTTATCGTGATGCCGTACTGCCAAGAGCTGTTACAGCTGGTGCCATGGGGAAAGCCAGGAGATACACTGTAACCATGGTCCTTGTTCCCCAGGAAAACCTCCCCTTTAGCAAAGGCATCCTTCAAACAGGAATACAAATAAAGCAGATTAAGAGAGAACTTTTCAAATTTTTGATTTTGGAGGTAATGTGTCAACAAATTCAGACACAAAACTTCTTCTTATATCTAACTTTCTTGTCCAGTTGTTCGAGATGTCCAGCTTAGCTCCAGTCACTTAAGTCCTTTTCAGACTGACATTCTGGAACATTTGCGGACAATTCAATCCGGTTTTTAACCGGAACTGTGTTTTCAGACACACCACTTTTGTACCGGAACTTGTCCTTTCGGCTGCGTTCACACAGCAGTTTTAGCTCAGGATTTGAAGATTAAGGAATTTTGTTTCACTCATTAGGCATGTTCTGTGATTAATACAGTGTGTGTGTGTGTGTGTGTGTGTGTGTGTGTGTACCAGTGGATCTTTGAAGTACATGAGTCGTCTGTGGTCCAGGGTGAACCAGCGCTTCTTGTATCCTTCAGTTTGCTGTGTAACAAAAACATGGACCAATTAGGTTTCTAGTCTCGCTGTTCAGTTTCAGGTTGCCACTTACCTGTTGCTTCACTTTACCTTCCTCTCTGTTCCCCTTTCATTTGTTTCATTCAGTCGTTGTTTCATTTATATGTGATTGGATCAACAAGCTAACAGCTAGTCATAGTGAGGTCAAAATCATGTAGATTTCTGCCATCTTAAAATAACTATTCTCAAAAATGCCACGACGGGTTATGGAAACACTATTGAACAATTTTTTTTACAGTGCTGTAATTATTATTTTTTCATTTAATTTTATTGCCACGTGAAATGTAGCAGTAAAAGTGCCTCATTGTGAACAGATGAACTGTACTTGTTCTGCAACTTGACTTTTTCCAAAAATATCTTTCAGCTTTGAGAAGGAATTTTATAATGGCACTCATTTCCCAAAAGCAGCCCAGCAGAGCAGGTTAGTGACTCTTTCATTTGTTAGTTTGATGGAAATGTAATTGTGGCGACCGAACAGGGTGTGTTACGTAGCCTCAGGTTGGTTAAAGTTACTTCTGAATATGCCGCTGGGTAACAAAGGACATTCCATGAAAGGCTGAATGTTATTCTTAGTTTGACTGCAACACACCGTCAGATTGACTTAAAAGGAATTAAGTGTTTCATTCCGACCGACTGTAGGAATCTCAGATGGAGGAACAGTACACAGATCTGTCAGTTAGGCTGTCAGACAGGTGAAAACTGCTTTTCTGACTGTTTACAAAAAGAAATATTTCAACATTGTTGTTTTAAAATAAAAGAGAGGGTGAACTGAAATTAAAGGACATGAGTTTCAGACTTGTTTTTAAATGTATTCCATTTTAATGGTTTATTTTCATTGCCTTTGCTTGACCATAAGATCCCAAACATGAACATGAATCATTTTAGTTTGCAGATTCACTCACCCTGGGACCAGTTTTTTCCATGAAACCTTCTTTGAGAAAGTTCCGAGTGAGTTTGGGAATCAGCTGGAAGCACAAATCACAAGGAGTCGATGACTCGGCAGAACCGAATAGTTTCCCGCTGCACATCAAAGCCCCAATAGAGAATTTAAACAACACTGTTTTGGTGTGTCTGTTTGTGTTTACCTCTGCATCAGTTGCACCAGGAAAGGCCACCTTGAGGTAGTGAAGCTGAACAGCCCGGATCGAATTAAACCAGTCTACTATTTCCTAAAATGAGCAAAGTTAAGAACAGTCAACACAAATATTCATCATATATTTGAGAATTAATAAAATATTTCTGAATAACCTAATTCCTGACCCAGCTCATGGGTCCAACTTACAAGTTATAACTCATAGAAGGTTCTACAACCCCCCAAGGTGCTTCACAGCTCAATCAGTCATTCACCCATTCACATCACACTGGTGACGATGAGCTACAATGTAGCCACAGCTGCCCTGGGGTACACTGATAGAGACGGGGCTGCCAAACTTGTTTTAAAATAAAAGAGCAAGGTGGGTTAAGTGTCTTCCCCAAGGACACAACAGCAGCATTTTCTGGTGGCAGTCAGGATTGAACTAGCAACCTTCTGATTCCTGGATAACCCGCTCTACCTCCTGAGCTACTGCTGCCCCTAACATTGTTAAGTCAGGTTCTCACACAAACACACACACATGCACACACACACCTTGCCACTCTCATGATACACAAAGATATTCCGGGTGCTGTAATCCTTTAGGAAGGTGATCTGCAGGCCGTTGGGGTTTCCAATCTTCTCTGGCTGGAATGTCGCATTTATGGTGTCCACTTTGATCACTAATTTGGGCTCCTTAGCCTAAACAAACAAAAGCATCCAACAGCAGAAGAATAATGAAGTCAAGTCATATGGCTAAACTGCAGTTATCAATAATTTAATGATGATGATCAATAACAGTAAGGCTGCACAGTGTTGCAGTGTTTAGCATTGTTTCCTTGCAGCAAGAAGGTCCTGGGTTCACATCCTGGCTAGGTATTGGTGGTGTTAGTGAATCTTTCTGCAAGGAGTTTGTATAATAAATAGCTGCTTACATCATATTTGGTGAAATATTTCAGAGTTCCATCTCTCTCTGAAAGGATAAATCGTCTGTTCAGAAACTGTCCATTGTCCCGCCCCCTTTTCATCAACATACCGTCTCTGACTCCTAAAGGAAGCAGACACACACACAAAAGCATTTGTGTTTATGTTTTTGATGGAAAACAGGTGTGTTTGCATCAGTATACTCACCTGCTTCATAGGTAAAGCTTTTCCAAGACTCAAAAAACTCTTTCCTCTCATACTTGGCTCTAATCCACTGCTCCTTCAGGACCCTGGGCAAAAACAATAACACTGTATGAGAATTTTAGAAGTTTGTGCTGTCTGCATGTACTAACCTTTATTATGTTTATGTGTTTAAGTCTCTCTATATGCAACAGACTAACTAACATGCTAGTTCTATGCGGAATGGCTACAGCTGGGATTTGTACCTGCAACTTTCTTACTGCAACAGTGCAACTAATTACACCGCCATGTAACTCAAGTTTATCATTGGAACCATATTGTAACTCAGCTCTAAATAAATTATCATTAAACTGAATGAAAATTATATTAAGACTCTTTCATTTAGACTGCAGGTGAATTTCTGCCTTGAAATGATTTCACTTGCCTCTCTACAGGTTTAATGTACGTATAATCAGTGTGGTTTATAAGGAGTTTGTTCACCCTTTGCAGCTAGAACAGCTTTGACTCTTTTGGAAGACTTTCCACAAAATTTAAGAGTAATTTGTCTGATGTGCATTTGTGAATTTAGGAACTGACTTTAGAAGAGAAAGCTTGGCTCTCAGTCTCCACTCCCATTCATCCCAAAGGTGTTCATCAGGTAAACGTCAGGACTCGACAGACTTGCTCACCCAGAAAACCTAAATGCATTGATCTGGTGAGAAGTCCCAGTACTTTTGGCAGTAACATTCACCAAGTAGTCACAAACGGGTTGTTAGTAATCATATAACTAGACCGCAGCCTGATGAATTATCTCCCCAAAGATTCCTGCTCTAGTAGTAGTGCTTCTGTGCTCATATTAGTTTTGAAGCAAAGGATTCTAAAGAATGACCAGAACTTTCCAGACACACCCTCTACAGCTTGAGCAAATATACCAGGCAGCAAGAACAAAAAAGTTGTCAGAATATCTTACAATTCTTAATTCAACATGAAGCACTTTGGAAGTATAATCTGACTAAATCAGCTCTGCCACAGCAGATTGGTTTAGAATACTTTCTATTGGATTTTAAAAATTAGTCTCCACGGGTGCCAATTTGTAAAATAACAGATGGCTCCTTCAATGTCCGTAATCTAGCCTTCCCGGGAATGTTCCTTTAAACTATTTGAGCCTATAAATACTGTTCAAAACTATGCTAACACTCACCGAAGCTCATAATGACAAAGAAAACACACACAAGAGCAGTGTTTTGCTGTTACTCACTGGCAGTCTTTGAAAGTTGGTTTGTAGTAGTAGATAGGAACAGCAGCCTCATATTTCTGCTTCATGAGCTCATTACCGTTCTCTGCCATGAACTAACACGCACGCACGCACGCGCGCGCGCACACACACACACACACACACACACACACACACACACACACACACACACACACACTGTATTAATCACAGAACATGTCTAATCAGTGAAACAAAATTCCTTAATCTTCAAATCCTGAGCTAAAACTGGAAAATAAAAATGTGTAAAGAAAGCCTTTAAATAATGAATGTGACACTTTAACATTTAAATAAAATACATTTCAAAAACTGCTTTAAAACCTCTCCATGCAATGCTTCAGTGAAGGAGGAAAACAACTCTGTTCTTATTCAGTTTTGTTAGACTTTTGCAAACAATGTTATAAAGAAACAAATCACAAAATAATCCCCATGAGCCTCATTGAAATGCACTGAGGGAACCTATGCAGCTAGCTCGGGAGTCATCATCTCTGGACGCTCACCTGTATTTCATGGTCCTCCCAGTGAGACAGTCTCAGGGACTTGACTTTGCTGATTTCTGGGATATTTCGGTGGATCCCAGAGCAATCCAGACAGATGAACACTCCAACAGAGCAAGAGCCCCAAGTTGGACCTGAAAATAAAAATTATGTTGACGCTCAGAGACAAGAGGAGAAGTGATTTGTATTAAAAACAACAAAGCTCACAGATGCACCTGAAAGCTAACTGTTCTTTTAAAAAATGCATTTAATTCGCCACCGTTCTAGCCATTTTGGTAAAACGTTTCGAAAATGATCTCATGCAATATTGCAACATCTCAAATGAGATTACTCTGTCAGCTATTACTACATGGCATTTTAAATCATTATCCACTTAAAATAATTTGAAATTATGTAATTAGTATCTAGGATTATATTTGTTTACTTGAAAGTTTTAACTCTTGGGACAAATTCTGTATATCTGTTGAAAGGTATAGGGCCAGAATAGACTGGGGTGGGTCAGTGGCTTTTACCAGAGCAAGGGAAACAGGATGGAAAAGTGTTTGCAGTGGAGTAATAGACCACTCACCAAATTACATTCTTTTGTTTGCATATTGTACTTCTTTTGCCAACATACAACATCCCTGTGGTGCTTGAGCAGCTTTTGTCCTTTGATCTTTGGTGAAATTTCAGTGATAAAAAAGGAAATCACCATGACAACCTTGTTTCCTTAAATTCTGCTGATGACATATTATGAACAAATGCCAACAACATGCAGATGTCAAAATTTAAAGGTAAGGATGAAGTAAGAATGTGGTCAAATGTGTATAAGGACCCTAAGTCACGCCCACCTACTTCCAGACCATGGGTCCCCGGAAGAACGAAAAAATGAATGCAAGTCAACGGGGCTAAAAACACTATTTTCTAATACCACTTGTTTTGTGCCATGGATTTCACATATGATGTCCGTGAATTTTAAAGACACATTTTGATACCAAGAACAGTATATTTTAGAACGGGAGGAAATGTTATTTTAGGTTTTGTGTGAAAATAAGTCCAGGACTACAAATGCGCTTCACAAAAGTGACGTCATCACACAAGACATGGAGAAAACTGAGGGAAAAAGGGATGTAAGTACAGCAAACTTCCCACAGGAGGAAAGAACCACCATAAATCTGGTCATGTGATAAGTAGCAGCTACAATGGGGAGAGGAGATTATGTGGTGACGTCACATATGCGATGTGTCGACATCTAGTTTGCAGTCATGCTAATTACGAACTTTTACAAGCTAATAAATCTCATAGTACGTGACTGGCGTGGTCGAAACACCCATCATTCCTTTTCATTTAAACTGCAGTACAACATATATGCGATCCAGGTCGTAAGGCAAAGCGGATTAGAAAATAGCATTTTTAGCCCCGTTGACTTGCATTAATTTTTTTTGTTCTTCTGAGGACTCATGGTGCGGAAGTAGAGGCTCCCTATACTGCAGTCCATTTTCAGAACAAACAAGTGACTGTCTCTTGTTCTGTGAGTTTAATTGCTGTTGCCAGTTATGGCTCAGCGCCAGAAAATTCTAGATGCCAAACAAAACAAATCATACACAGTAGAATGATAAGTAGATCGATACATTTCACTGTAATTTTGAGTTGTTGGTAATTGAAAATTGTGATGCTAATTCACCATTAGCATTCTTTTCTTTGCTCAATGTTAGCATCTAGCTTTCTTTACTCAATGTCGCATATTCTTCTTGAGCGGCTGTGATAAACCTCCTGAAACAGGCTGTAGTTAAACAACTATGGAAGATTCATTTTAAAAGACAATCACACGATATGCCTGGATATTGATGAAATTTACTGGCAGTAGATTTTTAAATTAAACGATAGTCTCAGATTTCAGCAACCTCACTGAAAAATTTATTTTTGGTACCTTAACAAGGCTTGGATGCAAGTAAAACTAAATCTTTTATTAAATCACTGAGCATAATTCATTCCGTGAAGCTTGACCTGAAACAATGTTTCAGTAAGTACGTACTTGTTACTTCTTATCTTATTGAGAGAAAAAGCGTGCTTTGTTCTGACCGCATCTATCTTATCTTCCCAGTGACCTTTTTGACCGTTTCCCGATAAACTCAGCTTATGTGTAAAAGAACATCTTTGCCTTATCAGTGCAAATGATCCGTTTCTGAGCAGGTGGGATTTTTTTCCTTTGTCCAATTGTAAAATGCTGATAAACATTCAGACGTGACTGGCTGGTTAATGTGCAGGTCATTTATCATTTAATACTCATACCTCACACCTTATTTCCCACCAGAATTCCACTGTGATAAGCAGAATAAAAAGTAAAATGAATCACAAAATTTTTAACAAAGATTATTATTTTATTTAGAGAGCACTGAAACTAACATGCGACCAGACATGATTGATTCTTAGAAGTACTTTTCAGCAAAGCATTTAAATTCAGCCAACACCTATCCAGTTTCTCAAGACATGTTTATAACAGAAACACAGTGCGGTGAGGAGATAACGTGTGTGTGTGTGTGTGTGTGTGTGTGTGTGTTCTTGTACTTACTACACTGAGGACCATTTTGACAATTTTCCCTACAATGTGAGGACATTTTTCAATGTGAGGACATTTTTCTGGTCCTCACTTGTTTTAGAAGCTTACCAGTTGGTTTAGGAGGTATGTTGTGAATTAAGTTTTAGTAAAGGTTAGGGTTAGGAATAGATCAGCACTGGTTATGGTTAGGGTTAGGCATAGTGGATTCATAAACTTGAATGAGAGTCAATGGAGTGTCCTCACTATGATAGAAAGACAAACATATATGTGTGTGTGTGTGTGTGTGTGTGTGTGTGTGTGTGTGTGTGTGTGTGCGTGTGTGTGTGTGTGTGTGTGTGTGTGTGTGTGTGTGTGTGTGTGTGTGTGTGTGCGCGCGCGCATGTGTGTGTGTGTGTGTGTGCGCGTGTGTGTGTGTGTGTGTGTGTGTGTGTGTGTGTGTGTGTGTGTGTGTGTGTGTGTGTGTGTGTGTGTGTGTGTGTGTGTGTGTGTGTGTTGAACATCCTCAAGGCAGAGATTTTTGTACTCTCCAGTTTAGATGTGATCTGGTTTTATGTAACATTTGCATCAATACTTTTACTTTCAAACAATCAATGCCGGTGCAAATATGGCAGGCTACATGTTGTTAAAGGTGAGGAACAGTTGGTTAATCAATACATTTGCAATGGTCTCTACAACTGAATGCTTTGTAAAGCCTGATTTAGACTTCTTCAGCTCCGCAAGGGCGAGTCACACACACGCACAGAGACGTTTTGCTCATGGAACGTTGTAAAGCAATTCCCCACCAGGACAGCAAAGAGCATAGGGCTTTTCTGTGGCATCATGCCACCATTACACTCATGTATTTGGTCCACGATAGTGTATTTGCTAATGTGTTTATATATTTCAGAGACTTTATAATGAGGCAATGGCGGTGCTGTTGACAAATTTACAGGAAACGGTGTCCTGACCATTCACAAGCTTGGCTGTCTCCGTCATCCGTGAGCCTGTCAGAGAGCCCTTGCACCAATGCATAATGGCGTTGCGTGTCTCTGCACCGAAACAAACAGACAAGTATACTGGTGCACTATTTTCCATAACTAGCAGTTACCCACATCACAGCTGAGCTCCAGACAGCGGGTTTTGGAGTCTTACTTCTGGGTATTTGGACATCATGCCTCGGATTGGATAACAGCAACACAATTCTACCACTAACTCAGTTTGCAACACTGACTACGTTTACATGCAGCCAATATCCGGGTTATGATCGGGTTAAGGTCTGTATTCGGGTTTCTGAGTTGATCAGAATAACCCGTTTACAAGCATAAATAGAAAGAGTTACCTCTAACTTGCATAACCCGAGTTAAATGCGGACGTTGGGGTAGCGTCAGGACGTACGGACTACGTCCAGACGCAATATGCGTCATTTCCGGTTCTTCTTGTTCTGGTATCTGTGAAAACAACAACATGTTTCCCAGTTCGGAAGAGATAGCGACCGCGTTTGTTTGCGCTTTAGTTTCCTTATCACTCCAAAAGTGTGGTGCTGTGCCGCGACTCGCCGTGTTGCTCCCAACTTGTTGTTTACTTCCGGTGTTCTGGTGCATACAAGACGTCTCGCTACTCAAAAGACCAAGATTCCTTGAGAACAGAGCATGCGCAGAACACACGCTTTGATGGGGATATCCCGATATGCGTTTACACGACCAAACATTCGGGTTAGAAAAGGGTTACCCCAGGTGTAGTAACCGGGTTTTTAAAAACCCGGTTATGAGCATATCCGGGTTTTTGGCAGTGTTTACATGGACCTGCGGAACCGGGTTATTGTGAATATTCGGGTTTTAAAAGGGTTACTGGCTGCATGTAAACACACTCAATGAAGTTTTATCTACACAAATAACACAAGCCCGAAAGAGCTTCTGACGTGTGGTGAAGCTGCTAATGCTAACTTTTAGCTTAAACTAGTAGGAACATTCCTTCCTGATTCTTAACTCATTTACCCATTGATGACAAAAGTTGTCATTTTAAATCCAATCGTTCACTGCCAATGACGACCTTAGTCGCACCGTGAGAACAAACATACCAGTTCTGAAGCCGATCTTCATCCGCGTACATCACACGTCACATGATCAGGAAGCAGAAAATCCATGTGTTAGGAGATCGTTTCGGGCCGCTGCTGTAAATAAAGGTGAGGCGTGAACCGGAAAAGCTTCTGCCGATCATAATTCGACCACGGATTATAAAAGAACGGATAATGGTCAAAACGCACGGATTCTTCCTGATGTAAGAGGTGAGTCTACTCTTTGTTTTGTTAGTTTTGGCGTTGACATCATCCTAGCGTGCAACGTTCTGTGATTCTTAAAAAAAACTGTGAAAATGCTGAAAAACTCTGGCAGTGAAGTGTTTTTCTGATCAGGAAACGGCTGACAGTGAATGAGTTAAATGCTAAACAAACACCAGCCTTTCCCTTGTGAATCAAGATGGGTGAGTCCATGATTGTTAAGTGACAGTGTGACGTAGATCTGTCAGGATTTTCAAATCCTAGAGTTTCACCATTTCTATTTTCTTTCAGAAGCTAAAGCAGGAGATAGGTGTGAGACTATTTTCATGTTCAGCCTGCATGCAAAACTCTGATTATAATCAGAAATAATTTTAAAAAATGGGTTTATAGTGAACCACAATTATTAAAAATCTAACATTGCATACCCCAGACATCAAACTAGGGCTGCACGATATTAGGAAAACCTGCGATATGCGATAACAGTGATTAAAATTGTGATGATGATATTACTTGTGATAAATAAAAACTTAACTCACGAGCAAAAATGATCAAAAACAAAGAAATCAAAAAATCTCCCAAAAAATCATAAAAATTAGAAAAGCAAAAGATGTGAGGAAAGGCAATCAGAGGATCCCGGGAAAAGCAGAATCAGCAAAAAGAGCAGAACAAAGCTAACAGGTGTTTGCTAACCATGAAAAATAAGTGCCGTCTGCCTCGGGTGCAGGCATACTTACATAACCTATGAGAACCAACCCAATTGGCCAAATGGGTGAAGAGCTCTATTTGATTTGATAAAATAAAAAAAAAATCATGCTTCTGTTTTATTGACAGAATGCATTATGTGTAGCAAACATTTGAGCTGACCATTCATTGCGATAGTTATCCGTTGCGATATGCATATTGCACATGCTGATATCACGATAACGATATAATTGCGATATATTGTGCAGCCCTAAATCAAATTAATTTCTCTTAATGTTTTTGGATATTAAGTCAGGCTTCTTGCACCTTAACTAAATCCAAGCATTTTCAACCACTTTATTCAAACACCAAGTCGCACCAGTAGGGAGTGGCATGTTCACATTTCACAACAAATTAAAGATTTCACACACACAAAAAGATAAAACTGACAAAAAAGTGTTTCTTCCTCTTTCTATATCCAATTATTTATATTCCTTAGCATATTTACATGTATTTCAGTTAAGTGAAGCAATAAGGTCAAACGTGGAAAACACTTGCAAATCCCAGTAATTTCCCTTAACTTTAAAATTCCAGAGATGTTTTGTGCCTAACTTTGAAACAGACATAAGGAGCCCAGATGTCTGGAGGTCTGGTGGATAAATAGTATGAGCCGACTGTCCTACATAACAGTCACGTCTGGACTTGCTGAACTTTGCTTTTCTTCTAAATCCAGAACAGCCTCACCTGAGCAGAAACAAGTAAAGCTCCTCCTCCTCAGATGTTTTCATTCTTTACATTATCAGTTAATATACGAAGGAAAATAGTTTGTTTCTATGCTGATCAGACAAATAAAATATATGATTTAACTGCAGGGTGGAGAATATAATGCCTTAGATATCACTACTAGAAAAGGTTTAACTCTTGTGGGAACTTCTAAACGCGTTTCGTACACCTACCCGGCGCGCCGCAGTCTGCGCAGCCATCATTCCCAGTCCGTAGCAGGAGTTCTTTAAAAGTTCGGATCGTTCGTTCATTTGCCGACATTATTCCAAGGTCTAGATCTGCCACTCATCCGCCTTTCAAAGAGGAGAGAGAGAGAGAGAGAAAAAAAAGGTGTGCCTACGCGAGTTTCACTCCCCCACCTTGGGTTTGCGGACAAGTCCGCACAGGTAGGCCCCGCAGAACTGCGCCCACAACGCGATCCCACCTTCAGAAGACTATCCAGTCCAAGTCTTCTCTTAAGTTTAGCAGATCAAACGATCTAGAGTCCAGTTATTCCACCAGAGTGTTTCTACAGCCACAACCTGAACACAAGTCATGTTCCGGGCTGAAAACTGCACAGAAGGAAGTGAAATGCTGAGGTTGTTGTTCTAACTCGCTTTTCCGCATAATAAGTGGTTAGATCGCATCACTCAGCATTATGCAAATAGAGGCAACACCCCGACGAACTTGTATAACTATGTAATATGATTAATGACGCAAAATTATTAGTGTGTGTAATAAATAAGGTTATTATGGGTCATGCACACCAGGCAGGAAAATAATTTCTGCTTGTTCATATAATCATATAAAACCCTCAAATGGTAATTTTAAATGTCTTCTCATCTAAAATGCTTTTAAATTCATGCTGAGATAGAAAAAAACTAATCAGGGTAAAAACTACATTAAATAAAAATAAATGAAAATAAAATTTAGTCAATGTACCAAAACAACAATCCAGAATGAACGAGAGGTAAAAAACAAACAAGAAATGAAAATATGTCCTCATGATGTTTTATTTTTTATTCATGATTCTTATTTTTTCTGCATATTCTTTTCAAGGAAAGATAACTTGAGATGTCACAGCCGTGGGTTTACTTCTTGACAAAAGTATTGTCAGGATTATAGGTTGTTTTGTTTTGTACCCCATTTTTCATCTAAAACATTTAAATCCTATCTGAATCGTGCATGTTTATAACTGTTCCAGATGACAGAAATAATATTTAATCCTATTTGTCCAAAACTTTGCAATAAGTTCATCTGCAGCAGGATTATTATTCTGATCACCCCATTCTCTTTGTAAGGATAAAACGTAAGGGACATCAAAACAATACAAAATGTAAAAAATGTAAAACAAAACATTCATTTAAAATTACTACTTTGCGTTGCAGCTGCATTATATTTGGTCAGTAGATGGCGACAGTATACTACTTTACTACTTTATCTAAAGCAGCTCAATTTGTTCTGGTGTTGAGTAGTTGTCACTGACAACTTGTCAGTGAAGTATTTCTTTCACAACCACGAAGACAATATGAAAAATGCTCAGAAGTGCCACTAATTGTAACATCTGACAGGTCCCATAAAAACGGTGATAAAGTAATTTAATGTGAGCAGTAACATTAGCTTGAAGTATATTCCATCAAATTATCATTTTTATCATTTGAATAAGATGGATAGGACAAGCTGATCATCAGGGACGGTTTGAGATCACTCAGCAAAACAAAGCCTAATACCTGGTGACAGAGCTCATTTGTCTAATCCCTCCTGGACAATGGGGGTCCTATGTATTTTTTGTCCGACTTCTTAAATCTCCTCTTTTTCTCTGTCAAGTTGAAGATGGAAGCTCAATACTGTCAGGCTTTGGGCTGGCAATCCATAACTGATTAAGTTTCAAGCTATTTGTGTGTGTGTGTGTGTGTGTGAGAGAGAGAATACGTCACCTCATTTGTCCCTAGTTAAATCAGATTTTTTAAGCTAAACAAGTTAATGCCTTTTTATTTTTTAACACATTTGGCAGATTCAATTGGTTTCTCACTCCTCAGATTTATTGGATTCTAATTTGGACAAAAAGCATCCTAATATTCAAAGACTTCTTCAGCTTCCTTCCCCTTTGTAGGAGCTCAAAATGCACCGGGTATTTTGTTTCCGTTTTGTTTTCCTCAGATGATTTATATGCATGCCGTTGGTGGCATTTTGAAGCTCGTCGGGTATGACAGGGACTAAATGGCAGCGAGTCCAGGCCATTATTATGTGTCTTGCTGGGTGTCTCTGACACGTCATGCCCTGTCTTTGGCCCTGCCTTTGAGGCTGGGCAATTTGTCTATTAAGTGATAAATTGTTGTAAATGAAGCAAAAAGGTTTTTCTAACCAAATTTAAATAAATCTTGTGGCTTATAAACACTGACACACAGGACAGGAGCTTAGACCTTGATTCATGAATGGATAGTTCATTTGAAGTGAGTTTTTGAGTAGTACATATCTATACTTGCAGCAGATAGCAAAGTTTATTAGGAGATTCAAAGATAATTTCTCATGTGGGAATTAAGGTTGGCCTTTTAGAATGAATTCCAACTTTCAACGACTCAAACTTTAAAAGGTTACGAACCATTGCAACAGCTCACCCATGGGGCATAATCTAAGATTGCCTTCCAAAGTGTCTCTGCATGTGTTTGGTTGAAATAATCACAAAACAGTCTAATGTCTGTCATGTTGGAAGAAACGTTATATTGAAGTAGATTTCCTTCTCAGCTGGCTGTGGGATTGTTGGTTTCTCACATTTAGAAAATGAAGGGTGATCTGTGGTACTGGCAGGTAGGGAGGGGGAAAATCTTAACCCGAGACAAAAATAACATGATGATAAGCAAACTGAGGTGAGGTGATCTCTATGGCTTTTTGTCAGACTCTAAACCAAGAAATGGCTTCAAGCAGCAGCTCTGGAGCCACCAGTGACTCCACCCTCTAGCCAGTCAACAGCCGACAGTCGTGATGCCGGCCCAGCTTAGTGCTTTGAACCACAACGTAGAAGGGACTGGAAAGTAAAGAGAAAATGCCGAGCTGTGGGATTTGGAAAAGTGGCCAAACCAAACCGCACCAACCCAAGTCACTCTGTGTAGTGCCGTTGGAAAAGGCCTGCTCCTTCCCTTCCAGTCAGCTCATGGATGTCCTGAACAAAGAATGTAATTCAATGGGGCTAAGTTGCTTTCATGTCCGCGTTGCCTTACTCACACAGACCATTTTGAAACATGCACTGCAGTACACAAGTTTGCCTACAGTATGCTATTCTTACACCATGCTGTCACGTCTGGGTGGCAATTTCTTGACCCACGACATGCTGAATCCACACACGGAGAGCAGGAATGTAAGTAAAAGGTTTTATTTACTAAATAAGGAGAAAGTAAGAGACGGGAACCGACGAGATGCAGGACTGGCAGCAGGAATCCAGGAGAGATTCTAAGGAGGGAGACAGAGTGAATATAAGGCGTAACCCAATGGGAACTTATCTGGAGACTGGTCTTACTGTTACTTGGTAGTGGTAATTGTACGGGAAGGATTGTCAGGTCCGGGTGAGCTGAGGAGATCCAAAGGTGAGGTATTGGTTGTCCAGAGGTGGAGGAGCAGGAATGGATGTTGGTTGGTGAGCGGCTGAGAGCGGGCGGCCAGGGGATGAAGCAGTGCTTCAGGTAGACTGAGATCAGGGCTTGCTCTGGAGCTGATGATGAATTAAGAGGAACCTGGAGGAGAGCAGGAGAGGGCATCAAGGGTTTTACTGGCGACAGGTTAACAAGAATACAAATACAAGTTTCAAGGTCCGGTTGAGGCTGAAGCTACCCAAACAGAGTAAATCATCCGGCGTGGTGAAGTGTCGCACTGCTCCTTAAATCCCCTGGGCCTTGATGAGGAGATCAGCTGCAGCTGGAGCTCCCAGACACGCCCACCTGTGGGAACAATGCTCAGAGGGAAAAGCCAGGTTACTTGCAGTTCAGCTCACCACGGACCATGACACATGCACTTTAAAAAAATGTCGTGTTCAAATAAATTAGTTGTTAAGGTTTACAAAAATAATTTTGCATGGACAGTGTAAAGTCACTAAATGGCCTGATTTTGAGATCCCACGGGTCATATGCGCAGCCAGGTCAACTTACCCTGGCTAACAAACATCCTACGTATATTTTCCCCTGACAGGAGTCTGGGAGTCTACACGTAGGCCCTTTAATCAGAGCCTACTTCCTCACACCAGATGGACTGCAGAGATAATAAAGAAATAAACAATAACAATTTTCTCCTCCATGGTCCATCACAGGAACTCTTCTCAAATAAACTCCTTAATTCCCAGATGGAAGAAGAAAAGAAGATTTTTATAATTAAAAAATAGAATCATTGAATGAACTTTTGTTATTGCTATTGATAGTAATTATAAATAATGAAATGTTCCTTAATCTGTGCTCAATGATGGTTTTAGTATGTTTACTTGACGAGATCATAACATTTGCACTTAGAGTAAGGTTACGTTAATACATGGCACATAAGGTAACCTTTTGCCGACATTCAGAGTCTCCATCACGAGGGTGTGTTTCTGATGCTTTGTAATACCCTCAAATGTGCCAATCTGTGGTTGGCTAGTCAATCATAATTTCCTCAGGCTTGTCAACTCTCGGTTGGCTAACCAAGATAGCATCAATTGCTAAAAACCAGATCCCTTTGGTTTTACAGCAGTTCAAACAGTCAACAGTTCGAGGGTTCTAGAGAAAAGCTTCAGACCAGCCATCTGTGCACCTCTTTAACCAGAAGGATTTTGACACGTCGTCAAAACCTTAAACCTTTTTTGTACCTGCGAAGCTGAACAACAAGATAGTTTTCCTGCAGGAAAGCTGATTTGTTTAGACTCCTTAAGAGTCCCCAGATGTTCGGTTCCTTCCAACTGCTGTTACCTGGAGCACGATCCTGGACTGACCTGGTCGTACTAGGAGTTAGTCTACGGACTCCGGTACCGGGGCCTCTGACCCCCTCCTGGCATCTCGAATCCAAAGGGCATCTCCACTTGGGTATGTAGAACACAGTGAGATAGTGTCTGTATGCGGTTTTGATAGTAATAACTTTATAGCTTATATACAAACCAAAGCTTTTCCATTCAGAACTCAGCTTTCTCATGATTCTGACTCTGACACCATATTCACACCTAGGTTCCAGACACCCATCTCTTAGTTAGCATCCACTCACAGTAAATAATGGTTTTGTCATAATAATAATAATAATTTGTCAAGGCTTAATTGTTTGTAAAATAAATTCTTATTTTGCTTATAAACCTGCTTGTTTCTTGAATCAAAGCAAAGTGTGTACAGTCCCTGAATAAACAAAGAATCCTAGAATCTTCTGCCTAATCATCTTAAGACCAAGTAGGGGAACATCTATATTTATATAGATTATCACAGCTATTGGTCCAAAGTAGTGTTAATAATAAATAAATAGCTTAAAGCAATTTATTTAATCCAATTTACCCTCTATTATCATTATAAAAGGGAGATGAAATAACAAAAATGAAAACGTGGGATGCAAAAAATAGTAGTGAGAACAAAATGACACCATGATAGAGATGGATCTGAAGTCTGAAACAGGAACATGAGAAAGGTGTGAGCCTGGAAAACGAGGATGAAAAACCACGACCAAGAAATAAAAAGAGATTTGAGTAAAAGAGAACAAAGCATACTCCTTGTGACAGACTCTGTCATGGAGATAATGGCAGTTTGCCACTTCCTATCGTCTCAGTCTTTTGAACCATGGCCTTTGCATACAAAAAGATTATTAACTCTCGGTTCTGCCTCCTTCAGAGGCCACATCTTATTTTCCTTAGCAACATGACTTGTCAGCAAGAGCCTGGTGCCTGTCTCTCTTCTTTAGCTTAAATGTGCATCAATATTTTATGTAACAACACATTTTTAGCCTAAAATCACTAACTGGAGCTATAAGAGCTGAACTTTCATAAAAGTTTATGTCTTTCTTGCATTTTGCATTTAAAGACGATGGCCAAGAGCAAATTAAGAAAAGTAGAATCAAATAAAAAGGCAAAGTTTACATCAGAACATCAATTATTTACTCAATCTTACCACACAAGGAGGTATGCATAGTGCAAAGTGTGTACATTTTGGTAAAAAAGTGCACAAAAACTTGAGGACTGGTAAGGCAAAGTAGCACTTTTGGAAAAAATCTGCATAATTTTAAGGCATCTCATGCTGGTTTTGGAAAAGGTTATTTTTGGGTTTGATCAAAGTCTCAAGACCATGTACAGATGTGGACCAAAATTTTGATATCCTTCAGTCAGTGAAAGAAAAACCCACAATGGTCACAAAAATAATGTGAATCTGACAAAAGTAATAATAAATACAAATTCCATGAAATTTAACAAATGAAAGTCAGGCATTGCTTTTCAACCATGAATAATTTAACTGAATAAACTCTTAGATCAGGCCTGGAAAAAAATTATGTTGCCCATAATATTTTGTTGCAGAACCTTTTGAGGCAATCACTGTAATCAAACGATTCCACTGTTAATTAGACTTTTGCACCTCTCAGCAGGTATTTTGGCCCACTCATGAGCAAACTGCTTTAAGTGTCTCAGGATTGAAGGGCACCTTTTCCAGATGGCATGTTTCAGCTCCTTAGGATGCTCAATAGGACTGAGGTCATGGCTCATAGAAGGCCACTTTAGAATAATCCAATGTTTTCCTCAAAGCCATTCTCGGGTGGTTTTAGCTGTGTGTTCTGGGCAGGGGCGCAGATAGGATTTTCAAACTGGGGGGGACAAAGTTCCAATGTAACCTCCCCCAAATACACACACACACACACACACACACACACACACACA